>JAXCLR010000050.1:10959525-10995489 GCA_035584095.1 Annona squamosa
ATCCACCCTTAGTTTGTTCCGCAGATACCACAGCCGCCAGCAATACACAAGAAATAATTCCAACCCGCTCCAACAATTACTAACGTAGATTGTCGCTGATATTACAGGATATTGAATTCACTGTCCAAGAAAATCGACTATGGATGTTGCAATGCAGATCTGGGAAGCGGACTGGCAAATGTGCAGTGAAGATTGCCGTGGACATGGTGAAAGAAGGGCTTGTTGATTCTCGTTCTGCCATCAAGATGGTAGAGCCACAACATCTAGACCAGCTTCTCCACCCACAGGTGTGAACCGAAACTATGAAAAGTATATTGATGTTCCAGTCTAACAAAAATCGACAATAGCTGTTAATGAATTTATGCGAATAATATATACAATGTGGATGATTTTCTTGTTACTTGTCTTCCATTAGCTGGAGGACCCATCTGCATATAAAGACCAAGTCATTGCAATGGGCTTACCGGCATCACCTGGGGCCGCAGTTGGTCAGGTTGTCTTTTGTGCAGATGATGCAGAAGAATGGCACGCACAAGGAAAGAGTGTCATCTTGGTACGTTCTTCTCCTTTCTTTTTATAGTTTACTATGCTTTCATAAATTCCAACAAAGAATTTGATTACGGGTGTCTTTGTTTGCATCAAAAATTTTTCAATTTAAAAATTTTTACTTCTATAATTATAATATTTTTTAATTATGGTGGTGTTTGGTAAAGCCTAAAACTTTTCACACTAAAAACTTTTTAATCTAAAACTTTTTCACTCTCCACAACTATCATATTTTTAAATTATTTTTTCACATCTTTATATACAACTACCATATTTTTCAACCATTACTATACAACTATCTATCTATCCAACTTATCTATTTTAACTTTATTCTCCTTACTTGTCGTTATTACTCTTATCATATCACATCATTTTCTCTCATTTTAAAAAATTTTCAACAAAAATTTTATCACTTCCAAATAACACCCTATTTCTTTATATCTTCCTATATAATTAGTTTACTTTTGCATCATTTTTATATAACTATTTATATAGCAAACTTATCTATTTTTAACTTTATTCTCTTTATTCCTCATCATTACTTCTGCCATATCATATCGTTTTCTCACATTTAAAGATATTTTTAAAAAGATTTTTACATCCAAAATTTTTTCATCCAAAAAATTTATCATTTCCCAAAAATAACCTAATTGATGCTAAGAGATAAGCAGACTATGAAGTTTATCTACCATTGATGAATCATAATTTTACCACGATATATCATATTTATTGAAGATCAATGCATGTTATCTTTTGTTACTAATCTCCGTTAAATTTTAAGCACTTTTAGTTGGACACTCACGAGGAAAAATAGATAGAGGCGCAGTATCTAGTTTCTTGGATTTTCTATTAATTTCTCCTGCCATTATTGTATTTTAATTATATCTTGCTATGGGTGAAGGTGAGAACAGAGACTAGTCCAGAGGATGTTGGTGGAATGCATGCAGCAACTGGCATTCTGACAGCTAGAGGTGGTATGACCTCTCATGCTGCTGTTGTTGCCCGTGGGTGGGGAAAATGCTGTGTTTCTGGCTGCTCAGATATTCGTGTTGATGACACAAATAAGGTAAGATTATTGATGTTTTTGGATTATAAATTTCAAAAATCACATGGGTTGCTTCGCTTACCTGCAGGTTTTAGTGGTTGGAGAGAAGGTGCTGAGTGAGGGAGAGTGGATATCACTCAATGGGTCCACCGGAGAAGTGATCATGGGTAAGCAACCACTCTCACCTCCAGCTTTGAGTGGTGACTTGGAGACTTTCATGTCTTGGGTCGATGAACAAAGGCATCTGAAGGTATGTGAAGACTCTAAAAATTACCACAGAGCTCACCTTCTTAGCAGGAATTTGGATTCTTCTTTACTAACCCAACAAATACAGATCTAATTGAAAAAATCAATTCATATTATATTAAAGATTGTTTTTCTTACAGGTTATGGCGAATGCTGATACGCCTGGAGACGCTCTAACAGCAAGAAATAATGGTGCAGAAGGAATTGGACTTTGTAGGACAGAGCACATGGTAAAATAAAATATTGTATGTCTATCAGATGGTGAATCTTTCATTGTTAACAGTGTATAATAAAACTATCTGAAAAATCGTAAAACTAACATTGAAGAATAGTTTTTAACTACTTCTGAAACAAAAGAATATGACTCAATGAAATGTTCTTGTATCTCCTTTCTATATGTTTTTTCCTAATGAAATTTTATATTTCATCATGGAGTATTGGAGAACTCTAATGTTTTCTTGTAGTATAGTTTAGATCATTAAGAGTCACTTTCAGCACTCACATTTTATGATTTTTTGAAAACTTTTTCTGAACTATTTGTTACTGTTCCTTGTTGTGATTTCAGTTCTTTGCTTCAGATGAAAGGATAAAAGCTGTTAGACAAATGATAATGGCAGCAACTCTTGAACAGAGGAAGGCAGCATTAAAAATCCTCTTGCCCTATCAAAGATCTGACTTTGAAGGAATATTTCGAGCAATGGATGGTACTTCTCTTCTTAGTTACAAGCTAATTTGGTTGTGAAACAACAGAAGCATATGTATTGCACAATTACACCTCAACCGAAAAATTCTAGATCTCCAATCATACCTTAAAGTATGATGTCCAGGCTTGACAAAATACAGATAAGTATGCGTATACATCTGAATCGATGAAAATAGTCCTACTGTATGAGTTGGTGTATTAATGTTCCTCATGTTTTATTAGTAAAATTGCTTATACTTTATTAGTAAGAAACTAAATGTTTGTATAAACCCATTGCCCACAGAACCACGCAACATTTAAAATTTCTTATTTACGGACACCGGAAGAGTACTCAATATCTTATCTAGATTGTTGGTATAACAGGTCTTCCAGTGACAATCCGTCTATTAGATCCTCCGCTTCATGAGTTTCTGCCAGAAGGTGAAATTGAAGATATTGTAACTCAACTATCTTCTGATACTGGGATGACTGAAGATGAAATTTTTTTAAGAATTGAGAAGCTTTCTGAAGTAAATCCAATGCTTGGTTTCCGTGGCTGCAGGTTTGTTTCCTTAATAGCTTCCTGCATATTTTTGGCAATAGTTCATGCAACAATATCTTATTGTTTAGCTTAGATACACTTGATATTCAATATTTAGGATATGGAAATGAATTATTGTCCAACCAGCCAAGCTTTTCTGGTTATTGAAACAACCTTAAGTCATCCTGTGACTTGTTAAAATATTGAAGTAACTGTGGTTCAATTTGCTCTTCTTTTTTCTATGAGAATTGCACATTAACATTGAAAAAAGTTTCTGAAAAATTTCATATGTGGATGGAACTTAATTTGATGGGTGCATAAGTACCTAATTTGAGAATTGTTGGTGTTCTTCTAATTCATTCTATGTTCCTAGGCTTGGTATTTCATATCCAGAGCTGACTGAGATGCAAGCACGAGCTGTCTTTGAAGCAGCAATTGCTATGACTAACCAGGGTATTAAAGTGTTTCCTGAGATAATGGTCCCTCTTGTTGGAACAGCACAGGCATGCTTCTCTTTTCTTTCTCTTTTTTTTTTCTGTTCAATGTTTTTCTTAATGGGTGTGTTTGGGAAGTTATAAAACTTTTGGATGAAATTTTTTGGTATAAAAGTTGTTAAATTGAAAGAAAATGATGTAATATAGTATGGATAATAATGAAAAGTAAAAAGAATAAAGTTAAAATAGATAAGTTAGTTGTGTGGATAGTTGTGTAAAAATGATTGAAAGGTAGTGTAGTTGTATAGGAAGATATAAAGAAATAATTAAAAAATAGAATAATTATAGAGAATGAAAGGTTTTAGCTTGACTTTTTTTACTATTTGCCAAACACACCCAATGACAACTATCCATTAGGATGGTTAAATTTTCTAAGAAGGTAAAAATGTCATAATTTCAACATATTTTACTATTATCATTATGAAAGTGTTTAGTTTTCAAAACCATGAGAAGGCTTTATATCAATTCATATCGGAATATTGATTAAAATTCCTAATTGCTTAAATTTTCAGTAATTTAATCCCTATAAAAGAACCTTGTGGACAACTATGAAAGTAAAAAATTCCGTCAATGACTTCCTCACAAAGCTTCAAATGCATGTTGTTTTGTTTTGTTTTTTTCTTTTTTTTTTCTTTTTCTTTTTTATGAAAAAGCACGGACTGTTAAAAGAACCTTGAGTTGATTCTCTTGCTACTGCCTTTAAGCTTATCAATTTTTTTATTAGGGAAAAATACTCACATGGGCTTCTCATACTTTTTCAAGATTATTAGAAATTGCTCTTGTAGTTTTGGATTATTGAAGTTGTTGAGTGGCAGGAATTAGGACATCAAGTAAGCCTTATACGGAGCATTGCGAACAAAGTGTTTGTTGAGATGGATATCTCCTTAAATTATAAGGTGGGGACCATGATAGAGATACCTAGAGCTGCCCTAGTTGCTGATGAGGTATGTTATGAAACCGTGAAGTTTCGAGCTAAAATCATCATATTTCATTTCAGCTAAAACTAATCTGCACCAAAAATGACACATAAATTTAGTCTAAATGAATTTATATTTTGCAGATTGCAGAGCAAGCTGAATTCTTTTCATTTGGGACTAATGATCTCACACAAATGACCTTTGGATATAGCAGGGATGATGTTGGCAAGTTCCTTCCTATATATCTATCCAAGGGCATGCTCCAAAAAGATCCCTTTGAGGTCAGATGGATAACCTGAGTGTTTTCAGTCTGTGTCAATACACTGAGTTTTAATCCGTCTTTTCTCCAACATTCTTTTTCCTTGGATTGGAACCAAGGATTTTGTTGGGTACTTGTATTTCAGAACTTTTTCTCTCACTTGAATCTTTTTTTTTTTGGGGGGAAAAAAAAAAAGTCTAAAAATTCATTATCTCTATTCAGATGAACTGCTTTTAACCATTTCATTTTCTGTTTAACTACTATAGGTTCTTGATCAAAAAGGTGTTGGCCAACTCATTAAGATTGCAACAGAGAGGGGGCGCAGAGCAAGACCTGACTTGAAGGTTAGTAGCCCTTGAGACTCAAAATTTTCTTCTTAGGACATCATCAGAGGTAAAAGCACTCAGCCAAAATACCTTTTAAATACCATTGCATCGGCATGTTAGGACTTCGGAGGCATAAGCTTGAACTTATAATCTAGCTAACAACAGAAGTAACAAACTGATTTGGGAAGGAAATCGATTATCTAGCATTCCTTCTAACAGCAACAAACGAGGACTTTTGCCTGGCATTGATAGCATATTGGAAAGCTTAATCTGTTCCCAAATATCATGGACTGATGAGCCAAATAGCAGACTGTCCAACATGAATAAACGTGCCTTTGAGATGATTTCTAGGATGAATGGCGGATATGATGATGGTGACGTTGTCTTTGTCAACAGGTGGGGATATGTGGCGAACACGGTGGAGAGCCTTCATCAGTTGCATTTTTCGCTGAGGTTGGATTGGATTATGTCTCTTGTTCTCCATTCAGGTTGCTCACTTTCCTTACAGCTTTAAGAAATTCGAAATTGATATTGAGCCAACACCAAAGAAAGTATTTTACAAGTCTAAGACGAAACACACTATAATGTTCGTTTGTTTTCAGGGTTCCCATCGCGAGGCTTGCAGCCGCTCAAGTGGCCATCTGAGAGGAGAGGTTTCAACCCATGGAGAGTGGAAATAAGGAAATCCTACTAGACAATTAGAACTTGTAAATTGCCCACTACAATTGTGAAAAATGTAAATGCAATTTGTTAATAATAATAACAATTAAAATAATTCGTACCATGAAAAGATGCTATAATGTGCCTTTCGAATGTTTCAGGGGTTGAAGATTTGCTCCTTGTAACATATGAAGCTCTCCTGTTTGATTGTAGTGAGAGAACAAAACCATTCGACATGAATAACTTGTGCTGTAATCTTCAACTGTAAAAGCTGTACACGCGAAAATTTAGCAGTAATTAAATGTGTTTTTGACACTTTCAACTTCAGATGACTGACATGGTCTGTTTATGTTTGTATTCTATACTCCTCACTATAAAATAATTCACTCAATATGTTGCATTGGAATATTCTCTTTCAACTTGTTTTGTTGCCAAAAGAGCCAACTTTTCATGATGTTAGCAAAATCTCTCTCCTGCAAGAGGAACGATGCCCACTTCTTCATTTTCTATGTGGGTGAGGACATGAAACTTGACGAAGACTCCTGTACTGTTTTCTGTTTTTGTGCTTACAGACACGATTTCGCAGGTGCGTTAGGCATGGGACGCGTGTTTGCGAAATTCCCTTAAATTCCATTCTAAACTTTTTTTTATATATTTGTGTAACTTAGGATGTATTTGAGAAGTGATAAAAACTTTTCGATAAAAAATTTTTAGTGTAAAAGATTTTTAAATTGGAGTATATTATTCTAAAGTAATTAAATTTGAAAAAAAAAAATTTAATAAAAAAGCATAACTTTTTCATTATTTATTCAGATACTTTATGCTTATCTTAAATATTTTTCTTGGATAATTTTTATTACCTTTATTGCTATTATTATTAATTATATTTAAAGGTAAGAAAATGGGAGGCAATGCACACCCTGCTAGGGTTTGACCACGCACGGTTGGTATGAAGGCATGATTTACTAGGAGTGTAAATAGGGTCAGGTTCAACCCGAGCCTGCATCGACCCGGACCGATTTATATCATGGTTGGGTTGAGGTTTTGGAAATTCGGTTTTTGAAAATCGGGTTCAACCCGACCCGATTTTAAGAATCGGTTTGAGCCGGGTTAGTCGGTCAACCTGACCCGATTTCATAATATATGTATTTGAATATGTTTATAAGAGTGTATTTCATTCATATTATTTGGATATTTAAATAAAATTGTGTGGAGTTTGGAAATATGTTTAACTATTTGGTTGTGAAATGTTGTTTGAATTTATTTGGTTTGGAAATATATTTGGTTAATTAGTTGTGAAATTGTGTTTAGATTATTTGGTTATATTGCATTGTAAATAGGTTGTTTAGATATTTGCTTGCATTGGTGATTTAGAATAACCAAACAAATTAATTGGGAATTTGAGATGTTTGTAGCTTTGATTGGAAGTCAACTAAAAAGGTAAGTAAGACTATGATATTTGTTTTTTTATTTTGCATAATTTACTACAATACTTTTACTTGACTTTCACTTTTTTACTTGCAGAGGACATCGATTACTCAAAGAATACAAAAGCAAAAAAAATGAATCAGTTACTAAACTTATCCTCCACTTTTGAGGTACGTAAAACTTTTATTAGTATTTATTTTTTTATAATTATCATTGCTTTTGTTATTTTAGAAATTTGGGTGAACAAAAATTTAACTAGCATTGATAATACGTGTAATCCATTAGCCTGATTTCTAACCCGAACCGCACCGATTTGAGATGGGTTGAAATAGGGTTAGGTTAAGATGTAAAAAGTAGGATTGAAAGTAGGGTTGGGTTGGAATTTTATAAGGTGGGTTATAATTATATTTGTCTCAACTTGAGTCAACCTGACCCGATGTACACCCCAATGAGTTACCATCGGGCTATGCCCTAGTACTCGCCTTTATTGCTATACGTATGTACTTTTGATAGCGTCTTTATTGCTGTTATTGACAAACTCTAGAATAGGTAAATAAGCACTATAATAAAAAAAATTAATAATAATTCTTGCACAAACATCGATAGAAATCGTCGATATGTCCGAGTGGTCAAGGAGACAGACTTGAAATCTGTTGGGCTTCGCCCGCGCAGGTTCGAACCCTGTTGTCGACGTTCAATTTTACACTTTTTATGTTTTTTTTTTTTTTTCTAATAAGCACCCTGTAAATTAAGAATTTAAGATATAGTTTTCCACTTTTTATCTTTCTCTGTTTCCTAATAATTACAAAATTATAAACATGGGCTAATTAATAGACAAGATTCAGCTTTATTTTAGTTTTTACTGTTTTCCTAATATAACACCCTGAAAATTAAGATAAATACCTCCGCTCCGTTGAGTGATGGCTCGTATATAGTTTAACATAGATGCTGTAAATTTTTGAACACGAGCATTACAAAATATACAAATAAACATGGGCTAGCGGCTACCGCACATGTTAGCGTCTTGCGCTTATATGTAAAAGTGTAAGATGAATGCCTGAAAAGTTTTTAAAATAGGAGCATGATTATGTACATCATTATATATTTTAGGTTAAAATACAATATTTATTTATTTTTATAAGTAGTTATATTTTCTTAATAAACATATTTATCTAAGTGTATTTAATATATATACAAAATTTTACCATTTTATAATAATCTTACATATTTATTTTTTGATTTTTTTTTAAAATCATCAATTTCAAGCCATTTAAGTCATTTTTCACGCTTAAAATACTTGTTTTTTAAAAAATCAAAATAAATATAGAATAGTATTTTAAAATGACAAAACTTTGTATATAAATTGAATACACTTAGATAAAATGTTTATAAAGAAAAATCAAAAAATATAATTAATTGTAAAAATAAATTAATGTTATATTTTAGCTAAAATAAATTAATATAATTAATAAAAAAAAAATTTAGCTAGCATGCATGTCAGGGTTTTTGTGAATTGTAGTCTATGTATATGTTTTTCTTTGCATTCGCAAGTGTGTGATGGATATATAAGAATTTAAGATTTTTTAAATTGTATTCACTTCAACTAGCACACATGTTAAGGAATTTATGTTTGGAGTATGTAACTATACACCATGATGCATATTAGGCTAAAATATAATATCCATTTATTTTATCTTATTTTTATTTAATTTTTCTTCATAAATACGTTTGTCTAAGTGTATTTAATCTATATACCAAGTTTTATAATTTTAAAATACTTTTACATATTTATTTTTTAAAAAAATCATCAATTTCGGGAACATTTAAGTTATTTTTCATCCCTTAAAAAATTAATTTTTACAAAAAAATATGTAAAAATATTGTAGAATGGCAAAACTAGGTATATAGATTGAATATACTGGGGAAAAATGTTTATGAAGAAAAATAAAAAAATATAACCAATTGTAAAAATAAATGAATGATATATTTTAATCTAAAATATCATAATGTATATATTCAAGCTTCTATTTGTTTTTTAATTTGTGTATGTGTTTCGAGTTTTGCATATAAGAGTGCATTGAAAATGTGTAAGACTCACATCAAATAAGGGTTATGAGAGTTTATTGATTAAAATTAAATATACAATATTTAAAAGATGAATGAAAGATATTGCAGGAATGCTTCTATAAAATCGAGTTCTATAGAAGTGATTTAATGGAACCACCTTTATTTTTGAGATATTGATGATTGATACAAAATTTAATCCATTGATTATATATAACATTATTTATTTAGTTGAGAGACTAAGTTTCATCCAAATTAAATATGTGCATATGCTATATTTGATAAAAAATAAGTACATTAGAGAAAATGCATAAATCCATCCATATATGTATTAGAATATGATGATATTTTATAGAATTATTCATCCACATAATAATGATATTTTAGATAGTTTAAATAATTAAAATACTACTTAAAATCAATATTTAGCATTAAATCATTTTATTATATTGATTTTACATGTTCATAGATGAAGATTATAGACAATGATACTTGACAAATGAAAGAGATTCTTTTATGATATAATAATATCAAATATAATAGATGGAGTAGATTTTTTCATAAATGATCTAAATTATAAAAATAGAAAGGGTTCCATAAAAAAAAGTTTCATAAAAGTATTTCCAAAGATATTTTATTTATATCTATGTAATCTATTTATCATGGTTGATTTGCTATCTTTTTTTCATGATTTTTTTCTTCCTAATTTGAAGGTTTTTTCAAATAAATCTTTATTTTTTTTGCGTTTGATATTGTTATTATTTATTTGGTTTTGATCATTTCGGATTTTTCACAGTAGCACATGATATAAATTAATAATGTGGTTTATATTTCCAATATTAGACGTAGTGTAAATATTGAAATAATAAGAATTTTAATAGGCTTATATCCATTATATATGACTTTGTAGTTACCTATTTTTGCTTTTAAAAATAAAGAGTGATCCCATTAGCACTTAACCGCTCTACTTAGTCCATCACAAAAAATTCATTTAAAAGAACTTATTTATTTATTTTTTTGTACACTTGTTTATCTAAATTTATTTTAAATATACTTAGATAAACAAGTATAAGAAGAAAAAAGCAAAAAAATTGTTATATATAAATTTTTTAAGGTGTGAGAACCATTCATGATTAATTTGCTTAGCTCAAATTAACAAGATCATCTTCTTTAAAAATTAACCATGAATGGTTCTCACACCTGTGACTTTTCAGATAAGGGTTTCATGTCCCATATGGCTACTTGTGAATTAAGTGACTTATGAGCAGCTTGAAAAGATAATTTTTATTTTAAAATGTTTTCCTTGCTTAGATTTTGCTCTCCGTGAAATATTTCGAAAATTTTTCAATTTATTTTGTTCTTTTTTTTGAAATTTTAAAAAGTCCTTTTGTTTTTTTTGAATAAGAAGAGTTCTTTTGTTGAATGTTTAAAATTTCGTAATGAGCCCACAAAGTCATCAAAAATAAGAAAAAAATTATGACGCCTCTGAATCGGTCAATTTACAATATACGGATATACCAAGTTACCGACCAATTAATCTTAATTGCGTTACTATATATGAATTTTGAAAATATTTGCACCATGTGGATGTGGTATAGTTTACCTTCTTATTTTTCATAATACACTTGGAATTTTTTTAACTATCAGAGTTTTATAACTGATTTCCGTTGGTAAAGGTATTTTGGGTATTTTAAGTCGTAAGGGTATTTTGGGAAAAAAAAAAAGACTGTAAAACATTAAATGCCCCAGCCATTTTTGTGACATATGCACGGACAGTTTTGGGCTGCTTAGCCAATCAATCTTTTACGCCTCCCCGGCAAATTGGCGAACTAGCCATTCCAAAATCCGAAACTGAAAGTTATATACAATACAAACCAAAAAAAGATGGAATCAAGACAATAGCCGTTCCATGCTCCATACCTATCTGCTTCAGAAAATCCCCACAAATCTCAACATCCTCAAGCCCCTACCCAACCAATTCCGAAAGATATGATGCTTTGTTCCCATCACGCATGACCCAGAAAATTTGGACATACCCAGCTAGCTAGCGGCCAATTCTCTCTCTACCTTCGTCTGCATCCGTTTTTGTACTGAGAATAATCAAATGATCATGATCGGCAGCAGTACCAGCTGCAGTCAACCTGCAAGCTCTGCTGGCTTCTGCAATCCAATTGGTCTGGAACAGAACATAGACCATAGATAACAAACAACAAACATCGGCCGTCAGCAATCCCAACCACAGCCCCAGGAATCCAAATCCAAGATAAAATGCCAAGAGAACAGCCACAGGCATCCCCAAGACATAGAATGAAATCAGATTGATGCCGGCCCCAAGGCTGGGCCTGGCGCAGCCCCTCAGCACCCCACAACCAATAGTCTGTGGGCAGTTGAAGAGCTCACACATGCCAACAATGGGCAGAGCCGCAGATGTTAGATCAAGAACTTCCTGGTCATGGCTGAACATCTTCCCCCAAATGGAGCTGACAGCAACTGCAAAGGTCATGGAGAGAACACCCAAGAAGGACGACGCCGAGAGCGCGACGATCATCACCCTTCTGGCCCTGTGTGGCATGTTTGCACCGAGCTCGTTGCTGATCCTTGTTGACACTCCCAAGCTGATGGAAGATGGCAGTATGTAGAGGAGGGACGTGGTCTGGATTAACACACCCATGGCTGCAACCTTTGGTTCGGGATTGGGCAGCAACCCACATAAGAGAATCATGAATTCGTACCACCACCATTCCAAACACACAGAAAGACAGCTTGGGATGGCCAGGCAGAGGAGGGCCTTCCACCCTCTGAGGAATTCCGATGAAACATTAACCATACACAAATCAATATTAGGAGACCCTTTGGGTGTCGCCCAAAAGCACAGATACAGAAACAAGAAGAATACCAGGTTGTAATCCGTCCAAACTGATGCGAGTGCCGCGCCTTTGATGCCCATCTCCTTATGGGTCACGAGCAGAAAATTGATGGGCACATGTAGCAGCAAAGCAATGAAAGCACAGACCATAAGGGGCACTGTAATGCTTTGGGTGCGCAAGTAGATACGAAGTGGGTGGAAAATGGCTTGGGCAAAGAGGTCAGGAATGGAGAAGGTGAGGTAGATGGAGGCAACTGACATGACCTTTGGATCCTGGCCACACCAGAGAAGCATTTTCTCCATGGCCAGCCAGAGGAAAGCAAGGGGGATGCACGAGACGAACAGGATGACAAGCGTTTTTTGGAGGGTGAGAGACAGAAGGCTCCATCTCTTTGCTCCAAATGCCTGGCCACAGATGGGCTCCATGCCCATGGAGAGGCCAGTTATGATGGAGTAGCCTGTTATGTTGGCGAAGCCGATGGAGATGGAGGCAGCAGCGAGCTCCAATTCGCCTATAGAACCGATGAAAAGCATGGAGATGATGGCCCTTGAATAAAGGATGAGTCCTGTGAGGGCTGTCGGCCCTGCAATTCTCGTTATGGATTTGGTTTCATCCATGGATACAATCTAATACTGCTGCTATATAATAATAATAATAATAATCAAGCATGTATATATACATGCGTGGAGCTAGCAAGAGAAAGCCAGGCCGGTTAATAAAACACCAGCGCAGGCATGTATATAAAAAGGGCACCTTAATTTAATTAACAAACTATACAAGAAGGTTAATTCCAAATATAATCGCATGTTAACCACTTTTATAAAAAGGGCAAACATAACTGCACATTTTTTTGCAATAGTGTTAAAGACGACAATAGTGAACACCTTGATGGCTAGGCTGGATGATCGACGCCATTGTCTGCATGCGTGAGGACTGAGATACGAGATTCGGACCAGGGGAGATAGCCTCCATTCCGACCATTTTTAATTTTTTTTTTCTTTTCGTTGGCCCCCAAAATAGTCGTAGCTGAAGTCTAGATATATCTTCTCTTTGTTATGTAAATACTAAAGAATATTTCTTTCATTGCGCATTGTCGTACCTTTATATTTTGATCGTTACATACATCAATGACTTGTTCCTTTTTTAAGGTTAGGTTTTATCCAAGAATATTTTGATTAAAAAAATATATGGGTAAGAAATTACAGTATAGTTATATTTGAAAATATGAAGAAAATGTGTAGTTTGTTATATTTATCGGTTTTACAGATACTAGGTATTTCTGAAAATAGGAGTGAAAGACCGAAAGTCATGGTTGCATGTGGGATTAACCATTTATATAATAAGAAATGGGAATGATAATATGGACTCGACTAGAAAGCTGGGAGCAGAAATTGATGCTTGTCATGTGGACGACAAAGAAAGAATGGGACAACGATGGCTCGCTTCATGTGGGTTAGCACAGAAGATGTGGGCATTCTCGGACCACCGGAGATGCTTGGTGGTCTCCCTTTACTGCCAGAATTTTATTTTTGGTGGCCGTAGTTTTTCTTTTACCTTTCCTTTTCAAAAAGTTAAAATTCTGTTGCCAAAGGCTTTTTTGAAAAAATCGGGTGACAAAATATTTTGCAGCAGATTTACTAGTTGCATATGTACTTTGGGAATTAGTAATGATTTTGTCGCCACACCTTAATTTGTAAATTAAACCTAATTTAGCACTCATTTGGTAATATGTAAAAAGTAAAACAGAAAATCACTTCTTCATCCGCACTTTTGATATGATTTTGATATCTTAAATAACTATCTTATTTATTCTATTATCACCTTTATATTTCAATCATTTTTATATTTTTTTATATAATTATCATATATATTTTAACTTTATTGCCATTGCTCTTAATTATTACTCTTGTTATATTCCATTAATCTGTCACTGTTCTTAATTTTCTTAGTTCCATTTTTTCTTTTTCTTTTTATATCTTTTCTAACGAACCTGCAATTGGATTTTTTTCTAATAATGGTGACTAAAAATAAAATTTCCTCTTTGTGTTGTGCACGTTGGAAGGTATGCTGATTGATGCTGCTTACAGTCCATGTTTCTATATATTTTTCTCATTTGGGGGAGTTCCACTCAATCGATCAATCAAAATTAGGCAAAGCTATGGGGACGAATAATGGTAATTAAGATAGCAGTTTCCCTGACTTCAAATAAATCTTTTATACATATAAGGCCGTCATATAGAAGTTGAGCCTATTAATAATAGATCGATAGATTACCTCATAAAACAATAGAAAATAGATTGATGTATTTATGATTAATTTTTGTGTCTTCGAAAATAAAAAATAATTTCATTGCATTTATTTATCTAATTTGGGGTTGCTTGGTGGCGTATCTATAAATTACCGAAACGTGTATGGAATAAACATCATGCAGGCCTTGGATTCCGGCTAATTTCAAAGATGAAAATTTATGGATCCCAAGGTAACATTTCCAGACATGGGAAGATGGGAGATGTTTATCAATTGGTTGGCCTTATGGGCTCTTGTATTGCCTATGGCCCAAATTCTTAGAATATATTATTTTGTGTTAGAAAAGAAAAAATAAAGAACACATATATGCATAAATACTTGCGTACGTGAACATTCTTTAGCCTGGCCATATAATTAGCATATGTTTACCTGCTGAAAGACAGAAAATTTCGCTACCCCATTATTTGTGTCATTGTGTGTGTATCTATATATAAAGCGCAAAATGAACATTCACACTGTTCTAAAATGGGCTTATTAAAGAGTTAAGACTAGTCCAAAAAATATATTTTTAATTTTTCAAAATTTTTATAAAATTATTAATATAAACTTATTTAATTCATAAACCAAGTTTTAACAATTTTGGAGATATGTATATATTTATTTTGAATTTTTAAACATAAGAGTTTTAGTTATGTTTCAACAATTTAAAATACTAAAATATCTTTGTATTTAAAATACAAAATAAATATATAAATATCTCTAAAATTAGTAAATTTTGGTTTATTTATTAAATATATCTGGATTAACTATTTTATAAAAAAAATTTGAAAAAAATAAAATAATATGTTTTTGACTGATCAGGCCTCATATACCGATCCAGTGTAATCAATCACCTAGTGCAATACTTTTTTTTTGGTTGCGCCATTATGTAGGCCTAAGTGTGATATTTTCACACAAGAGAAATGAACTATTTTTTATTTTTTACAATTCTAAATAAAATTTTTAGAAACATAAAAAAAAGTAAAACCTACATATATGAAAAATCATATTTAAGCCCGCATCTGAAATTAAAATTTTTTAAAAAATAAATAAACGTGAGGTAGTGCACTGGGTACAGTACCGGATCATTACCCTATATGTGGATGCATTTTTCAGTCCTTTATGTATATTCTCACAAACCATCCTCACATGTCGCTGTACAAATCTATAAGGAAAAGTGGAAAACCCATCGATTTATATTTCTATAAGTTGCTTGAGCGCTAATTGGGTGGTGGCGTATTTTCCATTTCCCAAATTCTGTCCAAACCCGCCCTTCCAGAGGACCAGATCGAACTGCTTATCTCTTCAAGTGAGAACGTCCGCCAGTCCCTTTTCCTACTCTATCCAGCGTGATTTTGTGCCATGCTTTTCGTGTATTCCACACAGGTGAAACATAGAATTTGGGTTCGCCTCAACCTTAACCCTAACCTTATTTCTAAAATCTCAACCTTAACTCTAATTTTATTCCTATTTATAAACTTAAACTCTAATCCTATGTTTGAAATTCGGGCTTAGGTTGAGCTTACTGCTTGAATTCGGATTAAAATTATTCTATATAATTATTATCTATCTTCTTCTTATTCAACTTTAAATTTATTATTAAAAATAACAAAATATTTCATTAAAAAAATCAAAAATAATATTTTGCTATTTTCAAGCAAAAATTCAAAAATATTTAAAAACCTAAAGAAGAAAAATCTCATTTAAAAAGTCTCTTTATATTAAGTAGATTAATAGTCATTTTTTGAAAAAAAAAGTAAACTAGTAGCCTATTTTAAAAAATAAAAAGGTACATTATTTTCCTATTATGCAATTTAATATTAATATCATAAACATATACATCAACATTAATATCTAATTATAAGAAAAACTTTATAATATTAATCATAATAAAAAATATTCAACAATCATAGTATTAAGTTGAATAAATTACAACAAATTTATTTCAAGCAGAACAAACATCTAACTACTAATGTCATATTGAAACGAAGTAGTTAAGTTAAAACACTAAATAAAATATTTCAAGTTCTAAAAATAGTTTTCATTTTTTTGTTTTGAAACTACCACTAAATCAAACTCTTTTTTTCTAAAAGAAAATATAAAACATTATATTATATAATTGAACTTCGGGAAGAATAATATTTATATATGGTATAAAATAAATATAATATATATGAAAGAAATGGAATTAGACTTATATGAAGTATAAAATAAATATAAAATATATATATTATATATAATTCAGGTTTGAGTTCATTGGATTCGGGTTTAGCTCAGCCCGAGTCCAAGTTCTTTTCAATTTGGGTTCGAGTTGAACATGGAAATGGGGCTCGGGTTCTACAATGAGTAGTTTTAACACTGTTTCAATTCAGTTCGGGTTGAGTTAGGTCTAAGTTGCACCCCGAGTATTCCATACATGTGATACCTATAATTTTTTATTTTCTTTTTTAAATTTTTTGTAAATATATTTTTTTGGGTGCCTTTACCATTTTACAATTTTATATATCAATTATGTTTCTATGAAATTTCTTTTCTATACAATTCTTTTTATATTTAAAATGTAATGGTTGACAAAAAATTCATTCGATCAACCATTTATCTGATCTATGTAGCTATTTAAATGAATGGGTTGGTCTGTTGAGTTTGTACAATTTGTCAAACCCATAATATAACTTATTTAATTCATTAAGGGTGTTTTTGGAATTAGCACAAAAGTTTTTGAATTTAAGAAAAATGATGTAATATAATAATAACGATGAAAAGTAAATAAAATTAAATTAAAATAGAAATGTTAGTTATATAGATTGTTATGTAAAATTAGTTGAAAAATAGTGTAGTTGTATATAAAAATATGCAAAAATAATTAGAAAATAAGATAGTTCTAGAGAATGGGAAGATTTATGTCAAAAAGTTTTATGTTGAAAAAATTTTATGATTAATAAATATGTCCTACCTCACATAATCTACTTAAGAGGTATGAAATAAAACAATCAATAGTTTTTCTACTTATTTTACAAGCTGTGGATAATTATTAAAAACAAAATCAACATTATGATTAAGAATAAATACAAAACTTGATCCTTTAAATTAAAATAAATAGTTATCATTAGAAATCTTCGTTAATTGTTTAGGCTTTACTTTTGGTTGTCATTTTTATTTTATTTTTTATTTAACCCACTTTCAATTCGTTACAAATCCGTTTTACCAACCTATTAGCAACCCTCAAAATGATCTGTTTATATTAAATAAATTAGAATCAAAGTTAAGGCTTTTGTAAATGAGTTGTAAATGAATCATGAGGCTGACCCATATATCCCAACCTGGTTACGCCTAAGTTTAGTGATTGCTCGTACGGGATGCTGGCAGTGTAGCTCCCGGTAAATTTTTGTATTTTCTTTTCCCCATGGCTTTTTTAAGGAACCGACTCTAATATTTTAAATTTCTATTTTTTGGAAAAAAAATTTGTTCCCATGTGAATTATACTGCTTAAAATTTTCGAAAAATAACAGGAAATTTTGTATTTATTTTCCTCCATCATTTAGCAATATTTATACAATATTATGTACCCTATAAAGTTGAAGTTAATGATAGAAGTTAAGACCCTCAAGTTACAACTAAAAAATCAGCGGCCACTCTCCCCATTAGAAAACTTTAAAAATTAAAAACCAACCAACTCAACTTAGTAATCATGTTTATAAATTAATTAATTTTGGTAACCATCAATATAGGCAATTACTAAGTTTAAATCCAGGAAAGCAACCAATCAAGTCAACTCGCACATCAATTCACAACTGTTTTTTTGTTTTTGATGGGTCAACTGGATTTAATTAACCAGTCATTATTAAGGCCAACGAAGAAGGATAAGATTGGGTTGATCGGTTTCACTTGTGCAGGTTGATGGGTTTCACTTGTGCAACTTGGGTTGAACCCGATCGGACTAGGGACTCGGTCGTATGCTCCCGTGAGGGTTGAGCTCTCAATACTCCCGGGTATATACACCCATTATTGTTATTTTTTCAGAAATTTTTTTATAAACCTGGTAATCTAAGTATATTTAACATATGTATTAATTTTTACCATTTTTAGAATATTTTAGATATTTATTTTTTATTTTTGAAAATCAATGGCATTTTAAGTAATTTAAAATTACCTAAAACACCACTAATTTTCAAAAATAACAAATAAATCTCTAAAATATCTTAAAAATGGTAAAAATTTATACATATATTAAATAAATCTAAATTAACAATTTTGTAAAAAATATTTCAAAAAAAATTTAAGAAAAAAAGTGTATGCACCCGAGAGCACTCTCAATGCTCTTGAGAGCATACGATGACATCCTAGCCCACCAAATCCAAGAAATTGTTATATGGTGTTACTTTTATAAAGTCCAAACCCATGAAGCCTACCGTATATTACATACTCAAAACCTAAGCAACATTTTTCATATTTTATGTATTTTGTACTATTTATATTTATGTAAAATAGATGGTTATCATTTCGAAATTATGTTATAGATAAATTATGTTATTTCTGTTTATATTTATGTTTTTGTTTATATTATTTACCTTTACATTATTAATTTTCTCAATTTATCCTTTCTGGAAAAGATAATTTTGATAACTATATTTTTTATTATATTTTAAATTAATTAGTAAATGTCTTATTATTTTCATACTTTCAAATAAAATTTTAAACTTATAAAACTTTAACTCAAATAAAAACTTATCATTCGGTATGAATTATATAGCCCGAACAAGATTTACATAAACTATTTAGGATTTTTATTTTATAAACAAGGTCATTATTAGAGTTAAAATATAAGATTTATAAGTAAGATTAAAGCTAAAATTGAGAAAAATCCGAGCTTAGAGAACGCATGCTAAATCGTCTAACGCTGAGTTCTTATTGGCCTGTTTGCGGCCAGTATTGACTGGGCCGGTTCCTGTGACCAGACTAACGGGTCTCATTGCAGCGAAGGCCCTCTTTATTTAAAATTTTATTTTCCCCATTAAAACAATACAAGCTACCATTCTTTATATTTCTTTTAAGAAAATTAATCATTTAAATTCGATTCAAACTGCGACGCCAGGATTTGGATTTTATTTAAAGCTATATTTTTTGTCTACTTTGAAATCATATTATTAGAATCAACAACAACATTTATATATAGCTGGGAAATTACACGTCCATGGTGACATTTATATTGGCATTAAAATTTGTAGCGGCTTTCTTCGGAAAAAAAAATGTAGCAGCTAATTTGATCCCTTTCATAAAACACCAGCTTGAATATTGATGTCTATTGATCTGATCTCCTGCTTCAAGTAGTTATGCACGGAGGTGATGATTTATATCTTCTATTAATTTTTTATTATTTCAAGCAGCGGTAACTGCAGGAGCTTTGATGAGGAGACGCAAATTCACATGAAGAGAAGCATTATATTATTTGAGGCAGATCTTCTTGGAAGTAAATAATCAAAACTACACTCACACCAATTAGAAGATTCAATTTATTCATTAAGCCAGTTTTCTATTGAAGAGTTTGTTAGGATCAGTTGTTTAATGACAAAGATTAGTCTTTCTGTCCTGATTCCTTACCCAGTACTAGAAGAAACTGTTCGACTACTGGTATGACCATATATAGGCCTAGAATTTGATGACCAATGTCTCAATGTCAATCATTCATAAACTAAAACCAACATCTTTAAAATGGTTTGAAATAAAAAAAAATCTTTAATTGGTACAAATCGTGGTTTAATAACCATATATGAAATGAACAGCTTGCACAACCCACAACCACCACAACTTCATTTTCGTCAAACCATCATTAATATCACACTAGTTTTTCTGTCTACTTATCCACCTTAAATATTATTAAGAAGAGCTTTGTGAGGAGTCATCGGATGGAGGGTAGCCAATGCCATGGCGTGTATTGGGGAAATAGGCCGAGACACCGCTGCATATGGCTCCGACCACCGGCGGCGCAGCCATGAGAAAGGCCTTCTGCTCAGACTCCCACGAGGAGTAGAAGCAGCTGACGGTGTTGGCGTCCATGAGAGCCATGACGGCGAAGACCAGCAGCGCCAGCCCACCGTGGACAAAATCTCCGAAGCGGAGCTTGTATCTGGAGAGGTCTGCTCCTGAGCTGGAGTCGAAGAGCCACATCCCGGTCGTCGTGACGATGCCGTAGTGAATCTTGCCATTGCTGTCCTTGTAGCTGTCGGTGAAAGACGCGAAGCAGCACGAGAATCCGCATCCGGCTAGGAGGATGCTGGTGACGATCTTGTTGGTGGTGGAGCAGCTGCCGTAGTTTGTCAGAACAGGAGAGAGGAACTGGAACAAGAAGACAGTTCCTGTGGGAAGGAGCTTGATGATGTTCCCCACTCCATTGAGAGTCTTTCCGGTGGTGGTCTGAGAGGTGCTGGAACTTTTAGCCATTTTGGGTGGCTCTTCTGGTAGTTGGGTTGCACGTTTGTGTTAAGTGCTTGTTTTGGTTCTCAATCAGCCTCCTCCAGGCATGTCTATTTAAAGAAGGTTATATGCTGGCGTTGGGGTGCAAATGGAAGAGGGATGGGATGTGATGTGCTTGCGTGTACGTCAGATGGACTTGCTCTGAAGAGTCCATTGGTTTATCTTATACTCTTCGGAATGTGCACATGATTTTTGCTACTTTACGTTGCCAACAGCGTTTCACTTAATTAAAGCACGATATATAATGTATTGAAGATTTAGGCAAAAAATACAATGTTCAAACGAACCTGTTGCTCTTTAAAGAAGCCAAACCATGGCCTGTTTGATTAATGATTTTCGATTGTCTCTTAGTCCAGCTTGTTTCTTTCTGGGCACAGCCCATTTTTTGGACTGCCCAGGTTTCTACGCCAGTGCTGTTAGGTTAGCTTGGAATTCATCTATGGAAATTTCAGTTTCTGGTGAAAGCAACTCTTCATATGGAATTGTGTGGTTTCGGGGCAATATCCTTCTCATGGACAGATAGCTCGGTTCGTTGGTAGGTGGACCGAATGACTGTTTGTTATTGGAAATCGTGACGACTGGCCTCACAGCTGTTTGATTTCTGGTCCATTCATTAGCTGCGTAGTGGAATTTTGGTAGATTTGGATCTGAATTAAAAAGTAGTGTTATGGCCCTCATATGTTGCGAGTGTTGTGTGTACGTGCATGATATTGGCATGCCTTTTTTTATAGAAAGATATGGGCACGCTTTGGTTGGGTTGAAAACTCGGGAGGACCAGACCACATTTTATATATATGAATGCATGCATTTTGCTTGTTGGGTCGATTTGCAGGTAGCAGTTTGAAATAGAAGCCAACTGGGAAGAATCTATCAATTTCTTGTTTATCTTCACTTGAACAAGTTGAGCAACTCGGAATTAAAGATCAGAAAGATGCCTTATACTGTTAAACATATGTTCCCTAAGTAACAATCCAGTTATTTAATAAACATGGTTGACTAAGGCAACAGTCTGCGCGCAAACCCATTGTATCTATCCAGATTCCAGACAGACAGGTCATGTTTGAACCGATTCGAAAGCGCCGCCGCCTCCCATTTATGAACTGCCTGAGAAGAATGACAGGTGAAATTGAAATATCTGCTGATGGCTTCATTAGATACGTACAAATATATAACAGTTCCAATGCTAGCTGTTATTACAGTAAATGAGGCCGGCCGGTCGTCTAAATAAAAATGGCTCATGTTTAGTTGTTTTCTCCAGTAAATGTCCTTAATCGATTATATATAATCATCCGTTGTTTCATGTAAAGAAAAATGCTATATAATCATTTAATAGCAGGTATCTTAGTCCCCTTAATTTATCACTCACATGCATTGTACTCAATGTCCATTATCAAATCAATTTCCGAAGTTCAATAGTTTAATTACATACGCTACCTCAGTTGTTTTGTTTTATGCACGGTAACTTTCATAAATAGATGGCACGCAAAGAATTTTTCCGAAAGTTGAATACGTGTTTTTTTAGATTGATGAATGAAATATTAAAATAAAATTATCCACTTTCAGTTGACCCACATGATGTTCTATCATGCGTCCGATTTTCATCTTTGTTATTTGATAAGACCAATATTTATATAGTTCGAGTTTGTATAAATGATCAGTTCCATAATATAAAAGTAATTTTATCAGCCATGTTTATCCAGACAATGCCAATGGGTCACTCTAAAATGAACTGCCACTTGTGGGAAACCATGGGACACGCCCATATCAACAGGAAAATCATTTCTCAAACAGGTAAACATTAAAAGGAAACTAAAATTCATTAAATCTGTTTAAGATTTTATTAAAGTTCACTGAGTATAATTAAAATATTTGCTACGATTTCCGATTTAAATTCTCTACCACTCTTGCAAATATAAGGACGGATGTTAATTAATAGATAGGTTGAATATATGCGTGATCACGTGAAAATACTTACGATACTTTTACTAGTAGGTGGGTGATTGACAGGCATATGGAATTAGAAGTCAGGACAACTGCGATTCTATTAAGAAGACAGAAAATTACAAATTAAAATGCAAAAAAAAAAGGGAGAGGAAAGAATTAAGAGGGCCAGGACTTCTACTGTAACTATATGGAATTTTTGCATTTTAAACTCTTTGAGTTAAATCTGATGTTTATATAGTTGTGTCTTCAGCTGTAAAATTTTTCACCTTATTTCATTTTAAATTCTAGGTGTTGGCAATCTTAAAAGACGTGGGAAATCGGTGTTAAACCCTTGAAGTAACTGAAATTCTCCTTTTGTCTCCTTATCTGGCTTATTTCTAATCGAACCCTTCTTCTTCATCTTCTCCAGCCCTCTCAGCCTTCCTTCTTCATCTTCTCTGGCTACTAATTTAAGCTATAACAAGTGATAATTGATTTGACAAACGATAGCAGTGGGTGCCATGGGTTTTCTATTTTAGGTGGATCTGACATTATTGCCTTCAATGTCGAAAAGGTGAGGTGTCGTCATTGGTCAAACTCGATTCATGGATAAACTATTGTCAAAAATGGATCACGAGTCGGCAATTTTCGCTCGAACAAAAATGAACTTATTTTGAGAAAGATAACCCATTTATGGTTTTTCTACATATGCACCCAAACACATGCTCATGTAGTCCACGATTTGATGATCCCTAGAGCCATGATGCATGACGTCGGATGCCTAACAAATGAATTATTGAAACTGGCGGTTCGTTCGTGGGTGATAAAAAGGGTCCCATGACTGACTTGAAGTGGTCATAAGTTTTATCCGGGTGAAATTACAAGTTGAGACCAAATTTAATATTAAAATCTACCATTCCCATATGACTCACGGACACTGCAGTTTATGCGAATATTTTTCACTCGATCCTGCATTTTTAAAACTCTTTTTTTACTTAACTCCTTCGTTTTTAATATTTGGATGGTTGATGAAGAATTTAATTTATCAATTACAGTTTATATTATTTATAGTATTTTTAAAAACTATTTTATTTGTCTAATATTATAATAAAAGGGCTCTATTAAAAATTAATGTAATAAAATAATTTAATATTAAATATCAATTTTAAAGACTTGCTGAGTTACAGGACAACAGAGGAGAATAAGATTTTTCATCGGCTCTTTGACATATTTTCTTGCCTCATGAAGCCTGCGACTTTTTTAGAGTAGCAGTCGAGGTTTTAGAGGTGTTATTCCTGAATGAATTAAATGGTTGCAATGGGGGTTTTGGACGTGGAAATCGTTGATAAAGATTTCGTTGGTGATGTGAATCTAAGGGATTGTGCAGCTCCGGGAGAAACCAAATGGATTCTCAACTCCACCGCTGGTGCAGTTGCAGCAGTCTGCAGATCGTTGGGCGATGATGATGAGGAATACGCAGGTTACGAAGAAATTAATGAGCAGAAAGATAGAGATTTCATAGGAAAGAGCATTTTAGTCCTAGCTCAGATTTTAACGGCAGATTCCTACCCATTTTAAGATAGACAGTGCTGATGATTTTTTCATTTTTTTATTTTTTAAGGGAGTGCTGATGTTTTAAAATGCAACAAAAGACTTGGATTCAATGAGTAAAGGATAACCTTTAGATTGGAAATAAGAAAAGTTGTATGAAAATAATAAAAATTTTAATGAAAAATTTTTTATGTAAAAATTTTTAAATTGAGAGAAGATCATGTGATAGAATAGGGGTAATAATTAGATGTATGGATAGTTGTATAAAAAAAGTAAAAAAATAAATTAAAAAATATGATGAGTGTGAAAAAAGAAAAGTTTTAAATTAAAGAGTTTTTGAAAAGTTTTAAATGTAAACAAACACTCCTTAAAAAATTGAAAATTTTATTACGACCTTGTCTCATCTAAGTTGTCAACATGTCAAACACAGGTAAGCAAGCATCCGGTATTTAAAATAAAAGATCAAACTTGAAAGGTTTCAATTTTTTTGAAAAAATCCGTAACTATATGAAATATGCTAATTAGTAATTTTTCGTTTGGATAAGATATAGAACGGACAGCTTCAAACCTAACGGTCCATGCGTGTACATAACTATCAATCAGATAAGCTTTTTCAGCTAACTAGGAAGCGGGGTAAGACTCATGTCAGGAATATTGATAATTCCATTCCATTCTGCTTTGGCGGCAACCCGCACGCCTCTCCGCCCCGTTTTTGTTCAAGTGCGACAATGCATGCATTTCCCCATTTTAGACGCAAGTAAAGCTCAATTGAATCAAGGAAATTTGGAAGAGAGATGTTAATTTTGTATCGAGTAAAGAAAAGGCGGAACGATTGTAAGAAGAAGTTTTGGAAAAAAAAATAAGAAAGTGAGATGATATGAGAGGAGTGGTTACTAAGAATAAAGACAATAATGTTTATATATATATATATATATATATATATATATATAATAATTGTATGAAAATTGTGCAGAAAAATGATTAAAAATATAGATAATATTAAAAAAGATCTAGTTATCAAATAGTTATCAAATCACATTGAAAAGGGAGAGTAATTAAATAGCTAAATAGCCAAAATACTTGAGATTGAGCTTTAATTTCTAAGTTAATATTATGGGTCCACATCAGCTTATAATTGTTGATCGTGCTCATTTCAATAGATGCGCATTTAGCTCTAATCGCTAGACCTCAAGGACCACCTCAGCTCGATCGTTCAATTCCCGATTATGAAAACTAGCAACTTCAGTTCCACTAATATATTCCTACTAGTCGTTGAAGAACACTAGCTCGATCTGTTTGACCCGTAACTAAACCATATATGCCCCAGAACGGCTTTCTATGGAAACTCAGTTCCCGCCGATGTCAATAGAAATTCTCTAAAAATTCATATTCTATTTTATTTCAAAATTCTTACGGCCTAACCACCTGGTAATGCTAGTGGCACAAAAGCCATCAACCTATTCTCTGTATCCCGCTAGTTGAAGAAGATGATAACCATTAAAAAAATTGCAGGTTGTATAGTTGTTTTATCATTAATTAGGCTCACCTAGATAGCTAGATATGTCGTATACAATCATTAAATGGACCTAGGTGTAAATACTGTCGGTCTCAATCTAAACCTGAATAACAGAACTCGATTTATGATCAGATTAAATTAGCGTTTTGAAAAAAAATAGATTACATAGCTTAATTTAATCTGAACCAACTTGAAAAATGGGTTAGTTTGGGTTGAATGTTTGTGAACCCAACCCAATTTCAAGTGCTAATATAAAATATAAGACTACTTAAAAAGAGTTACTTAGTATATGAATTAAATACACTCAAGAAGACAAGTCTATGTATAAAAAAATCAAAAAATAAAATAAAAAACGAATATGTAATTTTTTTTTATTAGTAGTATACACAAACTGTGACATCTAATATTAGAAATCAAATACTTTCACAACCCTCACAGTGGATGAACATTTTATAAAAATTCTGCTATTCAGGGGGGACAATTATAAACTCCTCCATTAGCAGGGGTATAATGGTTATACATCTGTACTTGACAGTATTTGAACCCGAGTCATCAATGCCTACGTACTTGACCATTGGGGCAAGAGCCCAGTGGCAATATGTAACTTAAGCATATAGATGATATATTGTATATAATCAAGACTCTTTAACTATTACTTGAAAATTAGGCACATAGAATCATATGATACATAAGCATAAAATAGACATCATTATTTTAAAATATGATTACTTAACTATTATGTTATAGTGTAAGTAATAAACTAGAAGATATTTCCATACAAAGGACAAATTTTCATTCTTTAATATAAATTTTATATTTTAAAATTATTTTAATCGAGTAAGGGTGTGTTTGGTTACAAACAAAACATGTCAATGTAAACTTTTCAATCAAAAACTTTTCATTCTTCATAACTATCTTATTTTTAATTATTTTTTCACATTTTCCTATATAAACAACCCTATTTTTCAATCATTTCTACACAAAAACCCATACAACTACCATATATATTTTAACTTTATTCTCTTTACACCTCATTATTACCTTTATCATATCACATCATTTTCTATCAACTTGACAACTTCTACTCTAAAAAGTTTTCATCAAAAAGTTTTACCTCCAACCAAACACACCCTAAAAATATTTTGATGAAAAATTAAGCAAAAAATTTAAAACATTATATATTGATTAACCTGATTTGTAATTCAAACCAAACCGATTTATATGAGTTTAATTTAGGACTAAATTGAAATTTGAAAAATACGATTGAATACAAGATTGGATTAACGATTTGCAGATAGGGTTCGGGTTGAAAATACCACCCTCCCCTTATTTACAACCCTAAATGGAACCCATAAAATCAGTTCCATTTTGAACTTTTGGCAACCGGTTCTAATTAAGTGAACAATATTGCCTTCAAGCTGATTTCCATCGCATGGATCTAAGTACGATAACGGATATATATCTTGCATGCGACTTCACAAAGTAAATAGATTTATGGACTTTGTTTTTGGCTTTCCGAGGGAACATATTTTTTTCCCTAAAAAATGTCCTTGCCTTGAATGTTTATGGCTCTAAGCTCGCTAACAAATGTATAGAACAATTTCTTGTACGTTACCAAATCTACTATACATATGGTTATGTAATTTATTTATTTCAACTTTCTATATTTCTATCCAGCATGATCTGATTTTGGCCTGCAACCTGATTTTATGTTTTATTTAAAAATAATAAACTTTGAAGTAAAAAATTATGGGTCAAAAAGTTCAAGCTAATTTGGTTAGAGTTGAAGTTTGAGAATAACATAAATTGAGCTAGTTTTGCTATGGTCTAAGATTTGAGGTATACAGCTAAGGTTTTATAAATAAACTAAAGGACCTTTTCAAACACGAGCTTCCAAAGGATCTAAGATCCTTGAATGTAACATGTATTTTCATTTTTAAAACATTTTGTTAATTCTCAAGATATCTTCTTCTATTTTTAATACAATGTTTTATAATTTAATGCAATTTTTCTTATTCTCATCCCATTTTTCATTCCATATTCGAACATATTAATTCCTTTTGAAAATATAATATGATAAGATATGAAGAAATAAAGCAAAAATAGATAAGATAGTTATAGCAAATTATAAAAACAATTAAAATACATAAATAAAATTGAAAATTATGATAGTCAAATAATTTATACGTTACTTTTACTATTTTCATTCTCAGTCTCATCCACTAAACACATTGTCAACCATGAAGATACGAGTGATCTCTTAATTATAGCACTTAGAACCAAAATATTTTGCATTATGTAGAAATTAAAGAACTTCTCACAAGCAACTGGCTCACTTGACAAGAGTCCTCTCTTAGGAATGGAAAGTCTAGATTTCGAGTTTTAGTTTGAAAAGTTTATCTTTCATTTTTCAAAATAATGTCTTCATACCTACTTATTAGCAATATTATTAGTTTTACACTCTAAAGTTAAGATGAAAAAATGCACTTTAGTTAAATTGTAAATACAAAAAAAAAATTTTAAAAGAACTCTTCAACATGGTGACACGAAGTGCTAACATTGGTCCGGATTAGATTAAGTCTCACATTATTAAATAATAATAATAATAATAATAATAATAATAATAATAAGGCTCATAAAATTGTAGGGCCCAAATAGATTTTTTGTACTTTGAAGATCCTATTTAAATTAATATAAAAGGGAAGAAATTAAGCAATTTGTTTCTAATTCATTTCTTCAGGACTTTGATGCTTTTTGTTCGTGAACAAGGTAATTAATAAGCTACTCTAAACGAGAAAAAAATATCCCATTTACCCACACATATATGTTTCCTCGAGTGAACTCCGACGATCGATCTTCAATCCAAATTAATACGTACCCATAAATAAATAAAAATTCGCAAGGAAATTAAGGGCGGGCTTGATTTGTAAAATTACTGCTCTAGCTAGCTCAAACAATTAATTACTTTATTACTTCAGTTATTGGCTGTAGTTGCACTAGAAATAAATATTGCTATTCAGCCACCCCGATCAAAGTGTAAGAAGAAGAATCTTCAAAGTAGTCAGCTAGAAGGTCCCCAATTCCATGCCTCTTGTAAGGAAAACACACTGCGGCAGTGCTGCAGACAGCAGCAACCACGATGGGTGCAGCCACGAGAATCGCCTTCTGCTTCGATAGGAGGGACGGGTAGTAGCAGGTGACGACGTTGGGGAGAAAGAGGGCGAGGACTGAGAAGACCAGCAACGCCAGCGCGGCGTGGACGAAATCTCCAAAACGGAGCTTGTATCTGGACAGATCCCATCTCGAAGAAGACGACGGCGACCGGTCCAAGTCGAGCAGACACATCCCGCTGCTTGTAACGATGCCGTAGTGTATTCTTCCAGTGCTGCTGTCCTTGCAGCTGTCCGTGAATGCTGCGAAACAGCAAGCGAAACCGCAGACGGCTAGGAGGACGGCAGTGGCCCTCTTGTTGGCAGTAGTGGGGCAGGTGCCATAGTTGGTGAGAAGAGGAGAGAGGAAGAGGAAAAGGAAGAGGTTGCCCGTAGGAAGAAGCTTGATCAAGTTGCCTATCACACTAAGGGTAGTGATCTTGGCCATTGGATAATGGATATCTCCTCAATCTCTCCTGGGGGTGTTTGTTCTGAGTAGGCAATATTTATAGATATTTTCAAGGATTCTGCGGGTGCTTAATCAATTAGCTCGAAAATTAATATGTATGCTTGCGTCTACAAGATAGATTTTGGGTATGAAGAGAATACAGAGCAGCAGTTGGTTAATTTGATTGGTTTCTTCAAACCACAGTCGCAAGCCATAGCTAATTAATTAGTTAATTACTTGTCAAACCCAGATGAGGGCTACTTTGATTAGAAATTTTTAATTAATTGAATTTTTATTGTTGTTATGTTTTTTGGGTGAAGTTTCCGTGAGTGGACATCTCACTCAAACAAGTCAATTAGAGAGAGAGAGGGACTGCTTGATACCCTATTGTAAATGATCATCAGCCGCACCACAACAGCAACGTGCAGGCTCAAGTACTCCATCAGATGATCGTATAAACATGTGTAAGTGATCTTGTCCATCCATTCATTAGGTATTGCATGCATTTAGCTTCCTGCAGATGGATAGATAGCCCTTACATATCAAGTACGGATCCAGTAGAAGCACTTCTGCGGATCTCTAAAGTAGAAGCTAAAAAAGAGTTATGTGTCCATCAAAATCTGACTCCTTGGCAATTCTACTAGATTATGTCTCTACGACGAGGGAGAACATTAATTTTTGCTTATATGTTACCAATGTGCATGTTAGGATGCAAAATATAGATACATATGAGACCTATTTAAGTACAATCCAGCTTCACCATAATTATAATACATTCTATTATAAAATGAGTTTCACACATATTAGAATGCTGTAATACTTTATAAAATCATTTATTCGTGTAAAAAGTCATATTTTTTATGGTTTAGTTATTGAAAATACAACTTTACATTAAATTATTTTATTATGTTAATTTGATACTATTTTGATATAAGGCTCATACACATATTTGATTTGAATGGTATACTATTAAAGTAAATAATTCTAAATATAATGGGTGAGGTAAATGTTAATTTCATAATCAAGAGAGCCTCATTTCGGAGTAGATTTCACTCTAACACTTGATTTTTTGTATGTACATATGTATATATATATAATATATGGAATGCTTCTATCAAACTTTTCTTCTATTTTGAATATTTTGATAGTTGTTGAAAAATTTACTTTATCTATTATATTTAGTATTATTTATAATATTTTAGAAACTCATTCACTTATCTAGTATTACATACATGAGCTTGTCTACAAAATTACAAACATATAAAATTAATATAATAAAATAATTTAATATTAAATATTATTTTTTCAGTTGTATTTTGAATAATAAACTATCTAAAATATCATTTTTATATTTATAAATGATTTTATAAAATATTATCATATTCTAATATATATGTGTAAATCAATCTAAGCATTTTTTTCAATTTATACATAAATTTGACCCAATTACATAGAAGCACACTCGTATATATATACGTACACTTAGGTACGTGCTAATCATTAATCTATAAATAATTAAACTCATGATATATATTTTAATTTGCAGTGATGATCGTATTTTATTGTCATGATAATCCCCTCTAATTATCTATGTAGAAAAGATAGGATTGCAATTTGTTCATCCAATGAAAGCGATTAGAAGAATTTTTTTATTAGTATTTTATATATTATACCAACTCATATTACAACTAAGCACATTTCACAGCTCTCGTACAATAGAGGACATTTCATATAGATATCCCCACCTTAGAAGGGAATTAAAGCTTCTATTTTTTACGCAAAGTAAAGCAAAGTTGCTCTTTTCATATACGATACATGATGAAATAGCACTTAATCATCTCTCTAGAATGCATGAGGCTAAATGAAATTTTTTTTTTTTTGGATGTTAATAGAGACTATCTTCTCAGTTTGAAATCAAAATCAAAATTTTTACTCACATACACAATAGGTTAAATCATTCGGTTAAGTGTTGACTTAATATAGATAAGAGATGTCAACACGAGCATAGCTTGGTTAGTAAAATTCTGGCCTTGCATACGTTTCATGATTGGGGTTTCCATTTCGACTACGGGAGCTTTATATCTCTAATCTAAGAAACATTAGTCTCCTTCACTACTAATGTATGTTGGCCATTATCAATTGAGGAAAAGATAAGATAAAAATTGTAAGGTGAATTGGGAAATGACTTGTAACAAAAAAGAGATTGTAAAAATAATTCACTAAAAAATAAATAGATAAAATATGGTAAAGCAGCAATACTAAGAATATTAACAATACTAATAAAAGAAAGCGACTCATGATCATTCAGTATGAGATAATTAATTAAGAAACTTATTTCTAAATAATAATAAATTGGGGTGATAGGAAAAAATTTGGAAATTAACAATACTTAGCAAAAGGAGATGGATAAAGACGAAGCAAATAATGAAGAAAGGAGTTAGACCGATTCAAACCTAATGGTTCTTAGTTCTCACAGGGATGAATCATTTCTATTAATTCGACGTATTCGCCCGTTCTTAATTATGGTTGAATTCACTACAGGGATTTTAATTTGGTAATAATCCAGCAACATAAGTTAATGCGGTTCCAAAAAAACACTTCAAAAAGCTGTGGTTACGATTGTTATGGCACACCTGGCTGTCCTTTACACATATGATGTATTAAACATATAAAATAAATAATACGGCTAGTTTTGATTTAATAATAAAAAATCTAGAACGCCTCAAACCTACGGGTTGCACAGAAAATCTTAATGATAATGGTTGCATTGAAATATTATCCTTCTGTATACTTTTTTCATATCCAAGGCAATATTTTTGAAGACCAAAACCACGAAGCTCAATGAAAATTGTAATTCACAGGGATGATTATGGACCCTGATATGAATTTTTAATTTTCTAGTTTGCATATCTAATCAATTGAACATATGAAGTTAGTAATAACAAAAACGTGTGTATTATATAGCTGGATTATGCTAACTCTACGTATTAAAATCAAGCCCTCCGCAATTGGGCACTTTTGCGTGGCGATCACGACAGTAGTTTTTTCGGTACACTGGTTGCTGACTGGTGACCACAAAAAATAATAATAATAAAATAAAATTTTGGATGTTGACCACAAAATTAAATTATGTAGCGTATATGATTTTTCACAGCAAGGTTCAAAGTTTTTCTTGGTGATTTTCTTTTTTCTTTTTTATAATATCACCAATATATATTAATATGGGAGAAGACCAGCACTACTCAAACTAGAGACGCAAAGTTACCTTAATGGAGATCAAAATATCTACCACTCAAATACAAAATCAGGACGCCAACTGAGTCTCGTCCCCATTGGTCCGTGCTCAAGACATTAACAATGTCAACATGGTTTCAACTTGTCTCCCCTCTGCGGGAGTATGGATTTCCACCCAATTTGGAGTAGTCTAATTGGTGGGAGTTTATCTCTCTTTATAACGAATGGAGCTTAGTCTCCATAGAGTATTTGTAGGAGCTTAGCGTCTCCATATGAAAGAGCTTTACTTGTAATATCAAAAACGTGGTATTATAAATTACCAATTAAAAAAAAATACAAGATCAGGACTTTACCAACCGAAGTATACTTATATTAGCCGGTTCAAAATTCTTTCGAGGGAGAAGAAAGAAGGGGGGAAATAGAATTACAAAAGAGTACGTTAGGCAATGGCAGCCAATTGCTTTGGGCAGGTTCAAGTTCATGATCATGACTCATGAGGCTGAAGACGTATATGGCACGCAACAAGCATGCATGCCTAACTACTTTCCTTTAATTGGCTAACACATTTACAGGTATCATTTACTTCTATCATCGTTTTACTTCCTAATATATTAATCAGTGTGAACCATGTATGACATTAGATGAGACCTACCATTAAATTTATCAATTATGGACTGCATTAAATTTTTAGTTGACAAGTAGAAAATGACGACAAAATGTTTTAAAGATAGTAATTGGCGTTATGTGTATGTTCTAATATTCTAAATTAATTAACACTAATTAGAAGATGATGATGTCGATCCTTCTATATATGGCACAGCCAACTCCGTCGTCATAAATTGCAAACGATCAGTACTCCACAGATGCATGAGATAACTCCGGCCCACTGGATATACGTGCACATCCAACTTGCTATATATGTGCTGCCTTTAGGTTGTCTTCGCACCCTTTCCAAACTTGTATAGAGTAATAAAACGGACTGCAAATAGATCCTATTTTCCAGACAAATGCAGTAAAAGCATCCAACCAATGACGCAAGTACATAATTATGTGCATAAGCTTATACAGGAGCTTATTTTAAACTCAAATCTTAATCGGGATACCTTAAGCTGATATGGATACGATTAATGAAGAGCTTGTTCCTACTAGCTCTTGACCCACAAGAGAATGAAAATCCAAATGCTCTGACCCATAGACGTTTGCCAAATGATCTTTTAATCCAAAAACATTTTTTTTGTTTCTTTTAAAAAAAAATTTATAAACATGTTAATTTAATTATATTTAATCTATAAATCAAGTTTTAACATTTTTGATATACATGTATTTTTTTATTTTGGATTTTTAAAAATAGAGGTATTAAAATCATCTTAAATACTCCTGTTTTTAAAAATCCAAAATAAATATATGCACGTATCTAAAATAGTAAAACTTAATTTATAGATTAAATACGACTATATTAACATGTTTATAAAAAAATTTCAAAAAAAAACAAAAAAATGCTTTTAGACCAATCATATGAGAATATCGCTGCTCTTGATGTTTGGGGGTATAAGTTGGGCCGGCCTATGCTCCAACCCAGCCCACCCAACCCAAGAAACACTTTAGAAATTTCTCATATGGAAATTATGAAAGCACCCAAATATAAATTTAGCTGCATATAATTTACATGTAGTCAATCAGAAAACTAATTGCAACACACAGCCACATGTAAACAACTACGTCTAATGTTCTGTAGCCAAAATTTGCCTGCATAAAAAATTGCATGAGGCAGATTTTGATAAAACAGTTGCCTTTATTTGTATGACAATATGAACAAGTAGTAAAGTGGCCGGGCCAAATAAAATTATACGTTACTAAATTTATGTTATACGCAGAAGTTAAAGACGGCATTCGAGGAAATTTGTGGGAGTGAAAATATTTAGCCCACTGTGACGAGAGTTTTACAATTTTTTCTCTCGTTGTGAGGGCTTTACTATTTTCCCTTTGTGTGGTGGGAGTTTAGAAAAATTTTTCTCTATACATGAGGGTGTAAATTTTCTTCATTTTAATATCTAGATGTCATCATGTATATAGAAATATCAAAAAAAAAAAAAAAAAGAAATTTACTTTTTCCGGAAAACTTGAACTTTAGAAATTTGATTTGTAAATAAAGTTAGGATTGAGATGCAAGCAACCTTAATCTAATTTACCTATTTACATTCAATATAAAAATATATTAGTAAGCTTAAATAATGTTTATTTGTATATTTTTATTTTATTTACATTTATGTTTTCCTAGATGTTTGTCACGTTAAAATTATATTATTGGTAAATTATATCATTTTTCATTTAAACTTGGATTTATATTTATATTATCCATCTTTACAGTTGTTAGTTTTCTTTGTTTATCATAAATTTTTTAAAAAAAATATTATATGATTATGCTTTTCTTAATTTGATTCGGCATATGTTATTAATTACATTTAAAAGACTTGTTCTCTAATATTAGCATGAAATTTCAAAGTTATACGTTTTTTTGATGAAAGGAGATTATTGTTACTACCAGTTTCGAATTACTTGAGACTACAAATGCAAGCACCCCTGTCTACCAGTCGCCTATGCCAGTGGTGACAAATTTATAACTTTTAACTCAAACAAAAACTTTTTAATTCGATTTTGAACCTAGATTTTAATCTGAACTTAATTAATTTATATCAATAGACCTAAGGTTTAGATTTTATAAATATTAGAATTGCGGTTGAGTTATTTCCGAGTTCTATGAAAAAACAACCCTCATATAGACTTTTGAAAACTTTAGTAGGTATTCATGATAGACATTAACTAGTCTAGACTTGCATTTCTATAGTTTTGATTCTTTTTAAACAAATATTTGGTCGTTATCCTCATTTCTGATCTCAAAAAAAAAAAAAACAAAAGGATTGTTGGGTTATTAAAATTAAAAGGAATTTTACCAGCAAAGAAATTTTTTCTTTGCTAGTAAAATTACCACCATATGTATTTTTCTCGCTAATAAATTTTTTTTGCTTAGAAGTGTTGTCAAAAATATATTTTATTGCAGTGACGGTTTTACTAGCAAACGTCCCCAGTACTAAGGTTTGACGGTAAGAGTATGACGTGGAGGTCGTATACATCGGGTAGCACGTGCATGAGTCTCACTGAGACATTCAGGGAGTCAGCAGGTGCGCCTCAGCTTAGGCGTGCGACACGCGCAGTCCTCGAGGATAATTGTTACTTATAAATTTCAGAGTTATTTCAGCTTTGGTATGTGGATGGGATTTCAGCAGCTGTAGGTTTATAGCATCGGAAACCGC
>JAXCLR010000050.1:11018199-11032989 GCA_035584095.1 Annona squamosa
GTTTTTTTTTTTAAAAAAAAAAAAAAAATGAAAGAAAGGGAAAGAAGAGGACGGTGACGCTGGAGAGGTTTTTTTTTTTTAAAAAAAAAACGACAAATGAAAGAAAGGGAGGAGAAAGGACGAACTGGAGATGGCTTACGTTTTTTTTGTAAAAAAAAAACGGGGAATGGGAGGAGACGGTGTCAGAGATTTGTTTTTAATTCATTATTTTTTTTTAAAAAAAGGAGAATGAAAAGGATAAAAAAAAGATGTATGGGAACTTGTATGTCTCTTTTTTTAAAAAAAATGAAAAATGAAAAGGAGAAACGAAAAAAAAACGTCTTGGAGAACTTTTGTTCTCTTTTTGATTTTTTTTTAAACGAAAATGGAAATAAAAAATGTGCAGGTGCTCGTTTCCTTAACCCTTTTGTTTTTTTTTTTTTTCTTAAAAAAAAACAGAAAAAAAAAACGAAAAAGAGGCGGTGAAAGCAAGAGAAAAAGGGAGCGGGTTCTGGAGTTTTTCTTTTTTTTAAAAAAAAAAGAGAGCAAAAGGGACCTGATGTATGTTTCTGGTTTCTCTTGTTTTTTTTAAAAAAAAAAACGAGAAAAATGAAAGATGAAGGAAAAACGTTCTGGAGGATTCTGGTTTCCGTTCTTTTACTCTTTTTTTTTTTTTTAAAAAAAATGATCAACTAAAGTTACGCAAAAAAGTGTTGGAATCCGAATACTAAAATTTTTTTTTTTTTGATGCTGAGAAGGATGGATTGTTGAACAGGCGAACCGGAGCTCTCTTTTTTTTCGTTGTCTTTTTTTTTTTTAAAAAAAAAACGAGCAGATGAGAAGATGAGTTTCTAAGGAGAAAAAAGAAAATGGCTGGTTTTGGGAGATTTTTCACCTTGTAAAATGAGAGGAGGGTATGCCCTTTTACCGGCCTTTAAGTTTGAGAAATTACAATTTACTATTTTCTTTTGATTTTTTGCATAATTTTACATCTCCTTTTTTTTTGGAAAATTCTAACAAAAATAAACCTTTAGGTAATTTTCTGAATGGTTTTTGAAAACCACCCTGGAACCCATGGTTTTGCTTGGCTAGTGAGTCAAAGCTTTTTTTTAGCCCTTGATTTTGTATATTTTTGACCTTTTATTTATATGTTAATTATTAAATATTTTCCTTGATTTTTGATAGGGCCCACGTTTCTTGACATGCTCCATTCATTTTAACGGTTTAGATTTTTACTTAATAATTTGGATTTATCACTTTTATTTAGCACTTGAAAATATTGCAAATTCTCATCTTTCTTTGGTCAAACTGATTTTGACTATTAAAATCTCCTAAAATATTCATTAGTTTATTAATCCAAACCGTTCATCATGTCGATTTCGCTTCAACCATCCTAAGAAAGTATTTTTCGCTTTATCTTGAATGCGAATGACCCTTGATCTGTCGTATGGATTAGTGATCGTCATTTTTGTAGTGGGCTTTGAGGCTTTAGAGGCCCATGGATTCTACACAATTTGGAGCTTGCAAATATATGGGTTAAAAGTCAAAATGAATCCACAAATCCATAAACATGTATAATAGTAGACCCATTTTGAAATTTTATTTTTATTTTATTTTATATTTTACCTTTTTATGGGGTGTCAACAACAACACATGCAAGTGGAAAGCAAATTCTTTCACCTCACTTTTTACACATTAATTTAATACCTTAATTACCTAACTACCTTATGTTTTCATTTTTACTTCTCTATTCCAATTATTTTCTCACAATTAACTTATTTATCTTTACTTTACTCATTTTATATTCCGTTATTCTTATACTTATTAAAAATATTTTCTTCACAGCCTTTCCACTCATTAACTGTGCATGTCACCAAATAATGTCTTTGTATAGTTGATATATCTAAGGAATAAATTGTTTTTTCATAAAACTAATTAAAAATAATATTTCAGAATATTCTATGATTTCTACTTAGATAATACCAAAATAATTGAAATTATAATTTTTCCTCAATCAAATGGTCTAACCATATCGTTGATTTGATAAAAATGTAATCCTTGGATTTTGTTTTTCCTATTTGATATGAATTATTAACAATAAAACTTTTGACAGGGAATCTTTTCCTTATAATCATACGTAGATATCCCTTTTTAAAGTATTAGAATCATACTCGTAAACATGGAAAAATGAGAAATCAATTATAGTAATTCTATTAATGAATATGATGAGGGGCATTTAGAAAATATGAATAAAAATAGAATTAGTTTTAACTTTCATTAACAAAATTGACATAATTCAAAAAATATTTCATTTATGAATTTATAGGAATAATAATTAAGGGCTAGTTTTGTTGGAGAAATTAAAAAAAACATGATTTAGCCATAAATGTAACAAAATTATTGGTGGTAATAAAAAAAATTGAGATCATTATAATAAAAAATGTCAAACTTTCAAAATGGGAGAATTTTGGTTTCCTTTCCCCCACCAATTGAAAAAATCATAATCGATATTTTAAAATATAAGTACATGTAGGGGTATTAACGGATCAGGTTTGATGCATTAGAGCTTAATCTTAATTCTAATTCATTTAAAATTTTTTAACCCTAATTAATTTATTAATTTGTTTATAAAATTTCAACCTTTACGCATTTATAACTCATTCAATAAACAAGTTTTCAATAAATAGATTGGTGGGTTGTTAACAGATTGTGTATATATGTTGTAAACAAGTCAAAATCAAGTTAATTTAAAGTTTAACAAGTATTGTTCATAATTGTCATAATAAATTGATCGAAGGAATATATGCGATGGTTAGATCTTCATTGAAAAGATATAAAGAGATAAATAGTAATAGAGATATATGTAGATGGGCACAATTATAGACGGAGAGGGAGATATGTTGATAAGGATAGAGAGGAAAGCAAAAGGTGAAAATAGGAAAAAAGATGCAAAAAGAGATGATCAGATGGAGAGAGAGGGTCGATAGAAAAGAAGAATTTTACTAGTAGTGGCGTGGCAGAAGGAAATGCACTATAGTGTCATAATCAGAGGGAGGAAAATAAAAATCAAAATGAGAGAAATAAATTTATAGTTTAAGAAATATATACCCTTTGTTAATGGGTTGATAGGTTAAACATGATAAGTGAGTTGAATGGGTTAGCGGGTTGTAAAATTTCAACCTAACTCGTTTATTTATTTAAAGGATTTTTTCTAAATATTTCCATTATGTTTGACTCTAATCCTAAATATATCCATTACATTCTCAAAATTCTAGGTATACCCATTACCTTTGTAATTAGTTTCAAAAATACCCATTCCAAAATATTCATGTTATAAAATAATAAAAGATAAAACAAAATAGAAAGAAAATGAATTATAGATCTCCAAATTTAGATCTCCCATGCAATTAGAGCATTGGTGAGTTATGACATTTAGATCTTCAATTATATTCAAAGTTTGATGAACATATTTTAACATATTAATTAATGACGTTAACTTATGAATTAAATATTTTTATGATTAACCGCAAATGTAGTGTGTATATTTAGAATTTTAAAAATGTGGTGATAGTTTAAAGTAAGTATATTTGAGAAAAGTCTTTGGTTAAATGGTTAAATAGGTCGGCCGATTATGAACCATTTATTTAAAAATTTCAACTTAAACTCATTTATAAATGAGTTGGCGGATCATGAGCTGTCTATTCAAAAATTTAATCCAAACTCATTTACAAACATGTTGGACATGCAACTTAATGGATTGATATGATATATTCAATTATCGACAAAAGTTGTAAATAACTAAATTAAGAGATATTTTTAAAATCTTGCTTAGTAAGTACCTTAATTCAGCCGACATTCCTTCCCAAGCTAGGCAAGTGGATGCATCTAGCTATCGGGATGATAATTACAAGCTAAGGCAGATTGACTACTATTTTTCAATACTAGGTGTCAATGCACTTTGTTAATGCATCAGGGTGCAAAATCCCCTTTTTAATATTTTTTTCAAATTTTTTTTATAAAATTGTTAATCTAGACGTATTTAACTTATATATATATATATATTAAGTTTTACTATTTTTGAAAATGTATAAACGTATTTTTTAATTTTTAAAAAAGGGTAGTTTAGTTACTTGTTAATGACCCTTTGTTTTTAAAAATAAAAAATATATATATATATTTAAAAATGGTAAATTTTGCTTATAAATTAAATATGCTTAGATTAACAATCTTACAAGGAAAATGGAGTTTCGCGTGATCCTCGTTCGTCAGAGAGCGTCGGTGATCCGCGAACATTGGCCTTCGCGTGGCACAGTGGCGGGCAGGCATGAAGCATGTGGCTTGCTACCGGAAAAAGAACATCGAATTTCCTCCACCGGCCACCGTATCCTTGTCCGCCCCGGGGGGCATGGCATGAGATGAGAGGTTGCACATATGGTCGGTATACCTTACTTAAGATAATCACACCATTACTTTAATCACGATTGTAATTTTAATAAATTTTAAGTTGATTATCATACTTACCGCTACATACTTGTTTCTCATTCCAAAACAAAAGGACGAAGTGGCGTATAAAATAAAAAGTCATTTAACCATGCATTCAATGTTGTTTACAAGGGTGTTACTCTTCAAGGATGGACGTATGTATTCTTTTTGCAAAATGGGTTCCAATTCGATGGAATCCATTCCACGGGAGTGAATTGGGGGATGGATTGGTTTTCGCCATTTTGATCATTAAATGATAAATCGGACCATTTTGTGTGTTTAATATTATTTTCTTAGTTAGAAATATATATTTAATCTAAACTGAATTTAATATGGGTTGTTGTTGTTATTATTATTATTATTGTTGTTGTTATTTTATAGGAGATATGGGTTATCATTGAACAGCCAATATTAATATTTAATGTATTAGATTTTTTGTTTATACAGAACTTCGATTAAATTATGAGGGTGCTTGTTTTCAAAAAAACACTTCCGATTAAAACTTTTCACTCTTTTAGCTATTTTATTTTTAAATTATTTTTTTGATAAGCAGAATGATAACTAATAGAACACTTTGGGAGAAAATCTAAAATGGGAAATAGTGGCTAGTGAAAATTGTCTTGAATGGAATTCACCTTTCCAATTCCGGGAGAATTTCGATAACATACGTCATTAAGTATCACCGTACAACATGCCTTGTTTATTTTATATTTCAAATACATTTTATTGTGATAGCTCTTCATCAAGTACCACTATATATTATTGTATTTCCGCACACAATATGCATTGCTTCCCTTTTTGTTATCTTTTTTCTTTTTGATTTTTATTTATGTCTATGGGTTTTTTTTTTTTTTTAACACAGTTGTCATTGTTGTCCAATTTGTATGCCCGGATGAGAGAGGTGAATGAATGGTTTTATAACTTTTAATCATTTAAAATTTAAAATGGACCCCATTCTACATGAAGTTAATTACCAGTAACAACCGAGCACGTTTATGGTGAGAGCTGAAGGAGGCCATCATCTTCCACAAAAACTAAAGGAAAAGTGGTATCCTAAAGTGCATATTATTCTCCACTAAAGAAAAGCAGAGAAAAGGGGGAACAAATCCGAGAGGCTTTTGCTTTTGAGGGGCCCAACAATCAAACAATAGCAAGCAAACCAATAATGTTCATGTCTCTTTTCCCCCCCACTTTTTCTTTCTTTTGAGGGAGCAATATTTACTTGGGCACTGTATGGCTGTCAGTACAAAGGCCAACTCACGGGATGCACGGAATGTGGCAAATCCCAACTGTGAAATTATCCATATATAAACATATCTCAAAATGATTGGCTTCAAGACAGTTTGTTTTTTCTTTCCATCCAAATATGACCATTAGAACATTGTTTCCTTTTAACTATCCAATGTATATTAAGCAAGTCACAGCATTGCTATTTCTTTTTCTTTAATTTCAATTCTTTTCCATTTTTGGGTTTATGATCAATCTTTAGTGGAACCAAAATTTTGGATACTTCAGTTTGAATTATGTTCATATTGGGAATATTCAAAAGTAAAATAATGATATAAGATTAGCAAATTTGTATATTCTTATTTATTGTATTTAAAATTATTTTTTTGAATGAAATTTTTATTTAACTAGAAAAATAAGTTTCATTCAAACCAAATAGGTGCACAACTCTGCGAATGAGTTCGAATCTTCTCACAAGTAAAAAGGAAAATGTTTAGTGGTGGTGTTTTTCTTTCCAAAAATTCTCGCGGACGCATTCAATAGTTGGAATATTATGAAATATTGGAAAAAAATTAAAATATTGTAAGATATTTGTAGAATAATATTTAAATATTATAAAAATGTCTGAGAGAAGGACTTGTAATACAAGTTGAGATAATTTAATATATAAATACTCATAAAAAAAAGGTGCCCAGGTCACATTTATAAGTAAATTATTTTGATTCGTTCGTATATATTAGAGCATAGAAATATTTTATTAAATCATTTATCTACGTAATAATAACAATATTTTAGATAATTTACATGTCAAATAATATAACTTTAAAATTATCACCTGCGGCTAGCGCAGGTGGCAGGAGCGTTGGTCTCCTTAGCACAAGTCGTGGGTTCGAATCCCGCATTGAGATTTCGGCCCGAAAAATTGGTATGGGAGCTGTGGTCTCCCTTTGTGGTAGAGTGGGAGCTGTTGTCTCTCTTGGGCTGAATGGAAGTTGTTCTTTCTAATTCTTTAGTGGAGCTGTGTCTCCAGATTTCTTTGGAGGAATTATGTATCTCTTTGTTTGTAAGAATGTCTCAGAACTACAATGTAATATGTGTTGAGATTCTAAACCATAAAAAAATATATAACTTTAAAATTGTATCAAATTATTTTATTATATTTACTTTGTACATTTTAAATGGATTCTATGCACAAGAAACGACTTTTATGCTAACCCTCCAAAAGCTAAAACGTGTCTTGACTTATTAGTTACCTTAAAATTTCCTATTTCACTGTCTTCGTGCCCCGATATACTTCACATAACATGCATGCCTTAATGTGCTCGGCTTATCCCATCATGGTTGGGCACTCCACTTTTCCTCTTTCCTTTTCTCTTTAACTTTTTAAAATGCTTTGCGAACGAAAGTAGAAACGGTGGCACAAGCGATGGAAGTTGAAGATGGAGAAGAATCTTGGAAGCCTATGTTTTGTTTTACGCACTTTTTTCTATTCCTTGTTACTGAAAAAGCTCCCTTTGGCTGCAAGCATGCATTCCCTCGTAGATCATGTTTTTGGTAGACTTGTGACATGCATTTTGGGTGACCAATCACACGTTTCGTGTTTTTGGAATTGAGTTGAAGTTCAATAATTCTTAGTTCTGTCGAAAGGAGAAAGAATTCATAGAAGCTTGTATTTCTTCCAGCGTTCGATTCTTGGTCTCGGGAACAAGCTTTGCCACAAATAGGACAGTCACACCACAAACGCCAGCAAACATGAAGAAAGTACCTGAAATATCAGAAACAATATTGCGCTAAGAAAAACTAATCAACAAAAGTAAGATGATACAAATGTTTTAGTATCTGTGGAGAACACTCACCTGCTGAATTCCAGTTCACAAGAAAGTTGAAAGCATACGATATGATCCAAGAACCAAGCCAGCTCACTAGTGTCACGAGGCTTCCTGCTGATCCCTTCATATTTATAGGAAATATCTGAAATGGACAACAAGGTTGCGTTGGTAATGGTATGCAATTCCAGAATAAGACTACCAAACAAATGCTTTGGTGTACTTTTGTAGGTGGGCTGTACATACACGGCCCATTTCTTTGTAACTGTAACTCCTTCATTTTTTAAATGTTGATGATTGATGAAAAATTTAATATATTTATTATATTTAACATAATTTGTTTAGTTAGAAGCTTAAGTTTCATTCAAATCAACTATATATATAGGCCGCATTTGCTAAAAAATAAGTAAATTCATATGTAAATTAGAAAAAATATTTAGATTTATTCACGTGTATATTAGAATATAATAATATTTTATAAAATTATTTATCTACATAATAATGATATTTTAGGTGATTTAAATGTTAAAAATGCTACTTAAAAATTGATATTTACTATTAAGTCATTTTATTATGTTTATTTTATATATTTATATATGGAACCCACATATATTGATCCTAAACAACTGAAAAAACTTTTATAATACTATAAATAATATTAAAATATAATAGATAGGTGAATTTGCCATAAACTATCAAAATATTAAAATGGACGAGGTTATATGGAAGAGTAGTTTCATAAAAGCATTATTTTACGGTGAAAAACCACAAAGTGCATAACTCTCTTGAAAAATGGACAATATATTTTTTAAAAATTGTCTTTAGTAAAAGATTATGGTATATCGGGCACAAAAACCATAAGACCCCAGTTTCCATACGTAGATGGAATTTAGATGAGGACACACTGAGAAACCCAGTGGCACTTGTGAGAGAGAGACCCTAGGTTCCATAGAAACCCTGTGGCACTTGTGTGCGTGAGAGAGAGAGAGAAAGAGAGAGAGAGGCGATTATGTAACAATGACTCAATTGTCTTAAAATTAATGGTAAAAGAGCTAATTCTGTTATACTCTAAAGCCCATAATCAGACATATTTGCATAGAATGCAAACGGCCTTTGCCAATTAGCTCTATATATGCATCATGACCCGAAGCTTCATACTTCTCACTGAAAAATGCTTGAATGATTTGAAGATAAAACAACCTACCTCGGACATTATGACCCACGGTATTCCACCCATGCCTAGTGAAAAGGATCCTGTGTACACCTAATCAGAAGAAAAAAAGTAATAAATCAGCATGTAAAGTATAACTACTCTACATAGAGAAGAGTCGATTATATTAGTCTTACCAAAACCCCAACTAGGGCAACAGTCGGATTCAGTGCTTCTAACAACATATGGTCCTGCCTCATTCAAAGTGATCTGTTGAAGAAATGGAATAGGAGAATACACTTGTGGATTTTTTTTTAACAATAATAGAGTTCTGCTCAGACCTTTAAGACATATGATACTCCAACCAGGAAACAACCCAAGCATGTTCCAGCTGCTGAAATCTGGAAACAGCAATGTCAATTTAGTTAAGACATCTCAGGAAATGAGCTGCAAAACCATTGATCCTAGCATTATTACCATCAAAAGAGGTCTTCTCCCAGATTTATCCGTCAATAGCACACCTAATGCGGTCATCGGAATCTGCAAATCATAATTTCTTTTATTTTGCTACCAACATTTCTAACCTTATTAATATCCTTTGTATCTGAAGTTCATATGACAGAACTTGGGAGTCTTAGCTCTGCTTTGGGCATGTATGCTTTTGAATGGGGTTATTGCACTGAGTCAATTGAACGTATAAACAAAGGTGAGGAATTCACAACCTGAACTATAACCATTGCTACGGACCCGGCATTACCCGAAGAGAAACCTGGATCAAGTCATAAAATTTTAGATACGAATTCATATTCTGGTGCAACTGAAAGCAACATTATGTTGTTTTACCTGCTGAAACAAAAATTGAACTTGCATAAAAAGTAATTCCATTCACTCCCCCAAACTGCTGAAGAACCATCAGACCAACTCCAACCTTATGATCATCAAATTGCAAAGTCAGCATATTGGATACATGATGGGGCTTTCAATTGCCGGAAATGTGTAGAAGTAGCCTCACCAGGAGAGAATGAGCATATTTCCATTGAAACAAGTCAAGCATTCTGCCCTTTGGAAGTTTTTTAATGGCTTCTGTATAATCCTGTAAAGAAGTAGACAATTTAATATCTTTCCCAAGATTTTTTTAGATTTTTTCTGTGGCATTGAACAGTACACACTCTGATTTCTGCCACTTCATCAGAAATGTCTGCATCATTCCCCCGAAGCATCCGTAATGCTGATTCAAAGTTATTCTGCTTCCCTGTATTTGCCTGCAAATCATGGCTTAACTTTGTTGGATTTCTCTAGAAAGTAGAAACCGACGTTAATATAATTCGGTAATATACCAGCCATCGGGGTGATTCAGGAATGAAGAAGAGGCCTACGATCTGGATCATGCTTGGAATAATTCCTGTAAGAAGGCAGAATAGCAACAATCATAAAGAGGACACAGATAATCGTATCTACTATTTCACATTCACATCCTAGTTATCCCCATAAGATCAATGTTCTAGGTCAACAAACTTAACCATTTATGAAAACCTATGCATCACAAACTACTAACACGAAATGAAAATTGCATGCTCTGGTTCCAACAGTTGGGATTAGGATTTATTCAACAGTCTAATTCTGAAAATGACCAGTTACAAGTGGATCTACAGAATAGATCAATTTTAGGTTCTTTCTGTGATAACGTATATTTCTGAGTCCGTGCAAACTAAGCATGACAATGACTGGGTTTCTTTATACAGGGTAAGTTAATGAGTTATTCGTATGAACTGTCACATCCTACGACAGGCACATCCAATAACTGGTTCGGAAGTTATATCAGCTTGTGTTTGCTAAGGGAGCATGGATAAGAATATTTCAATGAATCGTTAAAATATATTAATGCAAGTATCATCAATTTTATAAACTAACTAAAATACATTAATGCAAGTATCATCAATTGTATAAATTAACTGTGATTCAGCTATGCTAATCCTGTTAATATACAAAAGTTAAATCAGATATCAATACCGTTTTTTTTAATAATAGATATCAATACCAAATATTAATTACAAAATTAAGGAGAATTACAACGTAGCAGTCATTACTCACCAATCAGTGCCAGGACCCGCCATCTCACAATAGTTCCTAACAAATAAGTAAGGGACACTCCAATGCATATCATCAGCTGAAACATTAGCAGTGATTCAACTACAATGAAGACCTACAGTATAATCCTCACTACAGGCAAATCGTTCACTGAAATATTTGCATGCATGGATGCTTGTCCAGATTTAAAAAAATGATAACCTTACCAACAGTTCAAAGAACAAAAATCAATGGGATCGTACTATTCAAAGTGATTCAAGAATGAAAGCTAGCATTGACAAAAATTCTGAATGTTTTAAATCTTCTATTCACAGATGGGATAAACAAAAGAAAAAAAAATCAACTTTTTGCAGGAAAGGCAGAAGGAAAGAAAAGAAAAAGAAAAAGAATCTGATAACTTTTTGGCATCGTGCAGGAAAAAAGGTGTTTTACTCAGGTACAATGAGCATCCTCGGTGTTTTACTCAGGTACAGTTAGCATCCTCCCTAATTAAGTCGCATCAATGAAGTTTGACACTTTTACCTTTAGCTGCTGGCAGAAGCTAATACAAAGTTCGATGTAATGATATGTTGAAATTTACTGATCTGGCCACAATAGGGTCCATGAAATGCGCGCTACACCTCAATCATTTATGCTATAAGTTGCAGCAAGCTGGGGATTTGAGATAAACATTTGTTATAATCGAATGTAAAATGTCACCCTTCTTCTTACCTGATGTACTGTTGTGAATGCACCTCGAAGGTTCTTGGGTGTTATTTCTGCTATGTAGACAGGCACCTGTTTTGCCATTTGATTTTCAACTTTTATAAGAACATATGGTCAACTAAAGGAAAATGCTCGACATTAGTTCAATGTGCCAACAGATGAGAACCTAGATGAGTCCTTAATGCAAAGTACCAGTCTAGGTTATTTCATTCAGAATTGTAATATGGTACATAATAAGTGCTTTCAACCCTCAAGCACAAGGACTATTTAAAGACTAACTTGAGAAGTCAGTGATCTGCGTTCTTGCCTGTATCTCCATTACTTTAAGGGCATCAAAATCAAACCTATATTTCAAAGCAGCTAGCATATTCAATCAATGGTCAGCATAGAATGATCACCGTAGAATGACAAGACTGACCATAACCTGTACATCTATGCTAGTATAAAACACGGACAGAAGATAAGCAAAACAAAGTAAGAAATAATAACGATGATGATATAAAAAACTACGTAAAACTTTATTGAGGATGTAAGCATGAGGAGTCAATTTTGCAAACTTACTACGTAAGAAAACAGCCCCATTCCAATTCCCACTGATAACCTTCCAAGGTCAAGCAGCCAAGCAGCCTTTCACAATTGAGAAGTAATGATGTCAAATCAAGTAATTTGTCCAGAAACATGATGAATTAATGACAACTTCAGCTACAAAACAAAGACAACTGATCATCTTGGTCCTCTCTCTGCTTGACTCTCAATCTCTATTATTTCTTTCCCCAAGTTTCTGTTGAATACAATTGAACCATTGCTTCAATTGAGCACTAACCTCTGAAAAGAATATTCCAAGCCATCCAGCAACACAGAAGATATCTGATACTCCCATTGCCTGTATTTTTAGACGAGTACAAGAAATTGGTGAGAATCCACGATTCTGAAACATGACTTTTAGTGATTGATCAATAAGACTTACGAAAATGCTACTTACGCCCTTCCGACCAAGGAAATCTGCAATGCGCCCACTCATTATGGCACCAATCATCGCTCCGATTGTCAATATGGAGCCAAAGAGAGAGTACTGCCAGAATTTAAAACTGTCAGGTGATATTCAAATCAAAGCCCCATTTATGGTTCATGTGGTTCCGGATCAAGCTTCTTGACTTATCATGGCTAGCTTCCTGCTATACATGTATGTTATCCAGGAAATGAATAAGGAATGTTTGGAGCTGGACTTCTGTTAGCGTTACCTTTGAGTACTCTAGGCTTATGGCCCTTGCATGTATACAATCAGTAGAAATAGTACTCATTCAGCTTCACTTTCATTTTAGAAATCTACTCAATCAAATCCAGACATAAGCAAACACTCAGTAATAAGCACGAAGGGTGAAGTTTACAGATATTGGCTTTGTATCTTTGGCAGTTTCCCTCAAATTCAGCATGTGGAGATTTTAACAGTTGCTCACTCTGGTGCATGAGACGGTATCGACGAACTAGAAATCTTAAATGGTCATAAAACATGATGTGGGCTGAATTATTATAACCTCAAAAAACATACGGTATACCGATCAAAAAAAAAAATACAGTATAATCTTTTATCAGTACATAGAGGAGTACGAACATGACAGCAAGACTAGTAAATGATCAAACGAAAGCTTTTCTAAAATCACGAAAAGATACAAGATAATCGTTAGATAAAATACTAAATGATTCAGCATTTTCTAAGGAATCATTTCTGTTATGATGTGCATCTGGTAACAAACGTGACTTGTCAAGATGTACTATGTAGTCCATAACTTGGATACATATAATGCAATCAAATGTAGCTCAAGGAAGAATTGGTATGGTCAAGAAATTAATTAATTCATGTGCAGTCTGTTGGATGGTTAAAAACCTCACACTATCCCGATATAACTCACATGCAAAATTTGTGGTCCTAAAATCATTTTTATTAAGAAATCGTCGTAGTATACGAATCATTTGGATTATGATCAATGTGCCTCTACAGCTATACCAAATGAAACTGTTGGATTTCAGAAACAACTTCTATGACCATCTTATATGCAGTTCGAATCTTTTATTTGTTTATTACTTTCGAATCTGGAGTTATGAATGACAGAAAACTTGAGAGATTGTATGCAGGAGGGGTGAGGAGAATAATCACCTCAGACAACGTGAGGTTCAGATCTTTCATGATTCCGAGCTCAGCTGGCGACGAATAACCCACCTAAAAGTGAAACAATAACCAAGTGACAAAGCTTTAATTTAGTCTCTAGATAACGAAGAATAATCCTGCTAGTCGGAACTAAGTAAATATCCTGCTTAATTCACTTCAAAAAACTCATTTATAATAAATTTTTTTTTTGCTTTTTTTATTCATACTTGTTTACTTAAGTGTATTTAACATATAAACTAAAATTTACCATTTTTGGATATGTATATATGTTTTTTCTAAATTTTTAAAAATAAGAGTATTTTAAATATATATATACATATACATGTTTAAAAATCTCAAAAAAGAAGATAAACATATTCAAAAATGGTAAAACTTGATTTATATATTAAATACATTTAGATAAATAAGCTCATGAAAAAAAAATTATTGTAAATAGATTTTTTGCTATGAGCTAATTGGAACATTTATTTTGCCCGGTGTAACAAGATTACTCTTCTTATATAATTAGTCGTCATTCACAAACAAATTAAATTCCATGTCTGCACAGAAACCTGACATGTTAAACTATAAAAAAGATTACTCTTCTTATATAATTAGTCGTCATTCACAAACAAATTAAATTACATGTCTGCACATAAACCTGACATGTTAAACTATAAAAAATGATGTCTTCTGTGCCTTTTCGCGCTCTTAATTCAATCGATATGCTTTTGTTATTTATTACGGTAAATCGTCATTTCAATACCATTTGGTCTAAGAACCAGATTGGTTGATCACTCGTTCGGTCCAAGTGGAGAAGTGAATGACTTATGCTAATATACAATATTAATTTTGAAAAGTATTATTTCAAATAATCCTTCTCTCACATTATTAATATAATTTAGATCCTGGTAACTTTGTCAACCGACTTAAGAGACACATCAAAGCAACCTTTACCCCTGTAGATCAGGACAGTGGGCGAAAGGCAACAGTGTGCCTGTCAGAATAAGGCCACGTAGACCTCTCTTTCTCCCTAACCTCGTGCACTGTGCTCCCTCCACTACTGTGGCAAATAACAGCCACGCACTGCTTTTCTGACAGCGCAGCGAAAGCACTGCTGTAATCCAGCGATCCCGATTCAGTGCTCTCGGGAGCATGCAGCGCATACATATATTTTTTTTTAATTT
>JAXCLR010000050.1:11033192-11064846 GCA_035584095.1 Annona squamosa
CGGACGGAGGAATTGAAGCAAGGCGATTAGGCGATCGTAGAGGATAGACTTACAGCGGAACCGAATACGTAGGAACCGGAGACGGCGACGAAAGTGCTGATCGCCACGACCCGTGTTATGCGGGGCCCGCCAGTTGCTCCTAGGAGAGGCTCCCTGCAACCGTCTGCACTACTTTCTCCACCCATATCTCCTCCTCCTCCTCCACCTCCTCTTCGATCGCCTGCGCTAGCTTCAAGAGTCAAGATGTCTTGTATGTGTGGATTCGGGAACACCCAAGAACCCCGCCTGCTTGTATTTCACTTGCACATGCAACAGGTTCATATGCGGACAGCTTTCCCGAATGGTGGGCCCCACAACGCAAGTAATGTCTCTCAGTTCTTCCCGTCTGTTTCCGATATGAACCTCCGAAAGGGGTAAAAAAAAAAGTCTCTTAAATGGGATTACCTCAAAAAAAAATCTCTCTGAAATAGTACTGCTGAATGGTACGGCCCTTTGATTATGGTGCAACACCTGGACTTCCTTATCCAGGTTCCAGAGCTAAAAATCAAAGCGTCCACCACTTAAAATCGCGATTTTCTTCTGTTCATCTTAGCCGTTGATTTTATGCATCTGAACAACCTGGACTTATTCATTCTTTCTGCTCTGTTGCGCGGGAAAGTTTCAACTTAATCCTTAATCAATAACTATTCAGTACCGAAAGGTTCACGTCTAACGGTGGCGATCACGACTCATGAGGCGATTTCATCATTGGTGGAGCGGATAGTATCAGCGAAGAATTAGCTTGTTCTGCTTCTGCCAAGGCAAATTCCACTGAAGACGTAAGAAATTTTGTCCGTTGTAGTTGATGGGTACTGCCAAGAAAAGATGCTCGTCCTGTTCATGAGGATTTTCTATTGATTCTCTGACCGTTAACGTTGGGGTGTTTGGCTGGAACAAGAACGCATAGAAGCAGAAGAAAACGTTGCGTTTGGGTAACGATTCCTTTTGCCGCCTTTATTTATTTAGTTATTTTTTAAGATTCAAGAAAGGTTGTGTTTAGATTAAGAAAGAACAATTTATTAATTAATATCAAATCTTCGTAAGCATAATCATTAAAACTGATTTTAAGATGTCCGCTAATGTAGCAGAAAGTCCTATATCGCTTAGCGGGTTAAGCGTGTCCACTTATAAATTTGAGAATGAGCTTTCTAGATTAGCTTATTATTTTAAGATAAAATTACCTTTTTATATTTCCAACCTTCATTTTAATTTAAACACCACGGTCAAAAATAAAATTAGCTTTTATTTATATATGGGTGGAAAAAGCTTTCTAAATTGCCAAGTACTTTTGGAAAATAACCCAACTGATTTATTAAAAGACAACAATATTTTTAAGGGGCAAGGATCCACGTACTGCAACCCTACGTGCTTTCATGCGCTCTAATTCGTTTATTTTGAACATTTTTCTTTAAAGATCTAAATGATTTATAACATTTCATTTTATGTATTTTATTATTGATTCCAAAATTTAGATACATTGAAAAACTGTTTTATTTACATACTTAAGTTTTTATTTTTATAGTTACATATGAGCCTGCTTCTATATAACGGATTACATTAAAATGGTTTCATTTAGCTCCTTTAAATTTTAAATTTTAAATTTTTGATGTTTCATAAAAAATTTAACTTGTGAATTATATTTAATATCATTTGCTAAGCTAGAATACCAATTTTCATTTATATTAAATATTTGCATGTGCCATATTTGCTCAAAAAGTGGTATATCCAAATTGGAAAAAATGCTTCCCCGTTTACGTATGTATTAGAATGTAATAATATTCTATAAAAACATTTATCTAAAAACGATATTTAGATGGTTTAGATGTTGAAAATATAACTTTAAAATTGATATTTAATATTATATTATTTTATTTATTAATTTTACATATTTATAAATGATGCACATTATATAAATGATGCTAAATATAATAAATAAAGTAGATTTTTCATAGACCATTAAAATATGCAAAAATAAAAAGAGTTATATAGAAGCGGAATGTCATAAAAGCATTCTAGAGTTATATTTACACTCTTTAAAATTATAAAATGGATAATTAAGTAATTTTCAATTAAAGTAATTTTTGATATTATAAGTAAATACTTATTAATAAAGATTATAAATGGTTCAAATTTCTAAAAAAGTGTTAAAATCTTAAAAAAGCAAAGAGGTGAATGAACATGTCGCAGAAGATATTTTAAATGTAAAGATATCTGTCCACTTTGTAATTTGTCAAATTCTAAAAGCTTTCATCATTATGGCTTTAAGTTTTTGACATATATCATTTGTCACTGCTTTTATTTTCTTAGCGGATAACTTTCCCCCTCCAATTCACCACATTACTTTCATTGACTTTTCAAATATATAATGAAAGAAGGGTACAAAAAAGCTAAGAACTCCCCTATAGAGTACGAACAAACTTTAGCTGTGCATGGCTGCATGCAACCCTCAAGATCATGACTGGATTACAATTTACAAGAAGAATACTGGTCGTAGATACGTGTACGTCTGGGAGAGGAAACCCACCGCAAACTGATTATAATTCCTTGAAGAAAAGATGAAGTATCAAATTTCCTTCCTCTATATTTGAACTGCGTTGCTTTTCAATTCAACCAAATAAATAATAAGCTTCTTCCAGCAGCAGCAGGCCACCTGCATGCTCATGCAAATTACGTTTTCACATTTATCTTCTTACTTACGTTACAAGAAAAGTTCTCGTATGAACCAAATTTCTATAAGAACATGAGAAAGATTAAATTTATATTCAACCGAAGATTAATTGCATGTGGCAGCATCATGTTAGGGAACCATATGCACAGGCTCTAAAATTTTACATGAAACTGCAAGATACGAAATCCAATTTCTCTCCCATAACATGCATTTCCAATGAATGTGGAATTGGGGGGCTTCGATTCAGCATAATGTATCCTAGCGAAACTTGGATGAGGTAATCTGAATTTTTTATTATATTGCAAATTTTCTTGCATATATACAAATATATATATATATATGATAATCTTTTCGGTGCAATAAAGTTGTACAATAATTAATAGTGCATTTGACCCAAAATAGGCCCATATGTACTTAAATATATTGATATTTTGTATAATTATTTATCTATATATAAATTTTATAGTAAATGGTTTACATGTTGAAAAAATAATTTTAAAGTTGTATTTATATCAAATTATTTTATTACATTGAATTTATACTATTTTCGAATAAGGTTCATATACATATCTAATTGAGATAAAAGTTGGTATTGTAATGAAATAAATAATTCTAAATATAATTGATGGAGTAGACTATAATTTTATGACCATGTGGGGCCTGTATTGAGGTAATTACATCATAATTGTGGTGGAGTGAAGCTGCACCTGAATATATATACATACCTCTTGCTTCTATGTAACTGGGTTTCATAAAAGTGGACCTATATAACTCCTTCAAAATCTAAAATTTTGATCATTAATAGAAAATTTAATCCATTTATTATATTTAACATCATTTGTTTGTCTAAAAGACCAAGTTTCATCCCAATAAAATATGTTTAAGGACCATATTTGTTTAAATATATATATTCATGTGTAAATTATGAAAAATGCTTAGATTTATTTACACATGTATTAAAATATAATAATAATTTATAGAATCATTTATTTACATAAAAATGATATTTTGGACTATTTAAATGTCGAAAATACTACTTTAAAATTGATATTTTAGTATTTTTTTATAATTTACACATGAATATATACATTTTCTGACAAATGTGACCCATAAACATACTTTATTGAGATAAATTTTAATCACACAGATAAATAAATGGTGTTGAATACAATGAATAAATTAGATTTTTCATCAAAGATTAAAATAATAAATTTTAAAGAAGTAATGTGGGTTCGTTTCTATGTAAACCAGCTACATAAAAGCGGAACCCATATATATATATGATTCAAGTGCAACCAACTGCACCATAAATGATGACATAATTGATTCAAAATGGGTCTCACATGATTATAAAATTATAATTTACTCAATATATTATATCTAAAATTATTTATTTTATTAGCGTATCAATTTTCATATAAATCGAATATTGTACGAGCACTATCTGAAAATGAAATAAACTTAATGTGATAAATTGGTTTGTTTATAAAAGCAAATAAAATGGTTTGATGTAATCGAAATTTTAAAGTTGATATATAAACTGATGATTTCTGTGTGATAATTTCTGTGCATGTCACGACCGGTTGTTCCTTGAAGAATCCATAAAGGGTAATTTATAAATATATCAACTTAGTTTGATTAAAATTGTAAATACATCCACATAATTTCAAAAATTGTAAATAACCCTTACATAGTTTAACCATAATTGCAAATGACCCCCACATCGTTATGATGTTGTTACCATATTGTTATGGTATAGGGATTATTTTCAATTATAGTTAAACTACATGGGGGTTATCGTCAAAAATTAAATATAGAACTTAATTTTTAAAATTATGAATACACTCATATATTTTGTATATTTTTACAAATATACCCACACTTTGATGATGTCACAATGGCACGAGATTATTTATAATTATGGTTAAACTATATAAAAGTTATTTATAATTTCTGAAACTATATGAGTATATTTATAATTTTGATCAAATAAAGTGTGCATATTTCAAATACCCATCATAAATGCATGTTTCTTTCCTCCCCAGGCATCCTCACATGGCCATACAAAATGTTGTCCACGAAATACTGTCCAAATCCGCAGTTTGTAAGATAAATGCAGTGGTTCGTGAAGTGTTCGTTGCGCCTAGCGAACAATCAGTGAGTTGAAATTTCTCCATCTGCTTTTAATGTTATTACACAATTAGGTAGTCGATAGGCTAACATACATGCAAAAAAAGGTATTAGATAGACTAGAAAACCTTAAACGGGTTTGTTAATTTGTTGAACTTCATGATCAGACTGGAATTTTTTTTTTTGTAAAAACGAAAAAAAATGATCAAGTGGATAATAACCTAGAGCGTGGAAACAATATAAAAGGTCCTGTTTTTGGATCTTAAACGATAAATTATAATTTATACTACAAGAAAATGAACTTTTAATAACATTAAATTTTATTATTATGTACATCAATTTATAAAGTGGTGTCGTTAAATCTAAATTATTATAGTTTAATTACAAAAGAGTAGTAAAATTTTTTCGAAGTTGTCACTTAAAGATCATCTTTTACAACCTTTTCTTATATTATCATCGCTAAAAGCCAACTTTTTTACCATAAAAAGCTAATTTTTAATAAAAATAACTATTTATGTTGCTAAATACCGTTTCTGCAATAAAAAGCGCGAATTGTTGCTAACAAGATGTTAGAAAATGTGCTAAAAATATGTTAGAAAATGTTGGTTTTCTTGTAGCGATTAATTGGTTGATAATATTGAGGGTTTTTCGAGGTTTTTTTTTGGTAATTGTATATATAATAGATGAGATTTTACTTATTAAGGGCATAATTTGTTATTTAGAATTTTTTATTTCAAATATCTCTGGTTGGCTTTTCTTGGGAACTGGGCCACTGATAGTTCGAAACGACTAGGCAAATTAAAACGTTCATTCTTACGTGTATGAATCACAAATTCTTTAATCCATGACCAGTGTCAACACAAACTAGTCCCAATGTCAGTGTGGCTAAATTTATGCATATCATATACAACATATACAGCAACCTAAAGCATATATAACACGAGCGCCAAAAAAACACTAATAATAAAGCCAAATTCAAAGAGCATAAATATTTAAGATGACACAAAAATTTTCGATTTTCACCAAAATTCTGCCTATATATGATCAGTACATTGGAAGCCATAAATTGCATATATAGATTAATTAGCTGTGCCTTTAATATGGCTGGTGTGATTAAGCGACATGATGTTGTTGTAGCAACAATTTTCTGTTAAGTTGCGTGGGCCGTTGATGAGTCCCATCGCCACTAGTTTTGATCAGTGGTAATGGAGGGCACAAAAAGTGCGAAAAGAATATGGTGTAAATGATTGCAACCATGAAAATTCCAGAGAAAAGTGTAACCCATGCATTTGTGCGCAACTTGTTTGTCATGGCCCAACAGAATAGACCCTCAACCAAACACCCGTTTATCCACAACACCCAAAAGCTCTCTCCCTATAAATTATTCGTTTCCAATTCCAACCATTCATGCATTAGTACTCGTGGGGGCTTCCATTAGGTAGTTTTCTTGTGCTAGCAATTAGCCTGCTTTAGCTTTTAGAGTAATGGAGATATTTCTAATTAGCTCCAATTCCCAAAGCAGAAAGGCCGAAAGATTTATCGTTTGCTTGTTGCTTGCCTTGGTGATAGGAATTTCCTGTGAAACAAACACCCACATTAGAGAGGAACTCGAAAAGCATGTGCAGAAAGAATGTGGTTTTACTAGGTTTCCTGATCTGTGCATGACCGCTTTATCAGGGCTACGGTCGGGCAACCAACAAGAACACATTTTGTCTGCCCTGGTGGAGAAGGTTAGAGAGGAGACAAAGCTGTACACTTCTAGTCTACCAGAGTACTCAAGCTTCGTACAAATGGACCTTCAAAGCCAACTTCCACGTTTCTCAAGCGTAGGTAGGAATTATTTGCTTGTTATTCCTTTATGTTCCTCAGCCAAAAGTCATTTTCTACATTAGTGTATTTCAAAACTTGAAAATCTAAATCCTTTCGCAAAGTGATACAGGTATATACTAGTTCTCTGTGAGCGAGCTTCAGCATATAAACACTCGTCTTTCCATGAATAGCAACAATCATAGAGTTATTTCAGGAAACCTTGAAATAAAATCAATACACGTGTCACATTAATTATCAATCTTATTCATTGAAATCCTACGCAGGCCCTGTCGCTCTCCCTTTCTCTTATTCGTTGCTCTGCATTTACATGATCCTTGTCTTTTTCCCAAATTTGCAATTTTATCTAATGCTATTGGTTTTGCAAAAGTTACTGCAAGGAAATCAACATTTCGTAATATATTTTCAGTAATGTTTAGCACTTTTATCGGAAAAGAATTTATTCGCTGGCACAAATAATTATTACCACTAAAATTATCAATTTGTTGCTGCAATAATATAATAAATATTACAAAAAATAATCTTTTAACAGTAACTGTAAAGAAATGTCGTTAAAACCATTTATGATTGAGTTACAATAATTTAGGAATAGAAACAAGGAGAATCAGTTACAATAAGTAATGAGGAACTGGAGTTTCCACAATACACAATCTTAATTTATTCATATTGGCTATTTGGTCATCCAAGTAATAATATATTTTGGACTTTATTCATACATTTTATTTGCAAAAATACTTTGCCACCGTAGAAATCAAATTTCTACCCACTAACCTTTTAAATTAAATCAAGCATAATTTACGAATAAAATAATATTACATTGCTTGTATTCACGTAAGCTAAAAATTAAACTCAACTGAAACTCAATTTCTAGGCATGCATACAAATGGTAAAACCTGACCTTTCTAGACATTACAAATTGTAGTGTAACAAGACACGAGAATAATTTGCCTGTACGTACTTGGTCTCTACTGAAAGCCTGACCTTTGGATGGATCATCTGTTCATCTCGATCTGCAGGTCGTTGTCTTCAGCTGATGGACATGTCGGTGAAAAGGCTCGACCAATCACTTTCAGCTCTCAAAGCCTTCCGTTCCCACAGCAAACCCGACATTCAAACGTGGCTCAGTGCCGTCCTGACCTTTCAAGACACCTGCAGGGATGCAGTCAAACACGACGACCACTTCCTCGGCGGCGGCGACCAAGCTGCAGCTGCCGTCCTGATTTCCGGCCAAATGGACCACCTGAGTAAGCTGGCCAGCAACGCACTCGCTCTGGTCAACCGCATTTCCGGCGACCACCGAGACGACATTCCCGACAGCCACTCCGCTTCTGGCGCCGTTTTTCCGACGTGGGTGTATCGGAGAGATCGGAAACTGCTCCAGAGCGGCGGGAGTGGAGGAGGAGGAGGAATGGCAGCGAATGTGGTGGTGGCAAAAGATGGGACGGGCGATTACAAGAGCATCGCGGAAGCCATAGACGCAGCTTCTGCAGGGCATGGCGGGCGGTTTGTGATACATGTGAGGGCTGGTTTCTACAAGGAGAAGATCCACGTGAACAAGGACGGCATCGCCTTGATCGGCGATGGCAAGTACGTGACGGTCATCAGCAACGATGATAGTGTGAATGCCGGCTCCAACTTGGTCGGCTCCGCAACCGTCTGTATGACTTCTCTTTACTTAATTTTACTTCTTCATTACTTTTTAACAAGTGTCTTCGCCAAAAAACAAAAAAACAAAAAACAAAAAACAAAAAAAAAGTGTGTACCATATACTTATATCGTTTTATAGATTCAGGTTTACAAAAATTATAAATAAAATTCAACCTTGTTCCTGTTTAATTTAAAGCTGTAAACTAAATTAAAGGACTGATGCTTATGTTAAAAACATTATTGTATATAAGTTACAGGAAAATGTGTATTAAGATCGGGGAAAATTGAACTGAAAGTAAAAATGTAAATTATTATATTTTAGAACGGTAAAAGTATTTTTGATAAATTCTAGTGATAATGTGTACAATACTTAAAAATAAAATAGGGATAAATGGATAAACTTTTTATAAAAGGATGAAAATAATAATTAAAAATATAAATAATTATCGAAAAGTAGATTCGTCGGTGTTTAAGATGTTGAATAATCAGATTGCACGTGAAAAAAAATGAAAAGTTGTGATCTGTATTAACCTATATATAACTTCTAACTTTTCCACGGAAAATGCACCCCAGGAAAAAAAAAAAAAAAAGTTGTTGGACTAAAAAAGTAAATGAAAATGGAATCTGAATTAAAACTTCTAACTTTACCTTTTATCGAAACAAAAATCTAATTTTACAAATAAAACCTCCTCCTCATTTTGTTTTGGGAATCTCATCAGCCATCTCCGGGGACGGGTTCATCGCGAAAGACATCGGGTTCGAGAACACGGCCGGGCCCGGCGGCGCCCAAGCACTGGCCCTCGTCGTGGAATCTGACCGTTCCGTCTTCTACCGCTGCATGATTCGCGGCTACCAGGACACACTTTATGCCCTCGCCCTCCGGCAGTTCTACCGGGAGTGCGACATCGCCGGCACCATCGACTTCATCTTCGGCAACGCCGCCGCCGTATTCCAGGGCTGCAACCTCATCCTCCGCCGTCCCCAGCGTTCCGCCTACAACGTCATGCTAGCCAACGGCAGATCTGATCCAGGCCAGAACACCGGCTTCTCCGTCCAGAACTGCAAGATCATGGCCGGCACCGACCTAGCGCCCTACCGCCACTCCATCCCGTCCTTCTTGGGGAGGCCATGGAAGCAGTATTCGAGGGCGGTGGTGATGGAGTCGGAGATAGAGGACGCGATTGCGGTGAGAGGTTGGGCGGAGTGGTCGGGCGGATTTGCACTGAAGAGCTTGTATTTCGGGGAGTATGCGAACAGCGGCGCCGGCGCAGGGACGTCGAGGAGGGTGGGATGGACGGGGTATCACGTGATAGGGGCGGAGGAGGCAGCAAAGTTCACGGTGGCGAAATTCATTGCCGGGAATTCATGGCTGCCTTCCACGGGTGTCATGTTCGACTCCGGCCTTTGATTTTGCATGCGTATGTACGTAACAGTAGGCATGCATATACGGAAAGCAGAAGTAGTCGGAATTAATTAGTACTGGGGGGTGTGATTAATTAATACTGTAAGGGAATGATGGTGTTTCTATGAAGATGAAAGGAATAATGTACAGAAATTCGTAAATGCAATTAAAATCATCTTTACCAATAATCAGCAAGATTTAAAACCTCGAAAGGGTAATTTAATTATGATTGTGATCACGTGTGCATGAAGTTGTCCAATGTCTACGCTGATGCATTTATAAAATGTATACAGTTACTAGAGCATCCATTTTTAGCAGCCACTGTTAATTGCCTCATGAATTTTTTTTATTGTTTCAACCCGAAAGTGCAAAGATCTTTTTCGTTCTACTTAATCTATCATTCCAACCAATTTTTATCATTTTCGCGTAATGGTTAATGCGTATTTTTTAATAAAAGGATATGTAATTACCAACAAAGAAAGCAAAAAGTTCGTATAAGATGATTTACAATGAAACTAGGTGGGCACCCCCACTATGTCATAGACATATGAGAGTTGTGTGTTGCAAAATTTGCAATGGTATTAACACACTAATTATCTATTCTAAGCACATAAAAGTTTCTTATAGAAGAAAATTCTGAATATTTTATTTGAATCTCTTGGATGAGAGTATCACAGTAGACAAATGAGGCATTCTTCATTGATCAAACTTAACCCAACAAAGGAATAAATTTCCATCTCTAGCTATTGAATGTTTAGTCCCACTCCCCATTTAATCCCAAAAAAAAACACCCTAGCTTCCATGCCAAGCAAATCCACCTTTTCTTCAATTTTTCAGCTTCTCACAACCAAGAAATGTCCATCTACATCTCTTAATATAGCACCTAACTGCATACATTATCCCTTGAGGTTTATGTGACCATCCATATGGATCTTTAGCTAGCCTTGTTATGGTCTTTTTCATCTTGTTGCTAGTTCCCCTCCTAACATGCTTAGACCACCAATCAGTCATGTTGTTTTGTAGTTGTTCCAATAATATTTGCACTATTCAGTTAAGTCATCCTGCTAAGGTTGTTCCCCCCTTCCCTCTTGCCTAGTTTCTTTGGTGCCGTATTCTATATATTTGTAGAATAAATTTCTTCAGCTTATTCTCTTCGTTAGCATGCACCAATTGAAACAAAAATGCACTTTGTTACCACCTTGGGTGTCCATAGGTTTTTGTCTGCAACAAGTCTTTTTCTATTATGCACTATCCTCTCAAAATATACGAATGTGTGGTCCACATATTCCCTCTTTTCTCTTTGAAGAATGCACATTTGACCTATTGGTACTCCTCTTTGTATAAGATTGATCTTTGTTGGTTGTGCATTTTAAAAGAATCTCCACTTCAATACTTTAACTCTATCAGGAATCTTTACTTTCAAGATTTGTTTGTATACTATTTTCTTATGCGTTCCCACTTGGCTTGTTCTTATATTTATTTGACCTACAAAACAAATAAGGTTAGTTTAATAAGCTCGTATGTTGATTTCATCTTGAAAATACTATGTGCCTCCTCTACCCAAAACCATTCATTAATTGCTCTAATTAGTGGGTTAGGAATTAAGTTTATCATTCTCAACTCGCACTCGCCCATATTTGCCAATACCATCTCCTTTTTCTAGGTTCTATGTTCATGATTGATGAAATCGCATACCTTCTTATCCTTTGAAATATAATCTGGCAATGGTCTTGCTTTTTCCACTTCTTTTTCCAACAATTTGTCTTTAAAAAATTTGATCTTCCTTCCATTGACCCCCCTCTAAAACCAGAACTCTTGCCTTCAAAATGTATGTCCAAGTGTATGAATCTCTTGTTTTTTCCTACAACTCCAAATATCTACATTTGATAAATATTTTACTTTGAGCACTTTATAGAAAAAAGAACTAGTGTTCACTAGCGATTGCCAAAACTATTTCGCCAACAAAGCCCAACAGAGCATCAGGATATCTAACCTAACTCATCCTCCTTCATCCACCAAAATTTACTCAACGCAACCCAGCTCATCTAACCTCCCTAAAACCCAAGTACCCTCTTATTCTCTTTATTTACATATGTTAGAGGGTCTGGTATTGCATAAACAAATACTTCGTAGGAGTTCTCCCAAGATTTCTAGAGATTTTCAATGGACGTTGATATTTTTTTACTCCTCTCAACTCTATTTTCTTTTTATCATCTTCTGATCACGACTTCCTTATGGCTCTACGAGATGGAACAAGCTAGAACATCAGGTGTTGACAATTAATGTAGATGCATGCTTTGGTGTACAATTGAGCAAATGTGGTTTGGGGGCCGTCATAAGGAATTATAATGGAAAGTTTGTTACAACCAAGCCATGGTGCATTCATGGAATTGTTAATCCTTTGGTTATGGAGGTGCAAGCTATGTTAAAAAGATTATAGTGGTTAATGGAGATGCAATACCAATGGATTATATGGGAAAGTGATAGCATCATTTTACGAAAACTCATTTCCACTAATGCTCCTATTCATTCCGATGTGGGGTACTTGGTGGGGAAGATACACTTTGCTATCTCAACTTTTTTTTTTTTTATAACGGGTCTACTCTATACCTACCCTCTTTTAATTTGAAAGGAAGTAGGGATAGAAAGATCCAAGCGATTCATTGACACCGAGACAAATGGTTCAGGGTAGACACCGAGACCAACTCAGGGTGGGAATGCGCAACGGCATTTTCCTGCCTTAAAACATGGTGAACAAAAAAAGACTCATTCCCGTAAGGATGAATCTGATATCATTTATTATAAGACTAGCAGGGGAGGAGAGGGGTTCCTCATTGGACAGGTAATTGCAGAGCAATAGAGAGTCAGTCTCGAACAGCGCGTATTTGATGTTGAGTTGAGTGGCCCATTTGATTCCCAACAGAAAAGCGGTCGCTTCGGTGAACAACAGCTCCCTCGCACCTGGCCGCCTCTATCCTCGTGCGGCAATAAATAACCCCTTGAAATCCCTAATCACAGCCGCACATCCGAATCCATCCCTTTCCCCCAAGTTTCGAGCGTCCGTGTTGATCTTGACGAAGCCTAGGGGCGGTTTGAACCATCTGGTTACCAAGACCTTAGTCAGCGACCCCGATTGATCCAACGCCTTTGTCGTTCGGTATTGATTACGATACTCTATGCACCATGCAATGGTTTCCGATATTCTCGGTTGAGAGCCTTCCTCTCTGAGCTTGTTCCGCATAAACCAAATCATCCAGTAGCACAAAATGAAGAAAGCCAAGTCGTCGTGCCTCCTCTCACGCACACATGCTCCCAAGATTTCCTGAACAGTCATCCCATGAGGACCCACCCCTGCAGCCACCTTGCATACCCCACTGGTCAGACCACAATCCAGGAAAAGGTGATTTGCATTTTCAGACTCATTTCTGCAGAAGACGCATCTTAAGTCGACCTCAATGCCCCTATGGTTCAAATTTTGCAAGATAGGAAGGACATCCCTTACTAGTCTCCATCCGCAACTTTAAATTACTAAAAATACTACTGATTTAAAAAAATTTGAAATACATATCTAAAAATCTCCAAAAATGGTAAAAATTTATACGCATATTAAATACACTTACATTAACATTTCTGCAAAAAAAAATAAGAAAAAATAAGTAAAGTACACTTGGGAGCATTGAGGCTCAATGCTCCAAAGTGCATTAAACCAGAGCCCAACATTTTCCCCGTAATTGAGCTAAAAATGTTTCATGTTCATAACTCATATATATATATATATTTAACTGTTGGTTGGTCATAATTAATTTATTTTAAGCTCATTATGATGTCTTAGTAAAAGATTTCATCATGAGCTCTATCATGTTCTTATTAAGAAATTAGAGATCAGGATGAACAAAAAGATAGAATCACGTGAAAAAAAAAAAAATAATTTACTCATCAAAATTTTGTCGGCGCGTGCCAAATCAGATACGTGTGACTTATCCGCGCATGGTTTTTTTTTGCTTGAGAAGACGGAAGGGATGACACTTATCCTCAGAAGACAGTCTGACGTGGAACTGTAATGGGTCACGTGGCATACAGTAATGAAATAGATGATATAAAACAAGCTAAAGAGCCCTGCGTGCCGAGGGTTCTATTTAAGAAATTTACAGCCTAGTCAATGTAGTGTGTTATCATCATGCATAAATATCTATAAAAAGAAAACAAGGCTAATTAATAATTAGTGACAGGACTAGTAACTGAGTTATTGGACGCCTTAATAATTCTAATCATTTTTTACAGTCGAATAAACTATAGACGGCACTAGCTATACAAAAGCTTACAAAAAGGATGAAGGTACATATGTACGTAATAACTAATTTAACAAAGCATCAAACTTCTCTTTAGTGTAACTCTTTTTATTTTTATTATCTTGATGATGCTGGATGAAAAATCATTTTTATCAATCATATTTAGCATCATTTTTATTAATATTTAATATCATTTTTATTCTTATAAAAATTCCTTTATTTATCTAATATCATTGTATCTAATCTCATCTACAAATGTATAAAGTTAACCTAATAAAAGAATTTAATATGAAATTATTAACCTTAAAATTGTATTTTCAATATTTAAATTATCTAAAATATCATTTTTATGAAGATAAATAATTCTATGTATTATTATTACACTATAATACTATATAAATAGATCTAAATATTTTTAAAATCTATAATATAAATATATATTTTATGCATATGTTTGACTTAGATAAACTTGTTCTGACTGTTCAATAGATAATGTTAAATATAACAAATGAATTGAATTTTCATAAAAAAAAAGTAAGATCTTCAAATTAAAAATCAATAGATAATGTTAAATATAACAAATGAATTGAATTTTCATAAAAAAAAATTAAGATCTTAAAATTAAAAAGAGTCACATGGAAGTGCAAAGCAAAGCAGGACCGTTACTTATATCGTATTAATTGGTATGTAGTAAGCTAATAAATTTCTGGCTTGCATGCTTATTCCCAGTTGTTGGTTTGACGCGCAATTGATGGTATCAAAGACAATCATGTAGTTAGGAATTCATCTTTAACTTTATATGATCTTCAGACGCTAATGGATTAATGGTCCAAACATCAAAGTGTTTCTTGAATGAGATTGGCACGTGACGTTAGCCAATAACAGCCGTGATTACTACCTGATGAACTTTTTTGAAAAGGTGCCCATCTTTAATATAGCACTAAAATATGCGATTGGGGTGGATGAAGATCAGTAGTTGATAACGACCCATAATAATTAGTTGTTGGTGTCGATACGTCCCGAATATTGGTGTCTGTCATGGGGGAATCCATGTGGCCCACCAAGCAGTGGAAAACAGTGAAATTGAATCCAAGACAAGTGCATAAGCATATATAGCTTCCCACCTCCCCCGTCAATTATTACCCCTTGCCTTTCACTGTCATGAGTGACTGATAAGAAATTCAAAAGGCAACAAAACCAAAAAAAATAAAATAAAAAACGACGATTGTGGATGTTAATTAGATTACATAGAAACCATCGCATTTAATATTATTTGTTGTCTTTTTTTTTTCTTTTTTTCTTTTGTATATCAACTGACTCCATGCTTTTTCCAAATTTGAATCCTAGATCTTACTTCTTTTTTTTTCTTGACAAAGAAATCCTAGATCACACTTAATATATACTAGAATGTAAAATTAATTGGGTTATGCACAGGTTCACTTGTATCAATGGTTTTGCACTATTTAAATGACGATTTATTGATTTTGGCCCCTGATACCTTGTTAAATGTGTCAACAGGAAGGGATCCAACTGTTTAATTAATTCATTCTACTAGAAGAATCACAAGTATAGGAAATGGCAAAGAAGGTTTATGATAAATCTGCTGATCATTTCCCCCTTTTGAAGTTGGAGTTTATAAACACTTTTTATTTTTTCATTTATGATCACTAGATGCTTATTTTTATGGATAGGATTAGTTGGATAATACTATGGATATAATTGATTACCGATGGTCACAATCTAGATGGTTGGGATATGGTTGGTATGAATTTGTAATCGAACTTACTCGGCGTTTAAGAAAAGGAGAGAGAGTCGCGTGACTTATTTAATAACAGTTGTATAAAAAGTATCATTTCTCGTTATATATATATATATAAATTTCCGAACCATCCGATTATTCAAACCATCGCCCATTGAGAGATGTACCATCCCCGAGTGTATTGAGCTTTAGTGTACTTAGATGTATAATTTTTTTAGTTTTCTAAAATTTTTTTTGAATTCATATGTGAGGATAAGTATGGAGATTATATGTATTTTACATTTTAAAATTATTTTTACATTTATTTTATATTTTACAAATAAAAAGTTATTTTTCATGTGTTGGTACAAGAGAAATGACATATTTTTTATTTTTAAAATTCGAAATAAAACATTTAAATAATGCGCAAAATATAGAAATTATAGATGTAAAAAAATACTATGCTTAGGCGCACAAAAATATATAAAAAGTTTTTTTTAAAAGGCATATAATGCACTTGATAAAAAAAGGTAATTTGCATATGTACACATATAGTTTGATGCAAATTGCAGATATGCCAACATAATTTCACGAAATGCATATTACCCCCACATAGTTTTATCAAAATTGCATATTACCCCCACAATGTTAATTGTCATTAATATCTACCGTTATATTTTTGAAAATGAAGAAAATGCCCTCATACATAGTTTTACCAAAATTGCATATTACCCCATGAAGATGAGGGCATTTTCGTCATTTTTAAAAATATAACAGCAGAAATTAACGACAATTAATGACGGGGGTATAATATGCAATTTTGATGAAACTATGTGGGGGTAATATGCATTTCGTGAAACTACGTAGATATCTCTACAATGTTGATGAAACTATGTAGGTATATATGCAAATTATTATAAAAAAATCCAGACTCTCGTGGGAAAGTGAGTAAGGTGGGAAATGTCTCATCCTCCCCCTTTTCCCAAGCATCATTTCTTCATTTGGTAACTTTATTTTTCCAATTTCACATCAACATTTTAATCATTTTTCTTATAATTATTCTCCAACAGTCCTGCTTATTTTAACTTTATCTCATTATTTCATTTCGACTGTACAAATTTTAAAATATTTTATTTTTTTCTTCATCACTTCATCCCGCACAATCTTTATCCTTAAAAAAAACATATTAACAAATGTTACCGAAGTTTTTAACCAGCATGCACTGCAGGCTCTTTTTGTTGTAATCATGCCAGCTGGCGATATTTTGCAAATGATTAAGACTTGTTTGGCCGACACTTTTGCTTTTGCACGGTCACTAGAAAGTCATCAGGAAGTGCATGTTGCTATTATTTTTTTTTTTCAAAGGACAAACAAAAGAAGCCCAATTGAAAATGAGATGGATGTAAAAATAGCAATGACAATATATATTTTTTTAAAAAGCAGCCCATTTCTTGGCATCTATAGAGCACAGCCGATTGCAGCAGCTCTTGCGGTACCGGCGGATTAATTTTTCGACCAATAAACAAAAAAAAAAAAAAAAAAAAAAAAACGAAGATCGGTGAATAATCCGTCCCGTTATTAATTTGCACGGTACGGCGGGTGTTGGGGAAGTTTACAATTTAGCGCATATTTAGATACAAAAATTTTTAAATCTAAATTTTTTTTCTTTTCATCATTTTCTTTTCATCTTACTATACAACTATTATAGTTTTTAATCATTTATATACAACTGCCCATCTAACTAACATATTTATTTTAATTTTATTTTCTTTACTTCTCATTATTACTCATATTATGTTATATTATTTTTTATCGATTTAAAAACTTTTACGCAAAATTTTTTTCATCTAAAAATTTTATCACTTTCCAGGCGCACTCTTATTGAAAACTTCTATTTTTTTTGCATTTTATAAACGTTATAATTTTATTCGTAACCGGGATCATTACAAAATATTATCTTTTGCAAGAAACATCTGCATTGCTAGCTTTTCTCAAGTAGGCCTGGTTGCATACATATTGCACTCCGTTTGGTTCCATAATTCTTTTTTTTTGGATGCAAGCCACGTATTATGTAAAAGTATCTTTTTTTTTTTTTGATTTCATGTAAAAGTATCTATTTAATTACCTATTGATTGGTCATCTGCTGGTCGAGAAGAATAGAAGTCATAGCTGTTGCATCCAACTGCTCGCTGATGCTGCTGCCGAGCTTGTAATGGGCTTAGATATCGAAATCATGCAATGAGACAGCTAAAGAAACAAGGGTGGTGGGCCTATAACTATTCTATTTGCCCAATGAGGGGAGTGTTTATTCTTTCCTTCGAGATTTAATTAGGAAAATTTCCTAAACAGAGAAAATGCAAACTGTGTCTATGCTCTATATAAATAGTCCAGATTTAATGCACCGGGTTCATTGAAACTTCAGTGCACGATGCGTGAGGATGCAAAACACATTTTCCAATATAGTTTTTGAAATCTATTGATAAATTGTTAATCTAAATATATTTAATTTATGAGCATGTTTGTTCATAATTAAAAAATTTTAAACTAAAACTTTTTATTTTTTACAATTATCCTTTTTTTAATTATTTATTTAGGAAAATTCTCAAATTACCCATGAATTTTGGCTATAATTTCTTATATGCTCACATATTTTCATAAATTTCTCTTATATTCATACATTTTCTCCAAAATTCCCTTTCTACCTAGGTAGTGAAGCTCCATTAGATGCGTTGAAATTTCTAAAATTATTACATATTTAATATTTTCAAAATACCCAAATTACCCAAAGGAGTGATCCCATGTGTTTATTTAGGTGCATGGATCTTCCAAAAATATTTTTTTAGTTTTTAGTTTTTTTATAATCAGGCAAAGCTATGTGTATTTAACTTAGAAATCAAGTTTTATTATTCCCGGATGCTTTTAAATTTTTTCATTTTTAAACATAATGACATTTTCGTAATTTTTGAACTCAGGATTTTATCAATTTTCTGACGCAGTAATATTTTTATCTAAAAGTTTTATCAATTTCAAACACGCGCGGGAAATTTTTTATCTACAAATTTTACCAATTCCACGACGCATCCAAAATCATGACCAAAATGGGGATCAGAGATGCTGAAATTGAGTCAGATTCACTCATTGTAATCAATTGGCTGATATCAAGATCTGAGATCAGATTGAATTATGAGGTGGTTATTGAAGACGTTAGAGAGTATGTTCCAGCTTTCATAATACCAGCTTCCATCATGTTTTGAGAGAAGGAAATATGGCCGCACATCAGTTGGCGAAATTGGCTCTTACCGAAGTTGTGGATCAACAGATTCGGCAGGAACACGAACCACATTGCATAAAAGATATTCTGTCAAAAGATTATGTATTTTGCACGGAATGATTTTTTTTGGGTTGGGTCTCCATTCCTGTCCTCTTGATGTATAGATAGTTGCAGGCAGGAGGCTGGAGTCCTTCCGTTTTTTGGCTAATGACAAATGCGTGTAATCCTAAAACAAACAAAAAAACAAGAAAAGTCATGACCATCTCTGTCCGCCAATCTTCTTTGCTGCGTCGCACGCGCCGCGTTCCGAAAGTACAGATGATGGATCGTCCACGCGCCGTCGGCTCGTCAATGCCGGCCCAGCATCATCTTCTAGAAAAATGCGTCGGAAGCCTCAGAAGGGAAGAGAAATGGGACTCTGACGTTGACGTATTTACTGCTACCAAACCTTCGTTGACGTTGCAATATAAAAAAACGTCGTTGACTAGTCATTTAAAAGTTCGGAATTCAGTTTTTTTGTGTTTGAATGACTTGTCCCTCAGTACTCATTTTAATGTTTCTTTCTTTGCTATTTTAAATATGCTTGGTATGTCATATATTATATTGGTAATAACGGGGAGTAAAAAAATGAGGTTAAAATAGATAACTTTATTGGTGTGATTTGTTGTTAGAAATAGTAAAAAGTACAGAAAATTATTAAAAAATAAAATGTTTCATATGATAAAGTTTTAATTTAAAAAATTGTTGTTAAAGCCAACACATGTTTTTTGTGTCGATTATTTTTTCAGTTTTGATTGAATTGAAAAAATTATTTGGCGGGCTTCTCCGGTGGGGCAGTGCTTTTCTTGGGCAGAAAAAAAAATCGCGATTTTTGAATCATATATTCTTACTACTGTTAGGGCGAGTTTGTAGGTTAAAATTATCGCAAAAAATAGGGAACTTTTAGCGCAAATAAGCTTTTGGCCCGCATTCACAGGGCGCAACTCAGGTTCACGAAATTCAGATATGTCTCGACCCTTATTTTTAAAATTTCAATTCTATTCTTAACTCTAATTTTGTTTATAAATTTAAACCCTAATCTTATTTTTGAAATTCAAGTTCTGGTTAAATTTGGATTGAAATTATTATATATATTTGTTATCTATCTTATACTTATTCAACTTTAAATCTACTATTAAAAAAATTAAAAATGATATATTTTTATTTTCAAGCAAAAATTCAAGAGTGTTTAAGAATTTTTTTTAAAAAAATCTCATTTAAATATTCTCTTTATATTAAGTAGATTAATAGTCATTTCATAGTCATTTCTAAAAAAGGAATTGACTAGTAGCCAATTTTAGAAAATAAAAAGTTACATTATTTTTTTATTATGCGATTTAATATTAATATCATAAACATATACATAAATATGAATATCTAATTATAAGAAAAACCTTATAATGTTGATTACAATAAAAAATATTTAACAATCATAGTATTAAGTCAAATAAATTACAACAAATTCATTTCAAGTAGAATAAATATCTAACTACTAATATCATATTGAAACGACTGAATGATAGCATCCTACATAAGTAGTTAAGTTAAAACATAAAATAAAATATTTCAAATTCTAAAAATAATTTTTATTTTTTTTGTTTTGAAACTATCACTAAACCAAACTTTTCTTTCTTAAAAAAATATAAAAATATTATATTATATAATTAAACTTAAGGAGGAATAATATTTATATATAGTATAAAATAAATATAATATATATGACAGGAATGGAACTAGATTTATAGAGTATAAAATAAATATAAAATATAAGTGTTATATATAATGCAGGTTTGGGTATGGTTCAACCCGGTTTAAGTTATTTTCAATTCATATTGGGTAGAACATGCAAAATTAGATTGGGGTTCTATAGTGAACAATTTTAACATAGTTTCAATTCGGATTCGGCGAGGCCGGGGTTCGAGTTGAGCCGAGACCATGTTGCACCCCTGTGTATTCATCTTCAAATCAACATTTAGGATATGACTTGAAATGAAAACTTTAGAATGAAAATTTTTTGAAAATAAAAGAAAATAATAAAGTATGATAGGATAAAGATAATTATGAAAAGTAAAAAAATGAAATTAAAATAAATAGATTAATTTTAGAAATGACCAAAAAGTAAGACGGTTATATAAAAAAATTTAAACAAATAATTAAAAATATATTAGCTTTGAAGAGTAAAAAAATTTTTAATTTTAAAAGTTTCGCCCACCCGCGTTACGGGGTACGAGTATGAGATCTTATCCGTCCAGAAATTGATGGCCTTCCGTCCTCCCCGCGAACGCAGGCCCCCGGGCTTCCGCGATCCTGCCGAGCTTTTTCTGACCCCACCGCTGGTTTTTGACACGACGGCCGCCGGTTTCCACACACGACGCGAAAATTCGTCGGCGTGGAAAACGAGAAAAGCGCTCGCTTCCCTTGTTCGCTTTCTCTCCTCATTTCTCAGTTTCCCGGTTCCTCTTCAGCTTCTGCGATGCCTTCCCAAACCTCATCTTCTTCTTCTTCTGTTACCGTAGACGCTATCAACCCAAAGGTGCGATTTCTTAAAAAGTTTTCTCTCTCTTTTTTTTCCGTGCTGATTACTTCTTTTGTGTCTCCAAATTTTGGTTTTCTCGCCAACTCTTTGGTGTTTCTGAGATTTGGTTCATGGATTTTGTTGGCTTTCATTAATTAAGTGCTGCTGCTTTTGTATCTCTAAAATTTGCAGCTCAAAGTTTTTTATATTTATAAGATATAAGTTTTCAATCGAAGTGAGTTTTTTGGCGGCATAAATATATAGATATTAAGTTATATTTTGAATGGTTTAGATGGAAAAAAGAAATCTTTGAAAAACATGAAAGCAACCATTTCTACAAAGATTGTTTTAGAAACGTTTGTCTGTAATCATTACCCGTAATATATTTTTCACTATAAAAATGAATTAGAACAACTTTCACTATAGAAAACAGAATTATGTTTAGAATATCATAGATGGCGGCGTTCATATAATGAGCGATGTGGGGCCCAGTCACTTAGATCTGTAATTGGATTTGAGTGGATTATTATTATTATTATTATTATTATTATTATTATTATTTTTGATAAGCAAGTGGATTATTAGTTTAGTTCTATAGGTGGAATTCAAGCAGATTAATAGTCTTTGCTTGATGGTTTTGACTGTCATTATTTTTCCTCTTTATTTTAATCATCTAAAAAACCTGGGCCATTTTTAGTAATTACTTGTTTAATTGGGATTCAAGCAGATTAGTAGTATTTCATTGATGGTTTTGACTGCCGTTGGTATTCCACTTTTTTTAATCATCTGAAACTTGGGCCATTTTTATAGGCTACTTGTTCATGGTGTCCCAGCCTTGACATCATCTCTGTTGGCATTTGGCAGTTATTGTTATTTACAAAAGAAAATGAATGAATTTCAATTTGATCTAGAGTCTTATATTTGTATGAAAGAACAGGATTTTTACAGCTTGGATAACAGCTGAGATGACAATAGAATCTTATTTTTATGAGTTTCTGTGCCTTTTGGTTTCCCCCCTTAAAGCTGAATGCTTTTTGATTAATCAGGTTCTAAAATGTGAGTATGCTGTCCGTGGGGAGATTGTCACCTATGCACAGGTAATCTATGTTTAGATTTTGCGAGGATACATCTCAGTTATTTGTTTATTGAAAGCAGGCACACTGAATCTATTGAACTGTGTTTAAGTAGCTACGTTATGAACATGGTTACTACTTACTAGCAGCCTGGCCATTTCATTGGGTAGTCCATGAAAATTGCTTTTTCATGTAGCATAATTATTTTGTTCATAACATTATTTACTTCGATATTATAAGATTCAGTCTTTCTTTTACTGATTTATGTGACATGTAGCTAATAATGTAAAGCAGAGTCTTGGCTTTCATTTAATTGCTTATAAAATAGCTCCTGTTGCTTGTGCCATTTCGATGCTACCGAGCTTATGCAACATGGCATCTTCCTTTCAGCAATCTTACCCTTCAAGATATCTCTCAGTAGATTTACAAGAATCAAATACCTTAGACAATCCCCTTATCATCTTTTGCGAAAAGATTGATTTCATATTCAATATTTGTGCAGCGGGAAAAGATATTCTTTAATTGGTTGGGTGCCATTTTATCTGCATGGTGGTGGGCCATCTTTTAAAATTTTTTTTTTACCATGATTATTTTAGGTAAACTTAGCTTTTTCTCACTACCTAAGATAATTTCCTGCTGGTTCGTCAAAAATATTTTGAAATCCATGGCAGTTGGAGTAATCAACCAAAGTCTTAGCATTCAGAAGGAAAACAAGAAGACAGTGAATACCATGTTGTATTCAATGAACTGTGTCAAATACTGATCAAAATAAAGACTTATTGTTGCGTTTGTGTTGCTGCTATTGTTGCTCTTATTATTATCATTAAAAAAGGTTGCTGACCAACACTGACAGTAACGCTAAAGTAGGATCATTTTGTACAATTTAATAATTTAAAATATCAGATTGAGTTTTGTGAAATAAAAAGAATATCAGATTGAGGACACCTCTTTTAAGCATCCAAGTAGGATCCATTTGTACAATTATGTTAATAATTTAAAATATCAGATTGAGGACAGCTCTTTTACTCATCCTGCACCAAAAAAAGAAAAGAAAAAAATCAAATTGGTAAACTTGCTGATAAAAAATACAGGTTTCTAGTAAAATGCAAAAATTTAAACAACACATGTGGTAAATCAGGCAGTTTTATCTCAAAGCAGTTGCAGATACCTCAAGGTGATTCAGTGTAACATTGATTGACTGTTAACAAACAAAATGAGTGTCTATGGTTAATTTGCATCTGGCCGAAAGTCTACATGCTGTAAGGTTTAGAGGTCCAAGCTGGAGGAAGATGCCTGCATGGACCAGCCGGATTGATCTATTGAAAGGACAATGTATTGAGAACTGCAATAATCTGATGATTGATTTTGCTTGCATTGTGTTGTCTTTTGCAGATGCTGCAACAAGAATTACAAACAAAACCAGGTTCCCATCCATTTGATGAGGTGATTCTTTTCTTCTTTGATTTAATGTGCATTTTCAAGAAGGTAGTTTTGGCATGTCTGAATCATATTGTGTTTTGCTAGCTTTGTGAACTAAGATGTTCATTCGATGCCGCAATGTTTTCAGTTACAGTTGAAAATTTTCCTTTCTCTGGTACCTTTCTGTCAAAATGTTCAGGATTGCTTGTTATGTTACATGAATCAGGAAGAACTGTAACTTCCCAGCATAACTTTATGAGAGACTCAGATAGAAACATACGTCAGCAACAAAATATTCATAATCCTTAAAGTTTACCATTAATATAACAAAGAGCATGAAAGCGTAAAAATAATGGTCAAATTAGATTTCTTTATTGCTGATTAAAACTTGCTAAGGTTGTATTCGTCTTTTTCTTTTTGTTCTTTATATTTGTAATCTTTCCCACACTTCAAAGAATTGAAAAATCCTATGTGTTTCTTTTTCTTTTTCTATTGGAAAGGAATGTTTTACTCAATAATCTAATTTGTGGAAAAAATTAAGTATTTCCGCTTACCATATTGATAAGAATAGCATCTATCCTGTATGGCACTGTGAGAAGAATGCTCTTGTTTTACAGTCCTGGACTTCAGTTGTTAGTGTTTTACATTCATATTTAATAGAACTTTCGGAGGTTGTTATGCACTTCACAAATCAGTGCCTGTTATTAGAAAACATGTTGAAAAAGTTCAGCAAATATGTGGCCAGAATAGGCATGCAAGAAATATCTTTTCATTATAACATGTGGTCTTTTATGAAAATGAGTATTTTTTGTGGTGGTGGTTAAATATGGTTTACCTCTTTATTCAGAATCTTTCTGTAACCATTTTGGCAATCAGACCAACAGTGCAATATTAGAAATGGCTTCACAAACTTTTTTTTTTTAAAAAAAAAAAATTAAAATTTTGATTTTCTTGATACTTGTTTTGTTCCTTATTCTTTTCTGAATACCTTTTTATGATATTGCACATTCCTTCTTGATTTTTGCAACTAGTGTTTTATACTTTGTCATTCCCCGAAGTTCAAGACCAGCACAGGTACTGTGAATATGACATTTGAGCTGGCAGTTCCATTGTCCTGTGTTATGTGAATACTTTTCTTACGCTGCCTTAACATGTATTGATCTGTTTCAGCACTTTATTTTGTTCTGTATCCATGTTGAGTTTGCCTTTTCCGCTGCAGATTATCTACTGCAATATTGGCAATCCTCAGTCCCTTGGACAGAAGCCAGTTACATTTTTCCGAGAAGTGAGTGTGTAGTATCTGTCTTTCCAATTCATAGTCTTACAGGCAAAGTTAGATTCAAATGTATATTGATTTGATTTTCATGTTCACTTCTTCTCAGGTTCTTGCATTGTGCGACCATCCGTCACTCTTGGAAAGACAAGAAACTCATGGCTTGTTTAGGTATGGAATGGGTAACTAGTGCTGTCAAGCTGTATTGACGCAATGGGTGTGTACTGGATATGATTTGGACTGAAGAAGGCTTGTGGGAGTCATGAAAATTGCTCTCATCTAGTAGCCCATGTGGTTACCCACCAGATGATACTTCTAATTACTTCATGTCAATGATCACCACTATTGGGGCATTCTGGCCCATGCTTCGTAAGTTCATGCATGCAAGGCGAGTGGTTGAAAGATTTAGAAAGGATTCTACGTTGTTGATCTTCTCAAATTTGAAATTGGAGTTTATAGGTTCTCAGCAATGGAACATCACCCCTTTTTCGCATGATTTATGAATAAAGAGCTGTCAACAATGCAACCTTCATGGATGCTGTAAAGTTGTTTCAGTGCGTGCCTGAAGAAATTTTATGGCATCCTAGAATTATCATGTGAACCCTTTATCCCAATTAATTTGGTTGGGGTCAAGTTTATATGAAGTATGACATGTTGTTCAGCTTTATCATTGATCAATTTGTTCCATTGTAATCTCAGGTGTTTAAGTCTTTACTCAATGACTTCCTTCCATGCTCTATTTTTAGAAGATTGGGAGAAAATCTTCCACCTACCTGTTATGAAGTTTGTAATGCGTGATCTCCATTTGTCATCAAGCAAGCAACCACCATGCCCAAGATTGCATTCTGATCTATAACCCTTGTTAATATGTTATGCATTGATTGTGCTTGTGAAACAAAACTTCATTGGATGTTGCAGTTCAGATGCCATAGAAAGGGTGAGGCAGATCCTGGATCAGATTCCAGGTAGAGCTACTGGTGCATATAGTCACAGTCAGGTAAGAATACAGTTCACCTGTGAAGTCAACTGTGGTGATCAAGATTTCCTACTGGCTTGTGGTAACAAACTGTGGTTCCTCCATCAGGGTATCAAGGGCTTACGTGATTCAGTTGCAGCTGGAATTGCTGCACGTGATGGGTTTGCTGCCAATGCAGATGACATTTTCTTGACTGATGGTGCAAGCCCTGCAGTAAACATCCCGAACCTACTAGAATTTGTTTAATGGCCTTTCATAGACTGAAAAACTAACTTATGCCCTTCTTCTCAGGTGCACATGATGATGCAGTTACTTCTAAGGTCAGAGAAAGATGGCATTCTTTGCCCCATCCCACAATATCCACTGTATTCTGCCTCAATTGCCCTTCATGGTGGCACTCTTGTATGTCCTTTACATGCATTCCAAGCTCTCCATTCTGTTTGATTTCATGCTTATAATGATGTTGTCAGACTCAAAAGCAGAGTCAAATAAAACTGTTGCACTGACACAATAGTCCGAGTAGTCAATTGAACCTTCTAACCTATGGTTATGTTAACATTTACTTGGAAGCTAATATGCCAGTTTGCAAGTGTATTCGAACTTTTAAATGGTCTTTAATAGAATGCCTGATTAAGTGTTTTATTTGTCTGACTTTAAGGTACCGTACTATCTTGACGAAGCAGCAGGATGGGGATTGGAAATTTCAGAGGTTAAGAAACAACTAGAAGTAGCTCGATCCAGAGGGTTAACTGTTAGAGCTCTTGTTGTCATAAACCCTGGCAACCCTACGGGGCAGGTAAGAGTGATGACCTGTTGTATATCTGCCTCATTTTGAGATGACAAAGTTTTTCCTTCTTCGTCGTCTAGCATCAGACGACATTTCGTTTAGTGTTTTCAATCCCTCAAAATTTTAAAGAAATTGTTTTATAATTCTTTCTGAAATCCTTCTTTGTCTTTCTGAAACTCACAAGATGACAACTCTTGTGTACTTAATTAATGGAAAACTAATAACCTCAAGATATTTTCTGACAGTTGGGAGTCTCCTTTGATGGAATTTTGGCCTTCTATTCTTTTGTGTTTGTGAGTGAGGCATACATATTCAGAGAACTGAGGGACAGATGCATGAATATTTCTCCCCTACCTTTACATCCGTTCAAATATTCCAGTTGGTGGTTTGCTGCTCAATCAGTAGCTCCCCACCAATTGCAGCACACGTAGATGCAAAGAATGTTGTCACATTTGCCATACCTGCTAAAATGTAATTATCGCGCATTAAAGTTTGATTTGCTATTAGTTTCATAATAGTTCTTTTCCTCCATTTTCATGCCTCTAGGTTCTTGCTGAGAGCAACCAGCGAGAAATTGTGGAATTCTGTAAGGAGGAACGCTTGGTTCTTCTCGCAGATGAGGTGGGTAGCTACTTCTCATGGTATTTTAGATGGATTTTTGATTGAGTTCCCTCCGTTTCAGTTCAAATCCCTAGTGCGGTAGATGCGAAATCAGTTGTTTCATTTTGGAAGTCAGTTGTTCAGGTTACACAGCGGAAAGTCTTTTGTGAACATGTTATTTGACATAATATGACTAGTCCATATTAAGCCAAGAAGAAAATCAACTACATTATATCCTTAAACTGGAAAACTATCAACTGGGAAATGCTTAGCCTCTATGCGAAGCCAAAAATGGAATCAGCTCGTTCAAGAAGGCCATTTCATCATTTCATCAATCAGTACTTGGACTGTAGAGCAAGAATTTTTTATTCACACTTGATGTCTATAAGACCTGCGTTATCTAATACGAAGTCATCAGTGAGATTTTTACCACATGTTCAGTACTTCTGTTCCTCCATGTGTGAGTAATGCATTCCCCTGGATCTGGAAATTCACAGGTATACCAGGAAAACATCTATGTTGATGATAAGAAGTTCAACTCATTTAAGAAGGTTTCCAGGTCAATGGGATATGGTGAAAAGGATATTGCTCTTGTATCATTCCAGTCTGTCTCAAAAGGTAAATAGCAGCTTTTTGACCGAAAATCTTCATGAGTAATTTCTGAGCCTAATAACTAGGCTTGAGTTTTGGAGTAAGCCTTTCTTTTTATTCTCCACTATGGTGCTCAGGATACCATGGGGAGTGTGGAAAAAGAGGAGGTTACATGGAGGTCACTGGTTTCAGTGCTGATGTGAGGGAACAGATTTACAAAGTAGCGTCTGTCAATCTTTGTTCAAATATCTCTGGTCAGATTCTTGCAAGTCTAGTCATGAATCCACCAAAGGTAATTCTTCTCTTTCTCAAATGACTAAATGAATGAATGTGAGACAACCAGCGTTTTGGTTTATTTATTGGGCGGATGAGAGCTCCTGGTTTAGGAATATTAATTTCAGACTAGCACATCAAATTTATTGCAGTTCGGTTGTTGAATAGATAATCAATGCTTTCTACTGATTCAAGAAAATTGAATACCAGGCAGTCATGTTTTAGTTTGTTTGCTGAGTGAGACAATATCCACTCCACCACATTATTATGTGGTTTAATATGTAATTGTAGCTAAAACTGGAAATGTTGTGTAGGTTGGTGACAAATCTTATGAATCTTTTTTGTCGGAGAAGAATGGCATTCTTTTGTCTCTAGCAAGGCGTGCAAAGGTCAGTTGGAAATGCTTTGGTTCTTCTTCACCAAGGTCTGGTAGATAAATAATAGAGTGCTACTGGGTCCCTAAGTGTGTACTGTCCCAACCTACTGGTTTGTGGATGGGGGGACCCACGGTTTTGTATCTAACGCCAATTATCTGAAGATCAATCATTACTAAAACATTGAGCTATAAATGGATTTAAAGAAGCAAAACGTGTGCATTTCATCAAAATACGTCAGGTCTTATTATCCGTCTTGAAGCCCATGGATTCATCATTCTGGATCAGAGTGGCTGCAGTGTCAGAACGGATTGTAATGCATCATGGAAAGACTATAGCTCAATTCTCAAATGAACCGATGATGGTTTGCTTCACTAAATGATTGTGCCTTTATAGTTGCCACTGCATTCCTTACCTGATATTCTTGTAACATTTGTGGTTCTATCTACTTTGTCCATTTTAACTGCATTCTTGAAATGGTTCCAGACATTGGAAGATGCCTTCAACAGTTTGGAAGGCGTCACGTGCAACAAAGCTGAGGGTGCAATGTACCTCTTCCCACGCCTTCTTCTCCCCCAGAAGGCAATCAAAGCTGCTGAGGCTGCTAAAAAGGCCCCAGATGCATTCTACGCTCACCGCCTTCTTGAAGCTACTGGTATTGTTATGGTCCCAGGATCAGGCTTTGGGCAAGTAAGTTTCTCTTACTACTGAATATTAGGACTCCTGAGCATGAATCCCAAGCTAGTACACATTTAGTTGAGGGAAAAAAAAAAAAAATGGAAGACCTGCATTTTCCAGAAAGGACAGATTTCATCTTTATGAAGTGATCAAATGGCCTTTGAAATATCCTTTATGATAAAGTTATTAGCATTCTGTAGGCGCAACAAGAATGGGAGGATGAACTATGAGATTTCTCAGTAAAATATTATTGCTATGTTGTCAATTGCAGACTAATGCATCTTTTCTTCCCCAACATTGGGAATGATTCCATCTTACATCCGTTCTAAGTGGTTGCCTAGTTGGCTCATATGCAGTGCCACATCTTGGCCTTTTGGTCTGGGAACTGTCTTGCAAAATTGAATCCCATTCAGATGGTGCATTGCAATTATTTATAACGAGCAACATGCCTAAAATCGTTCTGGAATTCACGAGCACATGGAATCATGATTGACACTTCGGTTGTTTTGCTGTGTGCTGTGTGTGGGGAAAAAAAGGTCCCAGGCACTTGGCATGTAAGGTGCACAATCCTACCGCAGGAGGACAAGATTCCAGCAATCGTCGCCCGCCTCGGGGCCTTTCATCAAGCCTTCATGGATGAGTTCCGCAACTGAGTTTTCCTCTTCCAATACATGTTTGGAGCCAAAATCACAAACCTGAATAAAATTCACTTGTCCATTTTCCAGTGTCTTGGATGAGTGTACTTTGCTGAAAGCTATGGTGACAATTTGTATTTCTCAATGAGAATTATTTATATTAGAATATCAAAACCCACTTGTGAGTCAAGAAAAAAATCATAAAAAAAGATCAAATACCAAAACCAAGCTTCCGATTGGATTTATGTGGCTTCCTCTCATGCTGATTCTTATCTGATGATATATGGTGGATGGGGTGCAAGCCGGTCACCTAGCGTAGTCTGGATCGGTTTGTTTGACCTAGGTTGGGGTAGTCTCTCTGTGGGTCCTGCTTAATCCATTTTTTAACTTTTTTTCCAAGTGCATTTAACATGTGGGGATGTGATGTTAGCTAAGTGCACCCGGGTGTATTTAACTTATATTTTTTGAACATTTTTTTTGACACAATTGTTAATTTAAGTGTATTTAATATATATAAATTTTTACCATTTTTAGATTTTTTTAGGTTTTTAAAAAAATCTCCAAAATTGATAAAAATTGATACATATGCTAGATATACTTAGATTAAAATTCTTGTGAAATTTTTTTCAAAATAAATATAAAAAATAGGTATTTGCACCCGGGTGCACTAAAGTTAAGTGCACCCGGATGCATGAAATCTTACTCTTAATATGTGTATAAGTATTTATCACTATGAAATCTTACTCTTAATATGTGTATAAGTATTTATCACTATGAAATCTTACTCTTAATATGTGTATAAGTATTTATCATTTTTGCAGATTTTTAGATATTTATTTTTATTTTTAAAAATCATTAAAATGTCACTGATTTTTAAAAATAAAAATAAATATCTAAAATTTTTCAAAAATGATAAAAATTGTTGGACATGTTAAATATACTTAGATTAATAGCATGTCACTGATTAATGCCAAATATACCGAAGTTAAATTCACTTGGGTGCATAGGATCTAAACTCCATCTAAGCTCAATCTAAGCTTACGTCTTAGCCTCTAAGTCTATTTTTCAATCCCCAATTAGCCCTCAAGTAACCCTTTAGAGACTGGTATTTTTATAGGTAGTATACACGGTGACATTGAATATTATAATAAAGTATCTTTACAATCTTCATATAATGGAGAGAGATTTTTTATAATATCTCCACCCGGGGGGCTCTATGAAATTCTTATATAATGAGGAGAAATTGAAAATCAATACCTTGCACCTAGGGTTAACGGATCGGGTTGAACAGGTTGGAGCCTAATCCTAATCCTAACCCATTTAATATATCTCGACCCTAATCCGTTTATTAACCCATTTAAAAAACTTCAACCCTAATCCATTTACAACCCATTTAATAAATGGGTTAAC
>JAXCLR010000050.1:11076592-11091134 GCA_035584095.1 Annona squamosa
AAATACAACTAGATTAAAATGTTTATAAAAAAGTTAAAAAAAGATTTTTGGACCGGTCTAGACCGGTTTGAGAAGATCAGGCCTTTTTACTCTTTATTCTGTTGCATCTCAAATTTGGAGTAAAAATGCAAATTTTAAAATTAAAAAATATATGTAAAAAACTAAAAATATAAAATTTGATTTATGAACTTATGTTGGGCTTGCACATTTAGAAAAAATAGAAAAAAAAGTTGCGGAAAGCCCGCTGGCAGGGGATCATTTCACTACAAGTTAAATGTTGCAGCAAATATCGAATGTATATTAGCAATTGATTGGGATAAAAACGTGAAAAACATAATGTAAGTTATTTGCAAATATAACCTTGTAAGTTCGGAGATTTATGATTTTAATCTCGTGGTTTCAGTATTTGCATATATAATCGTCTTAACTTTTGATCTTACGTAAAAATAATCCTGCAGAATCAAGTATCACAAAACGACACGTCTTAAATCTGAAATCCCAAAATGGCCCCTCCAAGCTGCCGTCTCTATGCCCTTCTAGTTTCACACAATCAATTAAAAATCATTGCTCGTTGCCCATTGGAATTGTAGATGGGTGCCACTAGTTTGAATGGTGCGGAGAGGACGGTGTTGCAAATTTAAAAGCTTAGCAAGATGGCTCCATTTTGGAGAAAGGAAGTTGTCGGTAAATGGATGAGCGAGAATCTATCATTGCCAGGATAAAGGAGATGGAAGAAAAGCTCTGGCAGCTCTGATATTGTTAGCTATGTTGAGGAAGACGGAAAACGGGCCCGCTATTAATGGTTGATGTAAGAACGGGGTCAATATAGATTAGAGGAGATGGGGATGGTTAGTGAGAGTAGTGAGGAAGGGCACGACTAGACGTACAGCAGAGGCCAGCGAAAGATAGCTATGGGCGTCTGATCCCTGGCCGTTTGGACAGCTTGGATTGGGGCACCTGAATCTGCCTAACTTTTTATTGCAGGTTGTTATAGTTGTTCGTGGGTGAGTGATCATCGCAGCCGTGGCTACTTCGATGGAGAAAGAAGAAGATGGGGCACTTTTGTGGGCATTGGAGGAAGATGGAAAAAGATGGATTTTGCTCTTTCTTTTTGCCTTTGGGCATCCGAATAGACGTTAGCATATTTCTTTTGCAATTTTGAGTTAATTTCAAATATACTCATTGCATTTGACATTTTGACCTTGGTTACATACATATTCACTAAGTTTCAAAAGTTATAAATATACCTACTGAGTAGGCATAGAATTTCAAATATACCTTTTCTATTAGACACTGTTAAAAATCATTGTTACTTGTCATGTAAAAGGTTGAAAGTACCACATTTTGCTTTGTCATTCGTAATAAGTTTTGGCAGAAAATGAATCCAAGTCTATATTCATTGATGACAAAATTCAATAAATACAGAAGAGATCTAACAAGTAACAAACAATAGCAGTAAAACCTCCTGAATAGCAGGGGACTTAAACAAACACTTATGACTTATTCAAACAACTACAGAAAAGAAACAAATAGAAACAAAATAACAAAAGAGTAGAGAGAGCAGGTCACTTATACGCCCCTCTCAAGTTTGGGGTTAAGGAATAACTCCTAACTTGGATAGATGTCAGGTGAAAGTAGCAACTAGAAGGGCCTTGGTAAGCGTATTTGCTAGCTAGTCAACAGCATGAACATGCGTAACATTGAGAAGGGTTTTGTCAATATGATCACGAACAAAATGGAGGTCCACTTCAAGGTGCTTCCTCTTGCTACGAAGGATAGGATGGTGACAATAAAAGATAGCGCCTAGATTGTCACAGAAGATGGTAGGAGGTGAGTAAAGAGGGATCACCAGCTCATGAAGCAATTGAGTCACCCAAAGAGTTTCAGAGGCAGCAGCAGCAATAGCTCTGTACTCAGCTTCGGTGGAGGATCGAGTAATGGTGCGTTGTTTCTTACACGACCAGCCGATGGGACTGGCACCAAAGTACAAAATAAAACCTGTTGTGAATGCACGATCATTGGGGTCACCGGCCCAGTCGGTGTCACAAAATATATACAAATTCACGTCTGAACGACTAGAGATGCGAAGGCCATAATAGGTAGTTTGCTTCAAATATTGCAGAACCTGTTTGAGTGCCTTCCAATGAGTTTCAAAGGGTGAATGCATAAACTGCGATAATTTATTTACAGAGTAGATGTCAGGCTTAGTGAAAGTTAGGTATTATAAACGACTAAGGACTTGCTGATATAAAGTAGTATCTATTCGAGGTGTGCCATCATCAAAAGTTAAAAACTAAGATGAACTGAATGGGGTCAGGACGCCATTGCTATTGTGCTTGTTTGTTTCACAAAGTATGTCAAGAACATACTTGGTTTGGGACAGAAGGATGCCATCAGCAGTAGAAACTACCTCAATACCCAGAAAATACTTGAGGGAACCAAGATCTTTAAGAGGAAACTTGCTAGGGAGAGAGAAAATGACACATTTAATGATGGTGGAGTCACTACTGATGACAACAATATTATCTACATAAACGAGAAGATCGACAAGGACGTCGTAGCTATTTCTGTTAAACAAAGAGACATCTGAATGTGACCTGTGGAAGCCCAGAAGTAATAGAAATTTTGTGATTTCTTGATACCACTGTTGGGGAGCTTGTTTTAGCCCGTAAATGGCTTTCTTCAATCGGAAAACATGGAAAGGCTTATTGGTGTTTTCAAATCTAGGTAGTTGCTTCATGAAAACTTATTCATCAAGATAGCCTTGCAAGAAGGCATTGTCGATGTCGAGTTGATGCAAAGGCCAATGACTTTGAATAGCAATTGATAAAACTAAACGAACCGTTGTAGACTTGACTACTGAACTAAAGGTTGAATGATAATCAACACCAGCTGTTTGAGTAAAACCCTTTGCTACTAGCTGTGCTTTGTAGCGATCAACCGTCTCGTCCGGCTTACGCTTGATGCGAAATATCCATTTGTAGTCCACCACGTTGGAGTGGGGGTCATGGGGTACAAGGTCTCATGTCTGATTCCGTTATAGAGCATCAAATTCAGTTTTCACGGCAACTGTCCAGTGAGGATATTGAAGAGCTTGGGTAAAGGTAGTGGGTGTGATGGAGGAGGTGAGAGGGGTTGTGTAATCAAACACTTTTTTTTATTTAAAAATATTATGGTGGGATCGAGTGGTCATACGAGAAGGTGGAGGAAGTGGTGAGATAGACGGTGCAATGGATGTAGGAAGTGGTTGAGTTTGTACATGTGTCGTTGGAGGAGCTTGGTTGGGAAGGGAAGAAGCGACCATGGGTGGCAACGACGCAGGTGGAGCAGGGGAATCAGATTGAGATAAAATAGAAAGTTGAGAACGATGGGAATATGTATGGAGTGGAGGGTGAAGAGAAGAGTTACCTATGGGTGAGGGACTCGTACTGGAAGCAGCCGTTGGAGATGAACTTGGAGAAGGCGCCAATGGTGGAGGAGAAGAGAGCAGAATGGGGGGTGGAATTTCCAGCGTGAAGGAAGGCAGAGAAGGAGGAGCATCGACATGTGAAATAGGTTCCCAATCAAGGCGTGAAAATTGGTGTTTAATGTTGGAGAAAATAGTTTCAAATGGAAAAATCTTTTCAAAAAATTGTACATCACGTGACAGAAATATTTTGGATGATAAAGATGGCAGTGATGAATTAAGGAGAAACCCAAGTAGACACAAGGTTTTGAGTGAGGTTCAAGTTTATGGTGGGTGTATGATGTGAGCCAAGAATAGCAAAGACTGCCAAATACTTGTAGAGTTTGATAAGTTGGGTCTTCTCCCAATAACCTTTTATATAGTGAATCATTGGATAGATTGGGAATGGGAAGACAGACTTAGTAAAAAAACAGCACGATGATAGGCAAAACTCCAAAAATTGGAGGGAAGGGAAGCTTGATGAAGAAGGGTCTTGGCAGTTTCCATAATGGTCCAATGACGTCGTTCAGCAAGAGCTACCCTCTGTGGTGTATATGGAGGAGAGATTAAATGTTACATGCCGTTGGAGTGAAGATAAGAATCTAAACCTTGAAATTCACCACCACCATCAGTATAAAGAAACATAATTTTGATTTTGAAAAAGTTTTCCATCAATGGATGAAAATTTTGAAATATTTCTGGACTTCATTGTGTATAGACAAGAATGTTTTGTGTTTTGATCAACAAATATGCAATAATACAATTTTTAATCGATTGATAATACCGGAGAACGACCCCATAAATCACTAAAAATTCTTTTGAGCGGTGCATCACTGATCAACGTGTTCTGATAGAAAGACAATCAATGAACTTTATTTGAAGAGCAAGTATTACAAAATGATAATTGTTCTTTGCTAGAAAAAGGTAAAGGAAATTTATTTAAAATAAAGTGTAAAACTTTAGAATTGAGGTGACCCAATCATCGATGCCAGAGCGATATTGAGCTGTTTGGTAATAAGAGATAGGTCAGTGGGCGGTTGAAATGTAGCCATACATAGAGTCCATCTTTACTCTGGCCGCACACTAGTGGAGCTCCCGTACTCAAATTCTTCACAACAAATTTGTACAGAAAGAATTCAATGGAGGTTAGATTGTCTTAACAAAACTTAGAAACAGAAATCAAATTTTGTTTGATAGATAGTGCACAAAGGGTGTTAGAGAGCCTGAAAGAAGAATTTGATGCATGTACATTAGTGGAACCAGTATGAGTTATAGGAATCATATTATCATCCCTCATTGAAACTTCTTCAGCTCCACGGTAATTTTCACTGGTCTAGAGATTGTTCGGATCAACAGTTAAATGATGAGATGCACTAGTGTCCAAGAACCACGATGGAGCATTATTAGAAATTTTTGAGGCAAAATTAGCTTTAGCTTCTTGGTGGTTGTGTAACTTGGATCGGCAAAGACGAGCTGTGTGACCATACTTGTTGCAAAGTTGACATTGCACCTTTGAAAAATTTTGTGCTGAAGAGGATGGAAAGACGGAAAGGACGAACGCCAGTGAGTTTGATTCCTATGCAGTTGAACCTTCCATAGTTGTTGCTGTTGTTGACCTCGTTTGTTATTGTGGAATGTATTGTTTGAGATAGTTCTTTGTGCAACAGCCGCCGTGATGGAGGTTGAAGATTTCTTATGATGTGCATGTTTTAAAAGAAGCTCACAGGTTGAGAAGCTTGTTAAATAGTTCCTCATAAGATATGGGTGGGTCACGAGCTTGAATAGCTGCAGAGATAGACTCGTAATCAAATCTAAGACCACTTAATATTTTAACAACAAGCTTTGCATTGGTAACAGTGGCGCCGACTGTGGCAAGTTCATCTGCTATGGCTCGAACTTCTCGCATATATTCAGAGATGGTTTTAGTTTCTTTCGTAATAGCAGCTAAGGAATTGTGAAGACTAAAGATGCGTGTATGTGACTTGTTGGCATACAGAGTGTGTAAAGTATCCCAAGCTTGCTTTGTTGTTGTAGTTTGAGCAATTGTAGAAGTAATGATCGAGTCAACTGATGCCATTAAGGCGTTCCGAATAAGCTGGTCTTATCGGAACCAGATTTTATATTGAGGATTCAGAGCTTCTATATTGTTGACAGTGGTGGTCGTAGGTGGGCTGACCATTGTTCCATCAAGATAAGAGTAGACGTCATGACCAAATATAAAAGACTCTACTTGGGCTTTCTAGTTAGCAAAGTTAATTGGTCTGGTAAGCTTAAGAGGTAATTGAGATCCTGGGTTAAATTGCACCAGTTGATTGGTGGTTTGGGCAACGAGAATGGAGTTAGCAGGATTCACCATTGTGAGGTTGTTAGTTATGGGAACCATGGATTTGAGATTCAAGGATGCAAAAAGAGATGACTGCAGAAAGAAGCTGACTGATACTCCCCAGACGAGGATAATCTATTTAAGAATTTTATACCTGGTCCAAAAGTCAGAAATGCTCCTCTTCTGAAAGCCTATGGACAAGGATGACGTGGAGTTTGAAAAGGACAGATTTTTCAGAAGGCTTCTTCGAGATAGCAAGGATGCAGAGGAGATGACTGCAGAGAAACTAATTGATTCCCATGAGAAAGCAACGACTCTGATAACATAATAAGTTTTGGCAGAAAATGAATCCAAGTCTATGTTCATTGATGACATAATTTAATAAATACAGAAGAGATCTAACAAGTAACAAACAATAGTAGTAAAATCTCCTAAATAGCAGGAGACTTAAACAAACAGCTATGACTTATTTAGATAGCTACAAAAAAGGAACAAATAGAAACAAAATAACAGAAGAGTAGAGAGAGCAGGTCACTTATAATTCCATGCTGAGAATGGGAATTGCGTTGTCTCTGTATTTTCACCAAAAGCAAGTGCATCACCTCTCTAGCTTGGGTCGCACACACTAGCAAACTTTCCTTGTCACTTTGGCAATGGAGTTTCAATAGCAAGTTTGATAGAGTTGCTAAAAGATACCGAGATACAATCATTAGTACTTACTCAATGTTCCTAATGTATAAAATGACCTAATCTTTTGCCCACTTCAGCAATGCTACTGCAGAATATAAATATTTAAAATTTTCCTCCACCCTAATTAGCATGGATTCTATTTGCAATATCCAACTTATTTTTCAAACTTTGTTGTAATTTTTGATGGGGTACCTTTGTTGTTACAAGTGCATAGAGTAGCCTTATGAATTGAATTGTTGGTATTAGTTGCTTTAGCTATGATTATGGGTCAGCTAGCTGCACTCATTTCCTCCCATATACTTAGTTTTCCTATAATCTTCTCTACTTGCTCTAGTCGAGCTAGGCCAATTGATGGAGTGAATGACATCATGGAAATGCAATGGGCTTGAGGAGGTTGTTGGGCAAAGAACTTGGGGAAGACATTGGGCAAAGAACTTGAGGAAGACACTAGGTGAAAGGAGTACTTGTCAGCTGAGTACAGTAGAAATGCTGGTGGGTTTTGGATATTTGCTGGAATCCAGTGGAGGAGGAGGAGGAGGTGTAGTGATCTAGCATGGAATTGTTGGAGGTTGCAAATGAGTAGTCGGTGAAGGGTAGGGCAGCAGTAGACATCACTATGATTGTTGATCTGTTGTTCAAATCTAGCATCTTTACTTGACCACTAGCAAAAATTTGGCCAAGATTTGCTCGAAATTGTCCTTCCCTTTCAGCTTCAACAATTTGGCTTTGTTGGTGCTTGTGGTATTGTTGATGGTACTAGCGAGTTGGGGATGATGGATGACTGGTCATTCAATGTGTTTGCTATTGGGCGCCTGAGAATGTGATTACTGCAATTTGATGGCGGTTGGTGTTGCTTGATCATCGTTGGTGGCTTGACGAATTCGATGAGTCATGAGTACTTTCCAAAATAGGGGAGATGGTTGAACATTTTTGCTAGAATGGAATGAGCTTCAATATTGGATGATCAAAGAGGGTTGCTGACCTTAGTAATTTCGATATTCAATTTAATAGAGGGATTCGTAAAATTGATGTCAATTTAGCATGAATTGAGGGTAGCCATGTCTGGATTTGGTGAGGAGCTTGTCACCGATATTGGCGATGGTAGAGAAGATGAATGTGCTAGACTTGATGAAGATGAACAACTTGGTTGCACATTGCTCATTGGTTGGAGATGCTGATACTTGAAACATCATTCAAGTCATTGAACATAAGGAGGACCTCAAACATTTGATGTTAAAGTTAATAATGATTTTTAACAGTGACTCACAAAATAGTTATTGATAAAATTTTATCCATACTTAATAAATATATTTGAAACTTTTGAAACTTAATGAGTATATTTATAATTAAGGTTAATTATAATAGATGTGTTCAAAATTAACCCTGTAATTTTGTTGTCGAGTAGAATAAGAAGATAGAACTAATATCTTCCTTTTCTTAAGCAAAATTTATACTAGTTTTAATGTCATCCGCTTATTAGGTCATCTTTGCTCAAGATCAAAAGTTAGAGGTCATATATCAAATATAGATACGACGAAGTTAATATCATAAATAGATAAACTTATAGGGATATATTTACAAATAACGACTATTATCTGGTGCACTAAGCTTCGGCGCTCCTAGGTGTAAAAATTTATTTTTTAAATATTTTCTTGAAATTTATATATATATATATTTGTTAATCTAAGTGTGTTTAACATGTATATTAAAATCTTCAAAAATGGTAAAACTTGATACATATATTAAACACACTTAGATTAATAGTTTTATAAGAAATTTAAAAATATAAAATGTGTTTTTGCACTTTGGTGCATCTAAGCTACACCCGAGTGTATAAAATTGCAACTACAGGATGATGTGTATTTCTTAATTAATTTACAAAATTGATTATATTTGCAACAATACCCAAAAGGGGCAACATGAAAGAAAAATAATACTATTAGCTCGGGCTAAGTAAATAACTCATAACCCATCTTAAAAAATTATTTAAAATATATTTTTTATTTTTTCGTACACTTATTTATCTAAGTGTATTTAATATATAAACAAAGTAATATATAAACTAAAAGGGGTAAAAAAAAGTATTTTAAATTGATTTTTTCGAGATGAACTAAGTGAGTAGTTTGCTTAGCTTAGCTTAGCTTAGGCTAACAATATTATTCATTAACATGAAAATATGAAAAACTGAAAAAGCCACGAGAAAATGTACACAAGCATATGATGCTTTTAACAGTCAATTCCTCACTCACACGACCCGCGCCATGATTACGTCAACCGTTTTCTTGCCGCAATCATCTCTTTTGGGCCCCACCTAAAGAATGGGCAGCGCATGCGCCCGCTCCGATAGTGAACCCAGGTCAACTTTTCCTAGCCGTTCATTGTTTTCGATTCCTTTTCTGGACACATATGATATATAAAGTGATAAATTTTAGTCATATATGAGCTTATTTCGAATATTCCTTCTGATGGATGCACCAGATCTTCACGCATGATGGTAAAATCCAATGGACACGAAAATGGCAGCTAAAACACTTACACGCGCGAACGGCATGCAACTGGTTCTCCGTGGATGCCTTTGGCTGCTGTGCTCATCTGCTGCAGTGTGCACCGCTGCCATCGCTGTCGAGCTGCTTTCGAACCGGTCAGTCTCAGCGGTCGGTCACATGTGAGACTTTTGCCTAAAACCCGAACCCGGTTCGGCCATTTTACTGGTACTCTGCAAGACTATGACTTAATTGATTCAGTCGTTTGTGTGCTTTTAATTGTCCATCGTGTTCAAGATCCAATCCCTTAGAAAACAACATATCCATGTTTAAACGCTAAAAATAGAAAAATTTTTGTACTTAATTCACCAAAAATTTTCTTAATTTACTTTAAGGTCGAAAATATTCTTTTTTGTTTGACGTGAATGATATGGGTTAATTTTTTTTGATAAAGAACATTGAATTAAAAGGAATCATGATCTCATTTTGTTAAGATAATGAACGGTTCTGATTCTAGAGAGCAAGTGGATTTCGCACGTACGGTTCATGCGGTGTTGACTGTTCAGTAGAGCAGGCTAATCATGGAGTGGTGGTGGTGGTGCAGCGGAGGCTGCTGCTGCCGCTTTTGCTTTTGCATCCCTTCTCTGTCAACGCAAACAAAAAGAGCTTCTGAGGAAGCTTCGTGCCTCTCTCCTCCCAACTTACAAAAGGAGCTACTCCCCGTATCGCTTCCTTCGCTACCAAGCTCATGCAGGCAGAGGCGTTCTGAGGAGGGGAAGCAAAGGAAGCGTTGGAAGGGGAGAAAAAAGACCCAAATACAAGGTGCATTTCCTTCCGCAGTTCGTGGCGTCTTCTTCTTATATTTGCATCTCTTTTTTTTCGTGCGTTTGATTGATGAAGTTCAGAGAAAGATATGATTATCATGGGTTGGGTGTTTCTGAGCAGTGCCTTCTCTCCTTGTATTCTCGTTTTGGGCATTGACCCAAATGAAGAGGAAGGTCGAATGATCGAATTTTTGTTGTTGTTCCGGATGAAAGATGTGATTTTGATGTGTTGGGTGTTCGGACGCAGTGCGTCTTTGGTTCATTTGGGGTGAGCCTAAGGAAAAACCGCGGGGCCAAATCCAGTCTTGTGGTTTATTTGCAGAAGAAGCGATTTTGATGCGTTTAGAATCTTGGGGCAGTGCCCTTTTTTAGTCCTTTTGTTTTCCACTGCGGATTGGAAGCATCTATTGGTTTCTCTGGGTGGGGAGTAAAGAAACTCCGCCCCTCAATTTTTTGCCCTTATTTGATGGCGCCTGTAGTTATTTGTTTGCTATGTTTTGTGCGAAAGAGTAGAATGGACATTTTTAATGAGCGGATGTGATTTTGTGGGTTCTGTATTTGTGGGCATTGTCTTTTGTTCTATTTTTTAGACTCATTGACCAAAAATGCAGCATCCTTGTAAGATTTCCCCTGGGCGTTGAATTACTCGTTTTGATAGATATCCTGTGGGAATATATGTTTTAATTTATTTTCTACCTTGAACAGATTTGAGTAGTAATTCGGGTTCTCACAGTTAATGTTAATCGAGATTTTTTCCCCCTTGTAAAATCATAATTTTTCTTTTAGAAACAGGCAGGGGGAGGAAAGATTTTAAGGTCTATCTTGTTATGCTTATATGACCGTTATTTGGTATTTACTTCTCACTAGGAAGACACTTATCACGTTTGTCTGTTAGATGAGATCAGTTGTTGTCAAGGTCAACGTTAGGCTTTTTGTAAAATGATGAATTGTGGTTTTCTTGGTTCATTTTCTTTTTCATAGTCTAGTATTTGTTTCGCTGGCCAAGTGTTCTCTCTACTTTCAGTGATTCTGTAGACAGGTAGATAACATAGATTCTGGCTTATGAATAACGCTTTTCTTCTCTTCATTTGGCATTTGCAGTACCAAAAAGCCTTCCAATCGATGGAGCAGGATCAGAACCTACGACTGGCGAATACCCGCAAAAGAAAGGTGCCAGAAACAGAAGATACTGATGCCTTTGGTGGCCAAGGTATCTTGTTGGATGACCTGAATCAAGACTTGCTTGAGAGGGTCCTTTCATGGCTTCCGGCCTCTAGCTTCTTCCGACTGCATTCAGTGTGCAAAAGATGGAGTTCTGTTGCAGGGTCTGCAACCTTCCGAATCGCCTGTTCTGACATCCCCACCAGGGATCCCTGGTTCTTCATGGTTGATCCCCATCTTAACCAATCAATCATCTTCGATACCACAGAAGGGAATTGGAAGAATCTTAAGTATCCTGGTGTCCTTCAACATGACTGTAATGCCAAGTCCATTCCTGTTGCTTCATCGGGAGGCTTGGTCTGTTTCCGCACTGTCTCCGGTGATTTCATTGTCTGCAATCCAGTGACAGGTGCCTGTAGAGAGCTCCCTTCAGCAGGCTTTTCGTTTCAAAGCCAAACACTCCATGCTATTGCCATGAATTCATCTTCACAGGATCCTTCATCATATAAGCTCATCTTAGTTGCTGGTGAATTTCCTCACATCAGTGTCAAGACCTTCAGTTCAGTGAAGAACGACTGGGAAGAAGACTTCATGCTTAGCAGGAAAACTGATAGCATGCCAGAGGCTGACATATCCAGTGATGATACAGTCTACTTCCTCAGCAAAGCTGGTGATGTGGTCTCCACTAACATGCAACGTAGCCCATCCAAGCAGTACTCATCTGTTATAACTGTTGAGAATGGAGAAGAAATAATCTATTTCCTTAGTTACTCTGGCACAGTTGTGGCATGTAACCTTGCTCGGAAATGTTTCTCTGAATACCCGAGGCTTCTGCCAGTTTTTTTTGAGTACTCGGTTGATTTGGTTGAGTGTAATGGGGCGATGTTGGTGGTGGTCTTGTGGGAGTTCCTGGAGACAGCAAGCCTGAGGGTCTGGAAGTTCTCCAATAGCGGCAGGGCATGGACCCAGATTGCCATGATGCCCCCTGCAATGTCGCATGAGTTCTATGGCAAGAAGGCAGACATCAATTGCATTGGATGTGGGAATCGGATGCTAATCTGTGTAAGCTCAGGCGAGTTCAATAGCTACATTATGTGTGATGTTGCAAGGAATGAGTGGGTAGAGCTGCCCAAATGCATTATCAATGGAGAAGCCAAGGAATTTCTGTCTGCCTTCTCATTTGAGCCTAGAATAGAAGCTTGTGCATGAGTGTTTGGGGGAGACATGGAGAGGGGCGTGTGTTTGATTGATGGTGGTGGTTTTGGTTTTTTTTTGTTTTTTTGTTTTTTTTGTCTTTCTGGTTTCGATGGCTGTTAGTGTTAGTGATCATCTTCTTCCTCATTTGTTGTAAATTGGCCAAGGTTGTTTGGCCGGAAACGTGGCTCTTGTATATATAGTCTTCTATGTTTTCTGAATTAATGATTTTGCAAGTTCATTTCTCGGTCTTTTGGTTTAAGAATTATCTCCCCTCTATGGATGACGGTTTTGTTAAGACCATTTATGCCTGCATGTGGACATGCTAGGACTATCGGCTTCTGTTCTGTTGCAATGCAATGCCTTGGCATCCTAAAGTGGGAGGCGTTCATTTTCTGCGCTGGTTGTTAGCATCCAAAACCGGGGAGTTGGCCTCAATTGGAGGCTCTCGTCCCTTTCATCTTGCAATCATCCTTTTGTCATCCGGAGCCAAGAACTTATTTTTAAGCATTGCGACTTGCAAGGTTCATTAGGCAAATGATTGCTTCTCACTGCGAGAGCTCCCACTAAAGCAGTGGTTGGTGGAATGGGTGATATTGTTACTATGCCCTGTGGCATTGTCATGTCTTTTACACTTTTATACCAGATTCAGATTGCCCACCAAAGTTAAAGGAAGCGTGTAAGTATCATGAGATTAGGCCACCTATGGCTGGGCAAAGATAAAAGGCATATATGGAATCAGCATGGGGATTTCGTCTTATGATCCTTTTCGCGTGTGGGTGGCCCGGAAGTGCGCCACTTCCAGTCTGGTTTTTTGGCTTGCACTTAGAACACAGGAGGACTTTATTGGCTTTCACCATCGCATTTTGTTTCAAGGCAGTTGCCAGGAAGCTTCAGCCCCAGAAAAACAACTCAGGGACAAAAGTAGGCCAGTGCAGATCATCTGTAAAATGACAACGTATCTGGTCAGGATCCTTCATCTTAATGTTTTCGAGCATGCGCATTTGATGCACCCCACTACGACATTTTTGTTGGGGGCTGCCAAACATTTATGTAGAGAATGTGCTTTTGAAGATAGAGATTGTGCTGTGGACCACCCATATATACTTCATTGAATCCACTTGGCTAGATCCATTTCAGAGTGTTTATGTGAACTGTCGAATGTGTTTTCTGTAGCCACGGAACATGCCAGGGGTTCGCATTGGATCATACATGATATCATAAGAACATCCAATTCAATCATTATCCCACTGAACTATGGATTCATGACTGGTATCATCTGCTATCTTGTTTGCATCATTTTTATTTCGTTCCGTTCTTCGTTCATTTCCATTCAACCAATCAACCCATAAACCATAGAACACGTGTAGACATGTGTTTTGGGTGTTTTCACTTGATGTAGCTTGAATGAAAGCTCAATCACAAACGGTTGATAAAGCGACCGAAATTTTTATTTCAAAAATGTTGTACAAAAATGTGCCATAATTTTGCTAGCATGCAGAACCGTAGCATCTAAAGACAACAAATAAGTGATTAATACCCTTCTTTTAAAATTTAACAATCCATCCAAAGACAATGTATTTCATATAATGCAATCCACTTGAAGGTGGACCAGGATGCAAAGTGCAGAGTTGTTGAATTCAAGAGCATATGATTAGAGACTGGTATGGTGAGCCGGTGGCGATAAAAATGCTGGGTGTAGAGTGGTAAAACAGATCCATTATGGCTTGAAACATATGCTATTCTATTTGGTGTTTTGTGGCTTGTTGATTTAAATTATTCGAGGTAATTTGTAATAGTGTCTCTCTCATTTTGAAGAGTACGATTGATGAGGCTGGCCAAATTCTATCTCCGGTGGACTTTCTGGTGGAGAAAATCCAGGAAGCAAGCCGCAATTTCAAATTTTGTGAATTTACACGTTTCTCACGTTGACAACAACGTAGCTCGTTGTACTTTACAGCTAGCTCAGAAACAGGGTTTAGGAATACGATCTTGGTGGAGAGAATTTCCGGATGATATTCTTTTTGAATCTCGTAAAGACTTCTATATTTTGGAATGAATGTGGAGGTCCATCTCCTAATATTCAGCAGATCTGCTGATATGTGGGATGAGGACCTACGTCCACAATTTTGCCAAAAAAAAAAAAAAAAGAAGAGCATATCCGCTCGAAACTTGGATATGATACAATACAAGGGCAACAGATTTCATTGGGTCACATCAATACGTTTATAGTTGTTGAATTTAAGAGCATATCTGCTCGAATATAGGGTGTGTTTGGTAATGTATAAAACTTTTGATGAAAAGTTTTAGAGAGTAAAAATTGTCAAGTAATGTGATATGATAGGGGTAATGATGAGTAGTAAAGAGGATAAAGTTAAAATAAATAGGTTAGTTGTGTGGATAGTTGTGTAGAAATGATTGA
>JAXCLR010000050.1:11096901-11107035 GCA_035584095.1 Annona squamosa
TACATTATTCTAAACGCAATGGGTGGAGTAGATCATGATTTGATGATCATGTGGGGCCCATTACAGCGATGCTGCACTGGAATTCCGGTGCAGCGTCGCTGCACCTGAATATTTTCCTATATATATATATATATCTATGTAGAGATATGTTCATGTACATTTATATGTACCACAAGTTATGATACATTTAGGTCAAAAATAAGTCCTACATTCACTAAAATATATTAATATTGTGCACAATTATTTATCTATGTATAAATTATATCTTGGATAGTTTATATGTTGAAAAAATAATTTTAAAATTGTTAGTTATATCAAATTATTTTATTATATTGATTTTATATCATTTTCAGATGAGGCTTGTAGGCACATCTAATTTAGTTGAAAATTAATATGCTAATAAAATAAATAATTCTAAAAACTATGGGTGAAATAGAATATCATTTTATAATCATATGAAGTCCATTTTGAGCCAAAATATAGTACAACTTACTGTACGTGTAAATATACTTGATCATATTATATATATAAGTAGCTATATAGTGTAGACGGATTGCACCATAATGATAATGCAGTCTACTGCAAAATGGATCTGCCACATATTAAAATGCTGTGATATTTATACAATAATTTATTTATATAAAAATCATATTTTAGATGACTTAGACGTCAAAAATATCGCCTTAAAATTAATATTTATGTTTAACTATTTTATTGTATTAATTTTGCACTATTAAAAGATTGGGCCACTATGCATGTTTGATTTGGATGAAATTGGTATAATAATGGAGTGAATAATTCTAAATATAATAGATGAAAAAGGTTTTTTATTTATGATCAAGTGAAACCAACAATGCATGGATTGCGCGGCGCAATCGAATCCACTAACTCAAAATACTATATATATATATATATATTAGTTTCAATCATGTACATTTACATGTACTATAAGTTATAGTACATTTAGCTTAAAATAAGCGTTATATGGTTATAAAATTATAATATAATATATCAATTATATTTAAAATTGTTTATGTTGTTACTATATATATTCTTTTTTTATTTAAATTGGATATATGTATGGGCACCTTCTGATTAGGTACAAAACCGACATAATAAAATACTTTGATGCAAATGAATATTTTAAAGTTATTTTTTCAACATATAAACTATCTAAAATATAATTTGTACATTGATAAATAATTATGCAAAATACTAATATACTTAAGTGAATGCATGACCTATTTTGAGCCAAATTTGTTGTAATTTACAATACATGTAAATATAAAAAAAATCTATAACGGCCATCGTCAATGGCAGAGATGTTTTAGCCGTTTTGTGTATGAATAAAAACGGTGGAACTTATGGTAGCCGTTTAGCATCTCCATTAGTATAAGAAGGGGAGAAAATGAAAGGGGTTGCGTTGTTTTCAGGAGAGGAGACAGGGAGACAAAAGCAACATAAAGAGACGATGGGAGAAGAGAAGTTTTTGCAAGTACGCTGCGTAGAATTTTTCTTTAGTAAATCTCATTTATTTTACAATATATGAAACTCTTTTTTTAGATTTAAACCATTCATGATATTTCTAGCCTGGTTAATTAGTAGCTTGAGTGTTATTGGATTTTTGGGTACCGTAATTTTACTTATTTCAAAGAGTGTAGCTAATAAATGATGGAAAATGCTATCTGATGAAATAAACATATTGGTAAACATGAGCTAGAAGCGTGACTGTATAATAGCAAGATAATCATATGTTTAGCCATCTTACAAAATTTCAGCTCAATCGGAGTTATGAATTTTCAGATATAGTGATTTTAACATATAAGGTGGAGTGATGAATATGTATTTTTAAAAAAAATCACTATTCTAAATCATGATATTATTCTAAATCATGATAAACATTCTTTGAAATATTTTATAGTGGATAGTTATTTGAAGTGATATTTAACTTTAACCTTTTATTAAACACCTTATGTTTAATTGAATGATAAAGACATTATTTTGAGAAATCGACCATCCAGATTAAAGAATATAATTTTAGAAGATTACCTTAAAATTTCAGGTTAAACAAACACTTATCTTGAAAGATTCAAGCTATTTTATTCAAAAAATACGAACCATTGAAATAAATAAATAACTTTTAGGCTAGTAGTTTAAGCCCAGCCGGCAAGAGCTCCGTGACCCAAGCAACCTAGAAACAAAGGCTAATAGGAAAAGCCCACAATCCAAGCCCCATAAAAACTAAGCTTAGCCTACACAAATAAGCCAGCCCAATTTCCAAGCAAGAATCCTGCCTCCCTATGCCAGCCTAGCACCTGACCCACTAACAGCAGGCCACTGACGACCAATTGCTAGCTCCGACAACCGATTGGTCGGTGGGCGAAAAAAAATAGAAAAAATTCAAAAAATATGGAAAATTATAAAAAATACTTAGAAAATTAAAGTCAGTATTTAAAAGCTTAAATAAGTTTAAACTTACGATTTTTCATAAAAATATAAGAAATAAAATTATTTAAAGGTGTGATGCCATAAAAATAAATGGAAAAAATTACAAAAAATTATGAAAAATTAAAGTAAGTATTTAAAGAAATATATTAGTTCAAATTTATATTTTCTTGCAAATAATAAGAAATAAAATTATTTTAAAGTAGAATAATACAAAAATTAATTTTTGACGAAGTTAAATTATGAGAAATTTTAAAAAATTTGTAAAACAAAAATTTAAATATTTATGAAAAACAAAGAGTAATAATGAATTTGTTGTGATGAAAATTAAAGAGAGAGACTTCAAGCTACTTCGAGATATTGGAAAAAATGAACTTTTGAAAGCTTATTTAAAGGTGAGTAAACTTTTTATAAAGCATGACTTTGAAAATGTTATTTTCGATATTATGATTTATTAAGAAATGTGATTATTTATTTAGTTTGGAACTTTCTTTCAAGTTAATTTATTCAAATATGAGCACAATTATTTCAAAGTATCCTAATCATACACGAGCGTGATTCATGATTGCATATTGGATTTGCCACACAAGCAGATGACAGTGCCTACAACATGAATGCATGATTTAGAATTGACATATGTATGCATATGTATAAAGATGTTTAAAATTTTCATTAATTAGCATTTGTTGTGCATAAAAAATAATATAGTTGTTACGTTTATTTTTGAAAAATTAAAATGATTATAAAATGACTTTAAATATATATATATATATATTCACTGAGCTTTCAGCTAACATAATTTTTATTTTCAGTTGAAGCATAGGATTACAATGTTAAACTAGAGCCCCTACCAATGTGGGAAAATAAGTGAAACTAGTAGGACAAAGACAAAGAAGTTTAAATTTTATTGGAATTACCTTAAAATGCTTGTTTGTGTTAATGATGGACACCAAATTATGTATCCTGACTCTATGAAAAGTAAACTTAAAATATATTAGTTAAATTTATATGGTTTTACATTTTAATATTTATTTCTATCTTAGAAGACTTTATTTATTATGGTATTTTTAGCTTTGACCCAGTAGACTTTATTCATGGTGTTACAAAATCTTATCTCATATATACAGGGACACATATGTATATGGAAAATAATTGAGTGCAGTTAAATCGCAATATAATTATAACTCCGTTTGCTATAAAATGAAGCCCACTTGATCATGAAATCAACATCTACCCCACTCATTATATATAGAAATATTTACTTTAATGAGAAGTGTCTTGTTAGCTGGGCTAAGCTAATATCTCACTTAACCAACTTCAAAAAATCTATTTATGACAACTTTTTTTTATTTTTTCTTCATTCACTTATTTATTTAAGTACATTTTACATATAAACTAAGTTTTACTATTTTTGGATGTGTGTATATATCTTTTTGATATTTTTATAGATAGTGATATTTTAAACACATATGTACATATAGATGTTTAACAATTTTAAAAAAATACATATATATATACAAAAATAGTAAAACTTGGTTTATATATTAAATACACTTAGATAAACAAATATATGGAGAAAAATACAAAAAAAATTATTGTAAATGACTTTTTTAAAGTAAGCTAATAGGGACATTAGCTTGACCTGAGCTAATAAGATCATTCTTCTCCTTTAATAACAAACAAATTTTTATCTAAATCAAATATATGTTTGTGACCCATCTTAAAATTATATAAAATAAATGTAATAAAATAATTTAATGTAAATATTAACTTTAAAGTTGTATTTTCAACGTCAAGTTGTATTTTTAACATCTAAACCATCCGAAATATAATTTTTATACAGATAAATGTTGTATAAAGTATTATACATTTCCAATATGTATAGGGCCCATTTTGTGATAGAATGCATCATCATTATAGTGCATATGAACTGCACTTGAATGATTCTCTACATATATGCATGTATGTGTAAGTATGTATATCCGGATGCAAGCATTTCACAGATACGATGCACAAGTTGGAATTTCAGGCCAGATGAAATGATTTATTCCAGATCATGTACATCTAGATGTAGAAGCTATTGCATGGAAAACAGCCGCATGATGCATGGTCTGAGGAATGTGAGTTGGGCTGCTGGTCTATCATTTTTTGTGCTAGTTGAGAGGCTTTTTGGAGATGCTGAGTATGTTGTAACTGGGCCGCTGCTCTCATTTCGTCAGCTCTTCTATGAACATTTCCCATCTTTCTCATCTGCTTTTCTTCGAATTTAGATCTTATCTTCTGTATCTTTACCTGAACATTCAACACACAGCATTACTTGGAAGAGTCAGAGAAAGAAGACCAAGATTTGCACATCAAAAGCACAGAAAGTATTTTAATGCGTTTAAACATTAAAATAATGAGTTTTGTGTTTCTCAATGCAAGAGCCAAGAAGACAATTGGGCATTAGGCCAATTTTGAAACACGGCTCAACATCCGAAACACACGCAGCACAAGTTTCTAAAGAAAACCCAACAAAGAAAGCATTGATCCTTGTGTCATGGTGTGATCTTTCAACACCTATCCAGTTGTTGGCATTGAACATCAATAATTATACTTGAAAGCATATATTTAGGCAGTACTCACATCTATCATGAAACGTTTGTGGGCCTCTTCCCAAATCTGGCTGGTCAATTCATCAGGTAGGCCATTTTCCAGTTGAATATAGGGCAATATTATTCTATTTCTTTTCATTTCATCCCTAAGTGCATAGACCATGCAAATACCCCATTCAATGAACCTTCACATTGCTGGAAAATGGTATTGACATGGATGGAATTAGAAGTTAATAAGCGTGTGTATAACAATCTTCTGCTTCATTGTTTTCATTCAAAATGGAAGACAGCAAGGAACCCAATAAATAACAACTGAAGAACATGCCATCTCATAAAATTAGACGATGGCCAATAAATAATGGGAGAAAGACAAGATGACGAGCTACAGCTCGGGGCTCGAGAAGAATTATACAAAAGGCTTTTGAAGACTTCCTGAGGCATCTTCTTCAGAATAAACAATAACGACCGGAATACTTCTCCTATTCAATTGAAAGTCGTGGAAAACCATCTTGTCTACTCTACTTTCTTACTCTTTCAAATTCCAAGTTAACCCAGTTGGTGACAAGTTCGAGGCGAGACAAGAAAATAAAGTGCAATGATGAGGTTAACCACTGAAATAAATTAGAATATTTCTCACTTCGAGGCCTAAAGAGTTTCCAGGGAAAAAATATATATATGAATCCTTTTCTTCCAAGGAGTGGAACTGCTTCCAAGTCTAAGAACTACAGAAAAAAACAAAATATTGTGACAAAAAAGGATGCAAAAGCAAGATTCTTAGATCCAAGTAGATAATCTAAAAGGCCCAAAAGCATGAGTACTCAAATCTTTGCTGTAGATTTTGATCCAAAAAAAAAAAAAAAAAACTTTGCTATAGATAGAATAAAAGCAAAAAATCTCAAATCCATGAACTACAGAGCTACATGTGCTGCATATCTGTCATCCGTTTGAAATCATTGGCGTGCTCAGAAGAACTACTGGGTCAAAAAATGCAATTGCTTTAACAAGGAAAATTTGAGACAGGAAATGCTGTTAAAATTGCTGAAAACATGGGAAAATCAAGGTCCCTTCCTGGGTTAGTAAAAGTCATCTGGTTAGTTGAATGGATTTCAATAAGAAGACAGCCAAGTTAGCCAGTCCAGTCCCATTCTAGTCTAACCAAAATTGCGAATTACAATAAAATGGTTCTTAGCCCAAGAGAATTTATTCACTTGAAAATCAAGAGTGTCACAGAATATCCTAATTCAAAATGTGAAATTAATGATTTTATATTAGTAGTTCAAGTTCGACTATTGTTATGAATTTAAATGGTGCCACTATTTTTGCGGTCATTTTCATTCATGTTGAATTTTATGAACATAATTCCAATAAACTTCTCTCCAATTTTCAGGGGACAGGGGGTCATCAGTGTCCTAGACTTACTACAAACGATATTGAAAAATCAAAAACCCATAAACTAAAAAGGATAAGAAAGGTGAGAACTCTAGTACCTCAAGCTTTCTCGATTCTGCTTCTGCTTTTGCACTTTGAAGATTCACCCAGGCTTGAATTTTTGCTTCTTCTCTTTGATACCTATAACTTTGAACAGGTGAGTTCAAAACGTTTAAAGAACATGTAGTTCAAGAGAGAGCATGATGGATTGGAGATAACTAGTGTCTGAATCTTAGTCACCTGACACAGCATTCCTTCTTTTCTTCATCTTCCCAAATGGAAGTTTTCCTTGATTCAAAAACATTTTTCCTGCTGACCCCTATCTCAAAATGTCGCAAGCTCTTGGATATCTCCTCTTCCTCCTCCTCCCTCGTGCTCCACGTTGACACAAGCGAATTGAACTGTGTGCCATGCTCAACAGGACCCAAACGGCGATCTTGAACGTCTGAGATGGGGTTGCGGGCACTTGAATTCCCAACCAAGGACGCTGACCCAGACATGGTGGTGGGAGTGTTCTGCCTCGCCGGCGAAGAACTCTTGAATGGAGTATGACATCTTGAAGTTGTCGAACTCCCGAATGGGGTGGTCATCTCCGTCCCAGCATCTTTGTGCTCGACCGCAGCCACCACGTCTGTTGCTGCATCTTTCATGGCTAAGGAGACCGAGTTTCTGAACAGAAAGCTTTCTTTCGCTGACTCGGAGTACCTAAAATTGTGGGAAATTGGCTCTACATTGTCTGTAAATTTATCTGCAGTAAGACAATTGAAATTGTTTTTCAACAAATCAAAAGGAAGTCCAACAGATTGGGAGTGTACGCCTTTTCAATTCTATAGTTAAATATGGTTTTTACTATTTCATCATAAAATCTACCTTTTAGAAGCACTTCTGATGAGACTCCGTGAAGAGATGAATGTGGCTCCCTTGCAAAGGAGCTTGACACCTTGTCAGCAAAGATGTCTGCTTTCTGCTGAAAAACCTCACTCAGCCTAGAGACCTGTGAAGCTTCTGATGGTTTGGTGACATGGGCAGGGGATTCATTGCAGCAGCTGCTCAAGACCCATTTCTCAGCATCATCCCACTTCGAAGGAAAGCTCTTTCTGGAGAGATTCCCAGCACTGAAGTTGAAAACAGGCCTGCCAGGAGTAGGAGGAGCTTCCATCCTCCTCTGCCCAGCTAATCCCTTCTGCATGCTGTTGCTGACAATCACTGGAAATGCCTTGACAATATCAGCAGGTTCTCCGGTGTTGAGCTTGAAGGGAAGATCACGTAACAAGGTTTCTGAAAACTGGTTTTCTTTGTTCTTGCCGCGGAAGCTTGGACTTCCTTCCAATGATGGTTCCTGACAAAGTTTCAGAAGATCAGAGGACTTAGTTAAGTTAGACTTGCGTGGCAAAATAAATGTAGAAGACCCAGAAATAGGGTTGAGAAATTTTTAATTTTTACATTGTTGGGTGCAAATGGAGGTGAAGATGGCATGAATTTTGGGGTATGAAGATCCATGGATGATGCAGGGAGTGAGAAGGCTTCTGCAGGAGACTGGGGATTCTCTTTTTAATGTGAATCGTATCGGTGTAGGACGTAGTATTTTCGTGGATGAATGTTAAGGAATGATTGGTAGAAGGATTCCTACATTAGCTGTCTGAATTTTTTTTTAAATTAAATAAAATGAAATGAAAAAGGTGGAGACTGAAAACAGTGATATGAATGGAAATGTTTTGGACGATTCTTGCTTGCATTGATCCTCTGATCTGTTATGCCAGGAACTTTTTGGGAGTACAGCTGCACGTCTCGCTTGATCAGTGCCCCTCCAAGGATTGGGCAAAAAAGTAATATTAAATAAAGTAAAAAAGCTAGAGAAAATGCCAAATAATGTCATATGATGATATGATAAGGGATAACAATTAGAAAGAAGGTAAATAAAGATAAGACAAACTATGTTACTTTTTTGGGTGATTACTCATTTAATGATCTTATTAGCTTGGCCTAAGCAAATATTCCGTTTAGCTCATCTTGAAAAATTCATTTATAATATTTTTTTATTTTTTTCTTCAATGACTTGTTTATTTAAGTGTGTTTCACATATAAACAAACTATTTTTTAATATGTTTATATATTTTTTGAGATTTTTAAAGATAAGGGCATCTTAGTTACATATATACACATAAATGTTTAAAAGTATCAAAAAATATAGAAATATATCAAAAAATGTTAAAACTTCGTTTATATATTAAATATATTTAGATAAACAACTTATGAAGAAAAAACAAAAAAATTTGTTATAAATGAGTTTTTGAGGTAAGTTAAGTGAAACATTTGCTTAGCCCGGGCTAACAGTATCACTTCTCTTTATAAATATACTTACATGATTTGATTATAATTACAAATATATTTATATAGTTTCAAAAATTATAAATAACTTTCACATAATTTGATTATAAATGTACATATACCTGTACTATTATGGTATTATTACTGTTTTTTCATAATATGAGTATATTTGCAAAGATATATAAATTATAAGAATATATTTGCAATTTAAAAAGTTGAAAATATATCTATATTGTGACGATATAGTAAATGCATCATAACGAAATAGGTATATTTGCAATTATAGTTAAATTATGCAAGAATTATTTATAATTTCTAAAACTAATATCTACCATTATAATCAAACTATATGTCTACATGTACAAATTACTTTAATTTCTGATATGGGTAAAGTTGACAAAAATAATGGTTAGAGATATTGACAATAAAAAAGAAAAAAGCTTCTTGTTACCATGTTTAATTGCGAGGACATGAGACTATGTTAGATTATGGGTGTGTTTGGTTGGAGGTAAAACTTTTGATGAAAAGTTTTTGAGGTAGAAGTTGTCATATTGATAGAAAATGATGTGATATAATAGGAGTAATGATGAAAAGTAAAGAGAATAAAGTTAAAATAGATAGGTTAGTTATATAGATAGTTGTGTAGAAATGATTAAAAAGTATGGTAGTTTATATAGAAAAAAGTGAAAAAATAATTAAAAAATAGAGTAATTATGGAGAGTGAAAAGTTTTAGATTAAAAAGTTTTGGTTGACATGTTTATATCCAAACAAACACACCCTATACGATTAAAAAAATATTCTGGCCCACCTAATTTCTGTAGCGGGGACCACCCACTCGCTGTCCTGGACTTGTGTTGAATCAAATGCCAGAAATAGACCATGTACTTGTACACTTGACGTGTAGTAAGGCGTCCAAAACTCCAAAGTAGCCACGTTTTAGCGAATCACGTCATTCCTGTCAAGATCTTGCGTTGATGGAATGTAACCTCTACTATTTTATATGTACGAGTTACAGGAGAAGGTCTGCATTGGACCCCGATTCAGTGCTCCGGGCACATACATATATATTTTTTTACTTTTTCTTGAAAATATTTTTATAAACATATTAGCCCACGTGTATTTAATATGTGTGTAAATTTTTACTATTTTTGGAGTATTTTAGGTATTTTTTTTTATTTTTGAAAATCAGCTACATTTTACGTAATTTAAAATTACTAAAATGCTACTAATTTTCAAAAATTAAGAATAAATATCTAAAAATATCCAAAAATGATAAAAATTGATATATATGTTAAATACACTTGGGCTAACATGTTTATGAAAATATTTTCAAAAAAA
>JAXCLR010000050.1:11132728-11157299 GCA_035584095.1 Annona squamosa
GGTTTACTCCAACCCGGTTGGCTTAGGGTTTGGGTTCACTCCAACCCGGTATAACCCGACCCGAGTTGCACCCCTACGAGTCACCAAATGAGTTAACAAGTTACCAACAATCAACCCTAATCCATTTATTTAGCTTAAATGAGTTGTGGGGTTAACAGGTTGCAACTCGATTACACAAAAGGTCTACCCTAACCCGTTTATAAACAGGTTGAACAACTGGTTAGCCATTGTTTATTGTGCACCCCTACCTAGTACCTCCTGATGTAATTTACAGATATTGTCCTTTGGTCCAATATTTAGCCTTCCTATGATTATAGACCACAGTCAGCTGTACGCGAACCCCAAAACCAAGGGTTTTATGGGCTCTCATGACCACACCTCTCAGCAATTGAGATCATGCTTGGAAGATATTGGGGCACGACTCGTACATCTTTCTTATGATCAAATGATCTACTTCTGGAGTTTTTTGCTGCCCTTCTGAAAACGATTTTTAGTCGAACTCGATTACCCAAATAAAGTAGCAATTTATCAGCACAATGTAATAATAATATTTAAAATAATTGTGAAGTATTTTACATCAGAAGTTTGGTATAAACATTACTGACACAAGCCAAATCAAGAAGATGCATAAACAGCTAGTTTGGTTTGAATCAACCGATATACAATCACTTGTACTTGTGAAATATAAAAGATTTATATATTACTGTGTATCTCGCATTCTGGATCCTAGAGGTAAAGTATCTATCCTTTAATATGGTAGTTTTGGTCCTTGAGAATTAGACCATCATCTTTGGCACGTTCCTAATAAGCATCAAGGCTTTCTTAGGAATGAATTCATATTCACATAGGCCATGCTTTACTTCAAGCAAGGGTTAGTTTTTTGTGCATATTAGCATACCAAGCATAAGCCACTGGTCTAAAGGAAAAATCCTAGGCAATGCAGTTAAAGACGTAACTAGGTTCATGTTCAATAGTCCTTTACTTATGCTCATGATGGTGACTAATCACAGATTGAAGATGCTTACTGCGAGAAAAGAGGTATCATTCCAGACAGCTCTCTCCAACAAACGTTTTGCCTTGTTCCCAACAAAAATTGGAGAAGTTGGCATTGCTTCAATAAGGTTTTGATCTAGAAGAACTTTATTGGCCCCACTTGAATCAGGGTTATAACGTGATCGTGAAGATCCCTTGAGGTCATAAAGCCTTGCTATATTACGCTTAAACAAGAGATTCTCCATAATCAAAACATCCATCTTGGACTCCTTGCCTCCTTTCAGCTGTTTCGATGCAACCTTTCCAAAAAAAATTTGAAGTATCAAAACATCAATGCAGCCAATAAGGAGAAGACATAAAAAGTCTAGACTGAAACTAGATCGTACAACATCGCTAAGCTGTTTAGCAAAAACCCAACAAGAAAATGCTATTGTGCCAATAAATATTTTCCCTTCATTTCGTTGAATGGGAGACAGCATAAGATATTAAAGAAGGTAAAAAACATTTTTTTGGTGGAAAAGATAAGGAATGATGAAAAGCAGTAAGATTGTCCTGGAAGATATAGGACAATGATTCAGTGGAAACATTTTTCACTTTCCATGAAAGTGGAAATGCTAGGTTTGGAGCCCACCAAGGTAATTTTGTGAAATCTAAACCACCCAACATGTTTAATGTATCATACTTAGGAGCTTTTAAATCAAGTTTGATGCATGTGTGTGTGTGTATCTTTGAAATTATTTTTATTTACAACACAAAACATTATTTCAAACAAGAAGAATGGTTTAGGTTTCATGAAAACACCATTGTGGGCCTCCCAAACCCAGCATTTCCACTTTCATGGAAAGTGGGAAACATTTCCACTGAATTGCTGCTTGAAGATATATGTTGCATTAATGGATGATAAGTCTTCTTCTCACAGGAGAGTTTTCCTTTCCTGCACCTAGCTGGCCCAATATATTTCTCTTCTAACTATTCTAGATCAAGTAGAAGACGAATGGGAAGACGTTGGAAGAAATGAATAAAGCCTCTCAATAGAGAAAAAAGAATTAATATGAGAAAAAATGAGGAATAATAATTCCAGCAAGAATAGAAAAGAATTGACAAAAAAGCTGAAAAAGAGAGGAGAATTTGAGAAAATAGACAAGAAAAGAATCAAATAAAAAGGAAAGAAACAGAAGCATAACTGTCAATAACTAAACTCGGCTTCATAAATGCTTATATGAGCTATCCTTTAATAGCTACAAACAATCCCAGAAATATAATTAACCATTAAAAGAGAAATGGCTAGAGAAATCCAAATATATTAATAAAAAGAAAATCAGATACATAGATAAATAAGCATTGGTCTCCAAACTCATGCCTAAATTATTTCCATTACATTTGTTATCATTAATTTTACTTATTCTTGACTTTGACATTTTGGTAGATTGATAATTATATGATTTTTGTTACCTATCAACAAAGGTGGACTTTAAGTGCTTTCGCCCCGATTATTCTTGTTTTTGTCATTAGTGCATTTGATTCCATTGCAAAAATTTATGTATGCATTTCAACCTAATCTAACCCAGGGTGATGGACATACTTCATATGCAGATATGGTGGAAGATTTGACTCAAAAGGAAACGTAATTGAAATATCATTATAGCTATTTGTTTTGGAGTCCATCAGGATAAAAATACAAGATGACCATCATTCTTTGTCTTTTGTGCTAAGAATTTAAAAGGAAATTTTAATATCTGGGACCACAAAATTTCCTCCAATGATTATGAATCAGAATCAATAGCCACAGTGACACTTCTTCTGCATTGCTAAATTGTTCCAATAAATTACGGTATTGCAATTTTTAGAGGGTCACTCTAATTGACTTTAATATTTTGCACAATTTATGTAACATTTTTTATTGAAATGATTTTAAGTATTTCTTATCAATATTTTGCACAATCTATACATTTTCAAGCATATTAACCTTTTCGATTGAAACGATTTTAAGTATTTTTTAAGAGCAGTTGATAGTTCCATGTATGTTGGTTGGCTTGTTCTCTTTAACAAACACCCCACCTGGGGCTGCAGTAGCTACTGAATCTTCTTAAATAGATGGATGGATGGATGCATTAGATAGTATAGAATACAAAAACTTTTGATTTTTAACACGTTTCTTTGGGGATTGGGAGAAAAAAATTGGAAAAAGAAAGCTAAATTTAGGTTTTTAGAAAAGATGGGAGGAAAAATAAAGAAAATGACGCAAAAAATAAGGACTAACAAATAAGATGAATTATGATAAAATAGATATGATTTTTGGATAAAAAAGATAATGCTAAATTGTTAATGATTGAAAATATAGTTGTAAAATGGAAAGAAAAGATTTTTTGACATCAGTGAAAGAATGTGGAAAAGGGAGGAAAGACATTCATCAAAGTTAAACAAGAAAAAGATTGAACTTTTGACTATATAAATTGCACTCTTTTAGCCCCAATCAAATACAAATATCTGAATCAAAATGAAAAATATTGAACTTTCGACTCTATAATTGCACCCTTCTAGTCTTGGATAAATACTAATATCTTAATGAAAAATATACAGAATTTGATTTTATAAATTGCACCTTCTAGTTCCAATTAGATACCAATTTTGTTACTTTCGAAAAAGATACCAATTTGCTCTGGTTTTGAATAATATAAATGACACATTTAGCAACTAATTATTACCCTCAATATAATATTTTTTTTCTACTTTTAGCAAGTGGAAAATCATTTCTCATCAGAATGAAAATTTCTTCCCTTGCATTTAATTTATGTCCCATTTGCCTATCCCAACTAACCTAATTTTCCACGTTATTGTCTATATTTTTCATCATCAATCCTATTTTTTCTCACAAGTTTATCATTGTGTTTTTTTTTTCTTACATTAGAGTCAGTATCATTTTCTTTACTGCTAGCAGCATTTCCTACCCCCATTTCTAAAGGAACTTTTTACTTTACACTATCTGAACAAAGCAAGCAAATGTAATTAAAAAACAAGAAGACAAGGTTCTGAAGGTTACCTGGTAAATTCCTAGAATCTTTGCCAGGCATGTAGGACTTCCAGAGCCAATTGACTCTGAAAGGTACTTAAAATACTCTGGAGCAAATTTTATAAATGATTCAAGCTCTGTTTTTGTGACTTGTTTGATGATAAACCGGTTGTCTAAGCTTTTTGCAAAGAAGACATTGCTCTTCCCACCCTGTGCCCCCCACTTCTTACAGCGACTAAGAGATCTAACAAAGTTAAGTTCACAGGGGCAGCAAATTCTTCTCAAATTGTCAAAACGCTTAGCGTAGTAGCAAGTCACAGTGTATTTAACTTTTGCCAACTCATCCATAAAAGAAACTCTTACATGCAATGATTTGGTGTCTAAAAGTGGGTCTGAAATCAGAGAACTCCTGCTAGCAGACACTGAGAGTAAGTTATCTTCAATTGTCCCAAAAGTTCGAAAAGATTCAATGGAAGTATCATCAAATGTCTGAAAAGAGCGAAAAATCCCTGGATCATAGAGCTGGGAGGAAATCGAAGGAACCCCATTATCCTTTAGCTTCTCCCGCTCATCTAACATCAGAAGTTGATAATCTAATGAAACCAAAGCATGTGAAATTATACTAGTTGGTTCATCGTCATAAACTGGTACGATGGTTCCATTCAAACCTGCTGGAAAGCGGAGACTTGCCCCGCACTGCCTCTTTAATTCTCGTAACGAGAAAACATAAACAGGATTAGACTCAGAATGGGAGTCAAATCTTGGCACCATGTCCCCAGCATTCTTATCAATCCAGCTTGTGATATTTTGTACAGGATCAGCTGCCAATACAGGCATTGTGGACATGAGAGATTTCTCAAATTTCATGTCTCCATTGTCTTCTTCATTGCAAGAATGTTCTCCCAAGTCAGAGACAGGAACAAGAGCTTCACGTACAACTGATGAATCAACACCAGGTGAGTTCAGAACCATGGAAAAATTTTCCTGTGGCATTGTGCTCCCACTGGAATCTTTGCCTGTCCAGGCTCCATCTAACTTATCTGACAAATTGGCCTTAATAGGAAATTGTCCTTCTGAGAGTGTTCTACAAACACCATCACTTGGCTCAGGAGTTGAAAGCTGATCGCTGCTGTTTACACTGGTAAAAAGACACCCATGGCTTCCCTTTCTGTACTTAAGACATTTCTCACTGTGTCCAACATTTATGGTTCCTTTGGAAACATCTGGAACTGGCGAATCGCTATCTGCAGAAATCATATTTGGCTTTGAACCCAAACTGATATTTGCAAGTTTCCTAATGGAGCCACCTGCTTCCACATGAATAAGATTATCCATATGAGCAATGGTTATCAAGCATTGTTCCCATGCAATTGATTGGCTTAGCAGCTGTCTCCGTAGCCGATTGATCTCAAGTATATCAAGGAGTGGCTGGCCCATTTTCACCTGTTTCTTCAATGTTTTCTTCAGAGACTCCTAAAAAAATTTTTTTTTTTAAAAAAAGTGAGCTTTCACTGGGAAAAGCCAAAAGAATGGAAACAAGGAATGATATTAAGAAAGTAGATTTTTTGTGAAGCATTGACAGTAGAACAGAAACAATGAAGTGCGACCTCAAAATTAGCCTTTGCATTATGCAGCATCCCTTCCACTTCTGAGATTGGATTTCTGGATTCTGACGCTTCCATATCACTATTTAGCATCCCAAATGATTTTTTTTCTCCAATTCTTTGTAATGCATTGTATACTTCGGTAAACATAAGTTCTGTTTTGTTGGCGACCTGTTTGTGAGAGTTCAAATAATTAGTTCTAGCCGGTGATGAATACTTATGCAAAATCTTCTGCCATAAAGTTTAAATTATCAAACCTCATTGAATTCTGTCTGTATCCACTCCTGAACAGGTAAGTCAAAATCAAGTTCGAATGGTGGTAGGTAGACAGAATGAACATCAATAGATGCATACCGAAAGCAAGCAACCATTTTTCCAAACCTGTGCATGCAAATATCAAACCATAATGCTCAAAAAAGAAATTTGGATGAAAGAGACAAATGCACAACAGTTTACCCATAGAAACGAAGACAATCTCTGTGTAGTGAATGACCACAGCTGGCAACCCGGCTTGCAGCAGCGTGATTAGAGAAGCTTAGTTCCAGAAATTTACCAAAGGATAAACCCCATGCAGCATCAGACATCACTATTCTTCGAGTTGCTGGAGGAAACCCATTAGTTCGAGGACACCGCAGACACCTGTGCCACATCCAGATCTTGCCATCACGTTCTCCAGGTAGGAAAATCTCTGGGAGCTTTTTAACAGATATAGTTAGACTTCCTTGCCGATGAGTGTAACAATGTACATGCGCTTCTGTGGGCATCTCACATGAATGACAGTGGAAACTCTGCCGTTAATTAGCAAGACCATTAGTCTCAAAATTGTTAGTTGTTATTAAAAGGAAGAATGATACGATCCACAAATTAAACAACGTGCTGACATCCACTGCACCCTTGGGTTATAAAGACGTAGTAGGGTCATTTTCAGTGAGTTATTGACTTATTGTTGGTTTTATGGAGAATTAGCAAAGTCCATGCTCCAAAACTAATTACCTAAGAATAGATAAACTATCAAATATTCATAGTAGTCCAGCATTTAAAGATAAGAACAAAAAGCAATTGGATGGGAAGTATCTGCAAACCACAATACTTTTAGGGAGCATGAACACAACACGGGCCATCAGTATAATGTTCCAAAACACAGATGCCTCCATAGAAAAACTAAGAATAAGTATTGTCTTGTGTAACTTTGAAGTACTTGAATGCTATAATATAATCGAGCATAATGTAATGAAAAGTTCTTGAAGCGATAATATATGATATATGGATTACCAGGTCAAATAAGTGGTCACGTAAAAACCGGCCCAGAGGCTTATCAAAGCTTCCGTAATATTTGATGCGGAAGAGATGTGCACGCTCACATACAGTCCCTTTCCACACGCAACGAGTGGAAAGAGAAACCAGAATACTCTGGTGATCCGAAGGGGATGGGGGAAACTCTTCCTTGGCAGCAGCTTGATCCTCAATGCCGTTATGATCTGCATGGAACGAGCTCTGATCTGAAAAACCTAAATGGATTTCAGACTTCTTTGTTTCTTCAATTCTGATGTCATGAACTGCGCTGAACCCCTCCAATCTGTCCTGACTCAGAGAACCAGTACAGGAGAAATGTTGGTCATCGGAAATGGACCAACTCTTGGCTTTCAGATTTTGTGCATTGTACGATTGTTTGAAATAATTTGCATTCTTCTCTATAGATGCATGATATGAAGGATGCTCATAATACGGCCTCAAAAATGACTGTCCTGGAAGAACCAAGGGAGATAAAACGCCTGGACTTTGAGATTCTGTGAAACGATGGGCTGGGATCCGGTTCTGAATTATCTGAGGACCAACACCTCTTGATGTATATGATGATACATCCGCTCCCACTTTTCTATCAGACATGTCGTTTGATGTCAGTGTTAGACCTGATGTATGGATTCCATTTGGTCTTTGTAGATCACCATCAGGTTGTGGTTGGGCAGCAGCTGGAAGTTGAAAACCAGGGATGGTGGAAATAGATCTCTGCACACTGGACTGTTGGTCTGGTAATGTAACAGTTATAGGGGATTTGAAGGGATGTTCCGGAAGAGATGCACCTTCATCTGCAAGAAAAGAAGTTTCTAAAGCCAAGTGATAGGCTGCAAAGATTCCATATTGGATAACATGTTTCACTTTCTTCAACTCATCACCATTTGCACCCCTGAGCAAAACCTGAAGCAGGCAGATAAGCAATGCATGAGACTAGCAAAGATGCTAGACCGTACTCCACAATGGCCAATGCATGAAAACTGACACGGAACTTCAGTACACACTTGTGTAAGAACAAAACAAAGGCAGCAGCAATTAAATTTCAAAACAGTATGCCACAAAAAGTATTAGCTTAGAACTTACAGTACAACCCAGTGGCTTGGGGCATCCTTCAATAAACATTAATGTTTTCACCAATTTCTTCCCAGATTGACCAGCACTGCCATGCTCTTCAAGAAACTTGTCCACATGAAAAAATTCACAGCTCCCTAGCTTTTTTGATGATAGCTGATCAATGGAAGGAACAATGTGCGCGCCAGTACACCGAGCTATGCGCTCCAAAAGCGGACGCTTAACATTTAGAACTAGTGATATGTCCTTTGCAAGCAAACACTCTTGGGCATGACGAGAAACAGATTTTTCCACCAGAAGAACATCAGGTTCTTGAGCATCTATCTTAGCAACCGCCATCTTCAGATGATCCATTTCCTAAATAACACAGGAAGTGAGAACAGCAAAAAATACAACAGGTGTTGATTAATGAATAAATTGATTAAAAAAATATTCATTGAATGCTAGTGATGTCTGATTATCATACCTGCTGCAACAGAGTATCAAAGCTTGATAGGAGATTTGTCACTCGTTGATATTCAAGTGCTCCTCCAAGTATTAGAAAACGAGGACCCTTCAGCTTTGATTTCATCCGTCGATGTGCAATATTCTTTTTACAAACAATACCCTTCACCACCATACTACAGGAAAGGAGTACAAACATCAAATCAGGAGCATACTTCTAAAAAAAATTTTGAGAAGTTCAAAATATTATGATTTGGAAATGAAAGAGAAGAATGTTCCCAAGTTTGACTAAAGTGCATACAAATGCATTTTAAGGCTGAGCATTGATTATACATTCTCTCTTGGGGGGTTATAACCGGGTTCGAAGTTCTGACCAGTGAGTCAGTACCTTCGACTGACCAGGCTTTCAGTTTCCAAATATGCTAACCGCTATTTAGCAAACTGCATCGAAATGGACAAAAGGTGTCATCTGTCTATTTTTCCAGTCTGGAATAAAAGTTTCAAACAACAAAAATAGCAGCAGAAACAAACAGAACATTAATCTGACAAATTCGCCACCACCCCAAGTTTCCATTCGAAACCTAAAACTAAAAGTAAAATTTATTATAAATTGTCAGCAAGTCCTATCAAGCTTTGAAATGAAACAATCAGTTGGAAATTCTCAGATTCTAACCTTTCACTGCGACATCCACATGCTAAGCATTTAACCTTCACATACCCACCAGGATCCATGCCGCCTCCCTTGCTTGTGTCTGGCTTAAGAAGAGTCGCTGCCTCCCATGACAATGATGTAATTATATCCAACCAACTTTCTTCATCATCTTCTTCACCCTCCAAAAGATTCTCGACCTGCAAAAGTTGAGCCACCAAAGCCCTAAAATGTCCACCAACTACATTCTTCATCGCCTTTCTGTGCTCTTCACTTGATCGATCCCTGCTACGGTACTCCCCACTGCCAAAACTGCTTGAATGTTGTAAATTTTTACAATCCCCTGTGGAATCCTCCTCCTCATCAGATAGATCATCTTCTCGCTCATCCTCCTCGTCTTCTGGTTCAGGAGGAAGCCAAAGCATTCCATTATTCTCGAAATCTACAGGATCTGCATCTGTACTTTCAGGACCATATATAGATGAAGTAACATCACATTCCTCACTATTGTCATGTCCTTCCACTTCTTCAGCAAGCTTCTCAGCAGTTAATGAAGCTTGAGAATCTGTGCTATCAGGTCTTGGAGAGCTCAGATCATTACCAATAAAGTTGTCCTGAGAATGCTGAACTTTGTCTGACCTGTAACTATTTTCGATATCACCAAACTCAACAGGATCATAGTAGTCAGCAGATTGATGAAATTGTTTTGTCTCTGAATCAGAGTGGTAGGCACTATATCCATCGTCGTCGTCGTCATAGTCCCTGTATGACAAAAGAGGAGAATCAAGAACCAGAAAATATGTCTGATTTTGTGCTTTGACAATAGAATAAAAGGGTCAGAATGCAACAAAGACTGAACATAAGTAAATGAAATGTGAAGCCTCAACCTGCTGAGATGCATGGTAATAGTCATTACAAATTTACGTTCAGGGGATAAGAAAAAGTAGAGCACAGTTCGACATTTGCCACTTTCATGGGTTTGCATGTTCCGGTGATTTTGGTCATGGTGCTCTAGTCCACTGCCACCAAGGAGAGGCAACATGTAAAGATTGCAAATGGACTGAAAGGAAATGTTGATATCTGGAACAGAAAAGCCTCATTAACCAGAGATCTAGCATCAGTCACAGGCCTGATTGCCTGTATCCTGAAGATCATGGTGGATTCGAAAACTAATAAATGGATAACTTAGATTGCAAGCCACAAGAGGGTGACAGTTATAAACAATACTATCGAACTTCTGAAAGAAACATAATCTTACACAAAAGGCAATATGTTCTATCAGAATAAATCACATATATTGAAATTATGGCTTACAAAGTGGATTCCATTTTGTCCCAAGTCGAACATTCATCACAGCATCTCCGAGTGCTTCCTAAGCATGTAAGACATAAACCTCATGCAAACAAGTAGCTATAAATGTAAAGACATGAATCCATTCAATCAAAGGATAAGTGTACCTGTTAATGCAAAACCCAAATTGGTTTGAAGGTGGAGCACCTATGGTTGTCCCAGAATCAGCATTCACTCCAGAAACTAGCATGTCTGGTTCGTCCAACCCCGAACCTGTTATGGGAGGACCAACATCGGATGTGCTTCGTGCATTTTGGTATTGACCAATTAGATATGGACCATATGGTATCAAAGAACTGAGAGCATTACTGCTATCATTGGCACCAGCAGACTTGATGCTACTCAAACTAAGCATAGAAGATGAAGGGCTGAGACCTGAATCATTATTGACTGCTGCTATGTCCTTCTCCCGCTGTTTGAAACAAAAGTTGCAGACGCGGACCTTCTCCAACTCTTCCTGGTTGCTCGTGTTCTCATAACATGGAGCAGGGACTGAGTTTGAAGTGCACTTTGCGCAGAAAACACGACCACAAAGACGGCAGTGATGCCTGCGATTGAAAATTGTGAACTGTGTATCACAGTCATAACAAACTCTGCAGCTATGGTCGGGCATCCAAAAGATCCTCGATACATTAGCTGGCTCTGTCCTCCGATGGAACCAAGATTTCACAATATCAACAATCTCCGCAAAACTCTTGTCAGGGGTTCCCATTGACAAAAAACTGTCCAGAGGCGATTCATCATGAATTGCTCATTGGCCTTCTTAAGATTTGATGTTAATCCTCTACAATTTTTTCCACAATTCAGATTCCAAGGAATTCGAAGTGAAATCCTAGCCAAAAAATAAATCCTTTCTCCAGAATTCAATGCCAAGTGGAAGGCTATAGCTGTGCAAATGCAAAATTTGAAGAAATCCGACGATGACACCCACAAAGACTTGCCCCATGCTTTTCCATTCCCTTATTTGAATTGGAACCAAGTGAAACAAGGAAATTGCAAGCACTAACTATGCATCTCGACCAATTACAACAAAAATGATAGATGAGTCAGAACCTGATGTAGTATTACCGCCAAAGCTTCTTATTTGAATCCAAATTGCAATATCCAATGCATTTTATGCTAAAAACTCTTCCTCCTAACACAGCCATCATCCAGGCATCCCAACAAATCACAATCGGTCCAAACACCCCAAATTTTCTTCCTCAAGCCACATGCATTGCCAAAACGGATCGCGGAAGCGACTAAAATCTTCAATGCTCCTGGCTTCCACCGAAATGTCGTCAAGAACTCAGCTTTTCCAATCTGATATTTCTGAATTCCTACCCAAATCAGAACCTGAACTCCAACGAAAGAAAATAAACATAATCGAAACTAGAAGAGAACATCCACAGGCGGACTCACATGAAAAAATTTTGAGACATCTGTTCGAAAAAGATCGAAAATGCTCTCCGTGATGGAAAAGAAGAAAAACGCGGAGCACATGAATTCTCTTTAAAAGAAGAAAAAAAATTAAACTTTAGGAGATTTCTAATAAGAATAAAGGATAAATTTCAAATTTGGCGACATCGTTATCTCTTAGTACCTTAAAATCGTTCCTTTTCGTTCTTGTTCTCTTCGTTCTTCTCCGTTCATGTGGCAGAGAGCGAGACGCTCTCGCAGCGATCCCATTCCCACGTTTAAAAGACAACCATCTCAAATGCCATACTTCTTCATTCACGCGGGTATCAGCGAAGAGAATTTGTAATTACACGTGTGAGATCTGGGCCGTCCACATTGCAAGATCATCCATTTTTAAAATTCCTTCTGTAAACGAGTGGTGGGCCGTGTGCGATTAACGACGTAGATGACGCACGCGCATCCGAGGTAATCACGCCAGCTGCTGACCTGTTTTGAAACCATTTTAACGCGGAAACCGTGAGTTTCGCGGGAGGATTCGTTCAATGAGAAACTGCAACTTGGGTGGCAGGTGTTTGCAAGATCCTCACCGTTCATGCCACCTGATCCAGCTGTTGTATGCAAATTTTCACAAAGCCATCATGGTTTGATAGGATTTTTTCTCCTTAGAACATGTTAACTTAAGGATTAAAATCATTTCACAGGAATCTCATTTTTAATATAATTTTTCATTCTCGAGTATGAAAAAAGTTTTCAAACTAATTTTTAATCTCTAAGACTATCTTATTTTTTAATTATTTGTGCATATTTTTTTTGGTAATTACTTCACTTTTTAATAATGTCTATAACACTACCTACACATCTAAATTTATATATTTTAATTTTTATTATCTTTGTTTATTATTATTATCTCTATTATATAATATTATTTTCGACTAATTTAAAAATTCTTGCACTAAAAACTTTTCAACGAAAAAAATTTATTACTTTCCATATGCACCAGAATAACAACATATTTTTCTTTGTGCAAAAAAATGTATATTTTTCTTATATGCAATACCACTTTTTCATTTCATCACGTACGATAACCTTTTTCTCATGAAGTCTCATCTAATTCTATCCTATAGAATGATTTTCATTTTCACCGGAAAGTTTTGACAAAAAATAGTGGAGAAAAATTTTGTTAGAAAATTTTTGAAAAAGTGATAGGGGGACGCGGTATAATAGGAGTTTGGATAATGTGTTTGTGATTTTTGTAGTGCTAAAGTCATTATTTTTCCATCCACCTATTTTTTACTTTTATTTTCATATTTCAATTATTTTTTAATATCTCTTTACACGCAACTATCCAATCTATTCCTATTTTATTCTAATTGTATTCTTATAATATCCGTTCCCTTCCTCCATGTGCATCTCAACAAACACTCCCAAAAATGGAAATATATGGGGTGACTCTACGGAAATACGATGAGAAGGGCTGGAAAGGTAATAGAAAACTTGAAGAAGTGAGGTAGGTTGATAGGCATACAGTAAGAAATAGGATTTTTTTAAACCTCGATTTATGTTTCGAATCTCATCCATTTGTTGGAATTTTTAGGGATTTAAATCTGAAAATGGATTTAAACGTTCTCCATGATGGAGGGAATGGATCTCTCACGTGTAAATATTAGCATGGGAGTAGCAATGTTTACGAAATTTATTATGCCGGTGAAGGCACCGGCAGTTCACCGTGCATTATCCATATAAAAGTGGAATTTCAGGTGTTGGGTGGGGTCCACTGTCTGCTGTGTTCCATGTCTTTTCCCTGTAAAGCCACCATGTGACGTTTGCACATTTGCCTGTCTCAGGTTTTGAACGGGCCCGGATGGGCAGCATGCCCACGTGTCCTACCCATGCATCTTTGGTGCTGGTGGCACCACGTTTATTGTGATACTGAAGCTTTTTTTTTTTAAAATTGAAATTACATATATACAAAACACCTCGTATAACATATTAAACTTCGAGTGTTTGTTCTTAAATAAAGCATTTCACTCTGTGTACTTACTGTACTACTTAAATGTTTAACTATTTTTTCATATCTTCTTATCTAAAATACTTTATTTTTTAATTATTTTTATATAACTATTCATATAATTAACCTATCTATTTTAACTTTATTTTTTTTATTCTCATTATTATCTTTATTATATTATATTACTTTTTTTCATTTCAACAACTTTCATATTAAAAGTTTTTCATTCAAAAATTTTATCATTTCTCACACATACACTTCTATCAAAGTCTATCAATAGGAAAAACACAACTCACACATAAAGAAAATAAAAACACAAATGGCTCCACGCTTAAATATGGAGATATGGCTCTACCATATAGCCAAATGGATCAAATCCAAACAGTCCTATAAAGTTGTAAATGGAACATTACTTTATGCCAACTGTGCTAATAGTGGTGTCATTGAGTCCAAAACTCATATTGTGCAAAATGCGCCCCGAAAATATATCTCTGTTTTGGAATTTTACAAAATAGACTATTGTACCAGCCTATCAAAAATCACAAGCGGGGATAATTTTGATATGACACAACTTATATTTATATACACAGATATGATTACATATTTAGAAAAATACTACAAATGACCATAAATTTTACTCCTAATTATAAATATAATTTCTACTTTTAATGTCAAATATAATAATTTGGTCAAGACTAATGTTAAAAGTAACATGAAGTTACAAAAATATTCCTAATAAAAGTACAAACAAAACATCCCTCCTTTTGAAGGTAACAAAATGATATAAAAATCACAAAACAAAAATCCAAAATATCATAGCTACAACAAACTCAATCTCTTCTATGCACAGTGTCTCCCTTTCGGAAGAAATGATAAGGCAATTTGATCACTAAATATTAGTATAAGTTGTAGTCGTATTTGAAAGTGGCATGATTATTTATGAACGTCTAGCCTAAATACTTATAAAATTATTTTTGTAAGTATATTTAGTTCATATACTAACTTTTACCATTTTTATCTATGTATAATTAATTTTTAATTTCAAATCTAGGAGCATTTTAGCCAATTTTAACAGTTAAAAATGACTAATGCTTCTGGTTTTGAAATTTAAAAATACCTGCGCATCTCTAAAAATGTAAAAGTTAGCATATGAATTAAGTATACTTAAAAAGTAATTTTATAAAAATAAAAAAATAGGCTTTTAGATCCGCTATAAATGAGCAAATGGCCATTTGGATTTAATACATAGAAAAAAGTGTAGCTCCACCATTTCACAGCGTGAAACGGGTTGTCTCATCCCGAAATCCATTTTAAATATGAATATTATAAGGATTCAATTGGTAATCAAACCAAAGACTTATTTGATTTGGTTGTAATTAGAGACGAGAATCAAGGTGAATCAGATGGGGTGAGAGTTTACCTAACTACAATCTTATTTTAAAAAATTATGTCTAATATTCCAATATTATACCTGGTCGAGATAACATTTTTTATAGATATTAGGAAAAATTTCAAGTTGATCTCTAGTTAACAAGTTAGGTAAAAATTTTAAAAATTTATACATCTATTAAACATAGAAGACACGTCCATACTAAATGCATGTATATTTCAATATTTTACTAATTAATAAAAATAAACACCATTGCTGAACCTAAACATCAGCAAATATAGTATTATACTTCATTCAAAGTGTATTTTGGCATTTTTAAAAATACATTTCTAAAGTAATAATATTTTCCACTAGCGTTTTCAAAATGTTAAAAAATCTATAATTTTTTATGAGAGAAAATCTATAATTATATATAAGAGTAATAAGTTAATTGGAAAGTCATCATGTGACTCATCTTCCTCCTCTTTTCGGACTCACCTTCTCCTCGTATATATGTTGTTTTTGGTCTCATTTGCAAAACTCATGTAATAAAACCGTCCCAATGAAAAATCCAAAAGCAAATGTACAAAACTAGAAAACCCAATTACCGTAATCCACCGAAATCACACAATATTAAAATAGCCACAAATGATAGGAAAATCTATCGCCATCCTCAAAACGAAACCACCTTCGGGATTGATTTTTTCAGGGATATGAACGAGTTATCCCGTGGCCCGCAAATTAGATCATCCTATCAATTCCCTTTGGGAGGAGGAGATACAAAGAAGTTGGCCTATATAACAACAGATTTTATTTTTCACATTAAGAAGCATATATTGCAGTCAAGGAAACGTGATAAGCTCTGCCTATGGATTAATTAATTAAGAAATCTCTGAAGAAACATGCATGGAGTGATTAACCTCGAAAAGTTCTTTTCGTATTGTTAATACAAAAGGGACATAAAAATAAGACTGGGCCATGTTGTAATTTTCAATATTGAAAGTTATAATATATAATATTAAGGTAATTTGCATATATACCTATCTAATTTGATCAAAATTGTAGATATATACACGTAGTTTTGCGAATCCCATATTACCCCATCGTTGACAGTTGCCGTCAAATGGAAGCTTGTAGGACATTAGTGGATTATTTAATTTTTCAAAATACCTTTCAATTTTAGGCATGGGTTGATTTCATCTGCAAAAACCAAAAAAATGCAACTCTATCATAGAATCTTTGCACAGAGACACAGAGAGAGAGAGAATTTGTCAAGGAAGGGATAGGAATTTCCATTGTTAATAGTTGCTATTATAGAGAACACGATCGCATTCGACGATTAGTTCATCCATCATCCTTTCACTCTAGCTACTAACAATTAGAAAGCTAAATTTCAATGCGATGTTAGGAAGCTCATCAATATGTAGTTGAAATTGAAACCATTAGCAAAGGAATTTTTCCTCGCTTCGTACCAAGCCAAGAATTGGGCAAAGTCTAAGGATTTTAGTAGTGACAGATCACCTAGTGCTAAGAGGGTGTTAAAAAATCAATTTTTTTCCCTCTTCCATTTCACATGGACAAGTAATCTCATTGCTGGGCTTTTCCGCAATGAAAATATATGTTCTCTTTGCCAATGTTTTTGGCAAGAATTTTTTTCTTAGTTGTGTTATGGAACAAAGTCGATGAGGCTGATTGTGATAACCTACATCTTTTTGATCTCTACAATAGAAATGAAGTTGATGAGGCTGATTGTGATAACCTACATCTTTTCGATCTCTACAATAGAAATGAAGTTGAAGGGTGTTTTTGAAAATTAAATAATTTACTAATATACCATTGTCTTCCATTTGATGGTAACCGTCAACATAGGGGTTAAATGTAATTTTGATAAAACTATGTAAGATAATATGCAATATAGAAACTAAATGAATATATCTATGATTTTAATAAAATTATATGAGTATATCAACAAATTACCCATTATATTATATCATAAATGTATATCACAAAATTGTACTTAAGATAGTAAAGATTTTGGCAGTTAAATAACTAGTCATGAGTTTGAATTCCACCATTCGATTTTTGGTTTTTTTCTTTTTTTAAAAAGCTTCGTTGTTGGGTATACCAGCTGCCGGCCGGGCTAGCTTGCTTTCCTAAAAAAATTGGAGCTGACTCTTCCTCGCTTTCATATGATTTTAGAAATCAAGTATGCTCATGCACGTTTCTCTTTCCGTATATAATTTAGAAGCAGCCCCCCATGTTTGTCCTTGTAGAATTAAAGGTCGCAGACCAGTACTCCAGCAGGCTGCTGCTTACGAAAATGGGAAACAATCCACACACGTGCAGATAAGATTTCAAGTAAGTGCTCATCCCTTACGTCTGTTTCCTATCACTGGAAATATATATTGGTGATCTGACTCGTCTTCCTAATCTCAACCAGAAAATAACTATATTAATTGCCGACCCAAGAAAAAAATGTTGAGACTATATATCCAGATGGGAGGTTGCATTGGAGATGGGTGCATGCATGGGAGAGATACGGTGAAGTTGATCAAGCAATCTTTACCGTCCATTCAATGGCCCCATATCATAACTTGAGTGGAACAAGGTAAATTTTCCAAAGGAAATACTGAGATGGGCTCATAGTATGCTCTTAGTGATAGATTTTGAACATGCTCACTCCACAGATGTCACGCTAGCTAATTAATTTGGATAGTTATCATTGGTATCGTACATATGACATGAACCACCACCATTTCAAAATTAGGGAAACATTACTATAACATAGAAGTACTTAGTTAATTAGTCCTATAGCATGTACTGTTTCAATAACTAAATGACGAAATGGCAAGCCATTATATGACTAAAAGAGACGTTACAAAATAGCTAACAACGCCACTCGCTGTCCTGTGATCAAAACGGTTATTTGAATTTGCCTCCCCATCTTTTTTTTTTTTCATTCAACAATTCATATCCCATAATTATTGGTTTCACAAAAAGATCATACACATGAAATTTATTTGTAAGAACATATTTGCTATCAATTTTGACTAAGTTTAATTGTATAGCTAACTTTGATTTGATCAAAGTCGGGAACTAGAGCATAACAACATGGTGATTTTGTATTATAAGTGTGTGCTTGTAGTCTCAACTTCCAGTCCGGAAAAGAGCAAATAGCTCCATATAGTGTTATTTAAAAAAAATGTGGTCAGAGTTATAATAAAGGTACATTAAAATTTTTGATGTTTCTGCTACCAAAATTTTGTTGTAAAAAGTAATTAGTTGTATAAGTATTATAACAAGAAACTGAATGTTTCCCTACCCATAGTCAATTTCGGTGATTTTTAAATTCTTATATGAAATTCAATAAGTATGCTTGGATACATGTAAGGTATATTTTTATCCTGTGGTATATCCTTATGGGTTCGTTTTGCATGGAGGAAGAAAAAAAACTTCTAAAAAATGAGAAAGTGATTTGATTTGATTGAAATAATGATGAGAAATAAAATGAATAAAATCAAAATATATAACATTATCGAAAAAAGTTAAAATGTATAAACTAATTATATAAAAAGATATAAAAATAATTAGAGAATATGATAATTAAACAGTTAAAATATTATATCATATAAAAAAAAGTGTAAAAAGGGGAGGAAATTTTTTCCCTTTACCTCAATGCCAAACAAAATCCTAATAAAGATTTTTAATTACTGACACTAACGTCAGAATTCAAAGCGTATTCTTATTGACTGGCCTCATTGCTTTTGTCACGATAAAGTCAACATTTAAGGAGTCAAACTAAAAAATTTTACGAAGATAAGATGGTAAATGCAAATACCCTAAAATATATACATAAATGATTGTATCCATTTCTCGTGCATGTCATATCCCCATGGTTCTGTGAATCTACACATTGTGTAAAAAATAATAGTTAGGATTATATAGAGTACGAATTATATCGCACGAATAAAGCACTATAAAAAGGTATATCATATGTAATTATTTTTTGTATCTAACTATTAATTGCATTGTAGCTAAAATTTAATATCATAAATCAAATTTAAAATAATTACTTAAACTTTTACTAATTAAATTTATTGTAATATTTATTTTTGGATTGACATTAGTTCCATGAAATTATATTGTCTTAATTTGTTGATATAAGTATATTTTATTATGTTGAACATAATGTATGGATTTGATATAAAAAATGTATAAGTAATATTATAAAATTCATTGTATATGCGTTTAATGGTCTAGGATTCATTCTTGTATGCTAATTATAATCATTATTGTAATAATTGAACCGGTAAAAAGACGGTCAAATTCAAACGGGGTTGAACCGATGATGCAAGCATTGTATATTTACAATGTCATAAATATATGAAATATTTATATTGATAACTTTTACATTATATGTTAAAATTAGATTCATCATTCTAAATACTAAAACGTGCAGAAAAAATTAATTGAAACATGCCAATAAAATATTAACAAAGCACATCTTTGAACCCCACTTTTAGCAATTTTTTGGCCATATTAATTAATTTTTTTATCAGTGTTTCTGATGTATTAGTTTGCAAAGAAAAGTACATTATTTGGCCTGATTTACAGGTGTGTTAAGATTATTTGCAAAAAGGCTGCTTGTGTACGGCCCTACATACTCTGGTGGACTACCATATTCCAATTCATCTTCCCAAAATCCCATGGCAGCATGGTTTCGCGAGGTAAATCGCCCAAATCCCAACAAGCCAACGATCGCCGCCAGTGAGTATACCACCACTGTCAAATTGTTATCCGAAGCCCTTGCGAAGCTGCAAGTTGAGATCCCCATCATAGCAGATCGCCCGCCCTACATCTGACAAATCCACCTAAATCGGCTCTCTAATCTACCATTGCTAGCACAAGAAGAACTAGTGAATCGGACAGCGGGAGCTGGCGAGCAAACGACATGGTGAGAGACAGAAGCGGATTCATGGCACTGGGTTTATTTTGCTAACTGGTTGAACCTAGTCAGAACGGTTTGGACGGTTAGACTGCGGTTCATCCGGTTTAAGCAGCTTTCATGCTTCAAACCCCAAGGATGACCGGTTCCCGGTTTTGATAACACTGATTATAACTAGCAATATTCATATCCAATATATTCAGTTTTTCATGTAATAATTTAAATTTGAAAATAATGACTAAAGAACAACTCAAATGTTTTATTACACCTCACAAAAATTCACTTTTTGAAGGTGTTACATCCAAGGCAAAGAGCACATTGTTTTTTAAAATTCAGTTTAAAAAATACTTACATTGGATGTGTTTAGTAACGAATAAAACTTTGAATGAAAAGTTTTGAAAAAAAATTTATTAAATGATATGATATGATATGATAGGAATAATGATGAGTAGTAAAAAGGATAAAAATTAAAATAGATAGGTTAGTTACGTAGATAGTTGTATAAAAATAATTGAAAAGTAGAATAGTTATATAAAAAATTATGAAAAAATAATTAAAAATATGATAATTGTGGATGGTGAAAAATTTTAAATTGAAAAATTTTAACTTACATTTTCTATTAATTGTTAAACACACCCATTATGTGAATCTATGCCCTTGGCTCATTCCAAGTATCTAGGATGGGAAAATAAAGTTGTATTCATGTCTTACAATCAAGATGAGCCTTAGCAATGAATGCATGGCAGACCCTTTAATTAATTCGGAAAACAACAAGCTAGCCTTTTCAATCGGATCACCGACTCATTTGCCGAAATCGATCGGTCGATCGTGTGAAAGACTGGGCCCAGAGAACTAGTGCCCATAACTGCATTAGAAGGTCTCCCAATGCAGAAATAAACATGTGAATATATATAAAAAATCTTTTGCATGTCTATTCTATAGCACACACCTTATTCATGATGATATTCAACAACTTAGCAAAGCTATAAAAAATAGAAGAAGCACCTCCTTTTTTTAAATTTGGGTTTATAATCTCTAGGAAGATGCTTCTATGTATTTGACTACCTTAATAATTGCATTTTATATTATTGTAACCGAAGGATGACGCATGCGTTGATCTAGAGACAATCATATATAATCCAGGGCAACCGATTTGCAGAAATGCATATTCCAATACCTTTCGCTATGGCAAGGATCTACCCCCAAGCCCTTCCCTCCTCCTCCTCCTCCTCCTCCTCCTCTTCTTCTTCTTCGTCTTCCAAATTCATGACTTCAGGAAGAGAAACCTTTACAATATGGATGAAATCATTAGTGTTCAATAGTAATGGCTGCACCGTGTTTGATTCAAATGGCGATATCGTTTACCGCATCGACAACTACAACAACAAGTGCAGCAGTGAAGTTTACCTTATGGATCTCAGAGGCAGAGTTCTGTTCAGAATATGCAGAAAGGTGAATGATCTGTCGATAATTATTTAGGAAGTCTTAAGGATAAGATTCCAAAAATAATCTTTGAACTGAAATTGGTGTTCCTCGATTTCCTGGATTATTGCAGAAATTTCGAGTATTTGGACGCTGGGAGGGGTTTAAATGCAACGATTCAATGGTGGAAGAAAAGAAACCATGGTTTCAAGTGAGGAAGCCATGCAGGATTCTTAGACAAGACATGCACTGTGACGTCACGGTAGGCCAGCAAAAAGGTCCGTCGAGTCACTACAAAATAGTAGGGAAGGCAGGTGATTTGGCTTGCCTGGTTGTAGACCAAGCTGGAACACTAATTGCCCAGGTCAGTCTAATTCTTTTAATTATTATTACTATTATTCTTCTTCTTCAATCCTTCGCAACATGTTAGCGCCATCGGTATCAATAATTCATGTGATTGTTTGCTTTCAGTCAATTATTTAACCCGAAAAAAAAACGCCTCACGCCACTCCGGTGATTAGATTAATGCTTATAATTAGAACAATGCTAGAGAAATAATATGAAAATCAATTTAAGATGAACTCAGAGTTGAGTGTTTACTTGGAGTTAAAAGCTAATCCGAAAGTGACAATTCGATAATGTTATTTTTTTGATGACTCCAATAATAATATTGTGTATGGAAAATTATAAATATTTTAGGGTATATTTGGGAATTGAACTTATAAAATTTTTGAATGAAAATTTTTTATATAAAAATTTTTAAATTGAAAGAAAATTATGTGATAGGAATAGGGATAATGATGAAGAGTAAAAATTTTAGCTTAATATATTTTTTTTATTGCAAAAAACACCTTAAGCGTGTGATTTTAGTCTCATGTTTTTGGCCTTGTGTTTGTTTGGGCAGATGAGCAGAAAGCAATCAGCGTCGGGAGTTGTGTTGGGAGATGATGTTCTTCGCTTGGTAGTGGAGCGTAACACAGACCATTCCCTGATCATGGGTCTTGCTGTAGTTCATGGCCTAATCAACCACTACATGTAAAAAGCAGCTTTCGTTTGACTCGTCGAACTGTAGTCTTGCGTGGTGATTGCGACAGCGGATTATCGAGCTGAACTATCCAATCCACTTGGGCGTCTTACAGAAGCCAATCGAGCACCTTAAATTCACAAATATATATATAATTTTTGTATTATTTTCAAATATACTCACTACTTTTGATCTTAAAGTCAAAACGTAGTGAGTATATTTGAAAATAATCCTTATTTTTAAAAAAGAATATAAAGTTTAAATACATGTAGATGATGAATTGTTACAATATTCACAGTTCTGATGTAACCGGCCAATTAAAGGAGTTAGAATCTATTGGTTTAAGGGTTCAACGAATTAATTTGTGAAATACGAATTATTTGTTATATTTAAATGTATATATAGAGATGTTCAGAATTTTGTTGCTAATAATGAAAGTTGTCACAGTAATTTAGCCCATGAAGTAGTTATTAACTTAATAAAAAAATTTCGTAAAAAACTTAATAAAATTTTTAATGGGAAAATTACAGAGTATAATTTAAAAAGACCATCTTTAATGAGAATTGAGACCCCACGACATGAGCAATTAATATATGGCCGCCATCTTGAGAAGCACCAATCGCAGTTTTAAAACTAAAAATTATTATCGATTTTTGATGGCTTCAAGTCAGGGGCTTGTACTAGAAGAAATCAAGAAGAAAAACTTCCTCAGGTCTTAATTTCATGCAACTAACCTCTCTAAAATATTTAATTATCATATTTTTCTTTTATAACTTTTGTATTCCAATTTTTTTTTTCATTTTCATATAATTAATAGATATATTTTTATTTTTATTCTCCTTACTCCTAATATTACTCCATGCTTTAAAATTTTTTCTCGTAAAAATTTTCCACCTTTTCTACATCTTGCTAAATGGGCCGAAAAATTTTGTAGGCTTATTAAATTGCTGCTTAGTAATTATTAAAATTTACGATTCATTTTACTGAAGAATTGAATCCCGCTTACAGAATTCACCTGTGATTAAAATTTCTGGAGGCTCTAATATCAAAAAGAAAAAAGAAAAAACAAATTCTCCAGGCTTCCATGCATGCACCCAAATCAACACCAAGTTTGTGTTGACATGCATGCATGCATGCACGTCATCGATCAGTTCTCTCAAATTAAAACGATTTTTCTTTTGATTACAACAGACTTAATTACTCATTTGCCTCTTTTATCTATCTCCCACAAAAAGCACAACAAACCCAAACGAAAACATCCATGCTTCTCCACATAGCTCGGAATCCTCCCTTGATTATAAATAGATCTTCCTGGAGTGGTGTGGTCGCCGCCACAACAGCCAGCACTAGCAGAAGCAAGCAGATCGAGGAGAGTGAGAGAGATGGCTTCCAGGAAGGTGGTCGTTGCAGCTCTCCTCATTGTTTTGGTGGTCATGTTGGCAGCTGCCTGCGTAGAGGGAGGCCCCTGTATGAGGAATTGCATACCAAGGTGCTTGGAGATACCAGGAGGAACCCCCATGGGCTGCTTGAACTCCTGCAAGACTGGCTGTAGCTGAGTTGGTGTGGATTGAACTAAGTCCACCCTTCATTCCGCAGGAATCAATTCAACTACGTAAATCGATCATGTGGCCAGTTTTCTTTTCCGTTGCCGTGGAATTAATATGTTCTTCGGAATAGTGCTTTGCTTGCACCATCCATTAATTGTAGCTTCATCCATGTCACTTGAATTAATAAATTTTGTACCTGTGTTTATCTAATTAGTCATCATATCTAGCTACAGCCGATATCGGAATGCAACAAATGTTGTTAACTACAGCTAGTATTTAATTTGGAGGCATATAACATAAGTTCTGGCATTTTGGGTTGCATGCGATTGTATGCCCAGAGCTAGTTTTGGTAATATTGTGGAATGGCGCATGGACTACATTGAACAATTTTCGAAGGCAAAATTGCTCATTATTGATGGGTGGATTGATAGGCCTCTGGTGGCT
>JAXCLR010000050.1:11178432-11191398 GCA_035584095.1 Annona squamosa
TTGCAATATTTATTGTCTGTGATTAATCATTCCTATTTAATCTACACAAGAAGGGGATAGCCTAAAATCCCAACAAAGACAACATGTTTCACCTATCTCAAAAGAGATCATAGGCTCTTATCTTTAAATATAAAGACAACACTCTACCAACAATTACTAGGAGATGAAATGCCCCAAATGAAAATCTAATACAAAACGACTGTATAACAGTCGTTGTCTTGGCGAAAATAAAAAAAATTATTCCATCTTCATCTCATTTTAATAATGAACATAACATAGATATATTGACATTGAAAAGTAGCATCATATATTTTTTAAAAAAAATTTAGTTGTGTTCGGAAAGAAAGACAAAATAAAAAAACACTTTCCAATTGACTTTCTATATGTTGTGATATATTAATTAATTACCTAATTTACTTTTCAATCATTTTTAACATCTTTCTATACAACCAACATCATTATTTTAATTTTATTTTCTATTTAATCCTAATTATTATTCCTGCTATGTTACATTCCATTATCCTTTCGCTTTTTCTCAAAAATTTCCCCATTTTTTCCTCGTACCAAATAACACACCGGACTTTTATGATTTTCATTTTCTATACTGAACAAATATCAGCAATGGGAATGATGTCATGATTTCCACCAAAGAGAGGAAGACGTATGCGGATCAGATAATTTTCTTCGACGCAGAAGCTACAACAGTGTGTATACAGGCAAGGACGAGGGACCACCTTGCACCTACCGACTCTCAAAAAGAAACGTTTACGTGCATTTCGGACCACGAGGATCATGTGTTTCTACTTTTCCCATGTCGGTTAATAAACAAGTAAGCACATGGGCAGAAGGTCGGCCCCCAATCATCTGGGTCTTTTTCTTTTATTTCAGTCATTTTCAAGCTGACATGTGCAGTCAGGTGTGTGAAGTTTTTTACGTCCGTAGTGGGTAAATTTTTCAAAGATCCTTTAGTTTTTTAATTTTTCACTCTGTTTCTTGGTTGGATTTTCCTACTAGTGGACGGTCCACTTCACGTAGAGGACAAAAGCGTAGCAGGATTTCTGGCAGCGGTCATTTCTTATTTTTTATTTTTTTGACAAAGGAGCACGGGTTTCACAAGGACTTGCAGCAGCTTTAACTGTTAACTATTGCTGCTGACCCGAAGTCAATGTTTTTAAAATTATTATTATTATTTAGGCTGCTTTCTCAGAATTTAAAATCCTAACGTGGATCGGAGCTGATCAGTACACAAACCTGCTAGTGCATTTTAATGATTTCTTGATTATATCACTTAGATGATTAAAAGGACCAAAGTTTATATGTAACTATAAATTACAATTTAGTGTCACAAGGCAGTCGTAAGGTATGTGGGTGTAAGGTCCTTTGGTTGCATGTTCGACTCTTGTCCTCCCACTGGGGTATTATTTGTAAGGATTATGTATGTAATAATCTGCAATATTAGATGACTTAATGTGTATATACGGATGAATCAAAAAAGTAAATTACAATTTAGTATTAAAAGTAATTTTTGTATTGTAGCCTTTTCACTCTTAATGCAACGATTGTTTTAAAGCATAATTTAATTTTAAATTTTCACTCAATATTCATAGATGCTTTTTTGATCGTGTATTGATATATACCTGTAGGCCTCCTTTTCAAGGCGATAGGCACTATATATGATAGGTTAATCATCTTTTATCAATCTAAAAATAAAATAAAAGACTTTAGTGTAGTGGATTATCGCAAAAAGAATAATGTATTTTTCCTTACAAATTAATCCATCACATGTATTGGGCTCAAATTTAATTAACGTCGCTCAAAATGGAGTGTCTAGAATAATCCTACATCGGATAATTCATATCTAAATAAGAAATATTCGAGTTCATCCATTTACGAAATTAAAGTTTACCTAATTTCGTTGTCTGATTAATGGTAAGCTACACACTTCAAGTCTTCTGCATAGATGAACATTTAAAACTCATGAACGTATATTGCAAAAAGTGATATTTTAGTGATAAGACAAAAACTATTGTCAGTAAAAAATATAATTTTTTTAGAACTTCAAAATATTGTTGTTCAAATCTTTCGCGTCTGAAATATTGCAAACTGATGCATGCAATAGCTAATTAAACCTTCAATTTTTTTGGTAATAAACTCATGTTTTAAGTTTTAACTACATTACTTCAAAAAAAAAAAATTCAACTACAAAGTAAAATAGATTAATTTGTAATTTGGAAAACTTGATTAGAGAATCAAATTAATTGAAGACGGTATTGAGGGATTAAGAATAACTTAGAAGATCTTGCATCAAGTCATGTGTTGCTTCTTTCACAGAAAAAATATAAATAAAAAAGTCACATTCTAATTAAACCTTCAATTTTTTTGGTAATAAACTCATGTTTTAAGTTTTAACTACATTACTTCAAAAAAAAAAAATTCAACTACAAAGTAAAATAGATTAATTTGTAATTTGGAAAACTTGATTAGAGAATCAAATTAATTGAAGACGGTATTGAGGGATTAAGAATAACTTAGAAGATCTTGCATCAAGTCATGTGTTGCTTCTTTCACAGAAAAAATATAAATAAAAAAGTCACATGCTAATTAAGGGGGTTAGTACCCGCTTCTGTTGGCCCGAGTACATCCACAGGCCACGGCCATGCCGCGGCAAAGACCCATCACCACCAACCGAAGCAATGACATCTGAAAAGGGAGGAAAAAAATTAAAATTAAAAAGGCAAGTATTTTGACGTTTTCTGCCTGAAAAGGACGAAAGCAGAAGGTAAGCGATATTTCTTATGTGGCCTTAACTTCCTTATAATATCCATCACTCCTTCCTGCACTCCTCATCTCATCTCATCTCTCTCTCTCTCTCTCTCTCTCTCTCTCTCTCTCAAAATGTTGGAAATGCTTAGAAGGACCAGAAGCACTTTCAGGCTAGACGAGGAGGCATGTGAAGATGAATATTACCATGGAAGATGCTACACCACATACATGAAAGAACCAAATCCCACACGCACTACTGCTCCAAAACCAAGATTCACGACTGCAGATGAACCAAGAACGGAATCAAAACCCACAAAAAGTGTTCCTGCTGCAGACCAAAAATGCACTGCCCCAGAATCAGAACCAAAACCAAACAGGAGTACTACTAGCGCTGCTGCTGCTGTCGTCCCTACAGACCCAAAAAGCAGAAGCTTCAAAGCAGCTGAGGTGATCATACCCGTCGGGCTTGGGATTCTCATTGACGACTCTGCTTGTGGAAGCAGGGAATCCAAAGTCGTCTACTGCAGCAAACCCATGTCAATCCAAACCTTTCCCAAGAATCTTACTAATGTTATGATCAGTACGTGCTCCTCCTCAAACGACCCGACTCCCAGCTTCCTCAAAGTCTGCCATTTGTGCAAGAAGAATCTGAGACAAGACAAGGACATTTTCATGTACAGGTAATTTACATACATCTTATTATTCCCATCTACGATATTTCCCTTTCAACTGTTTGGCAAGCAGGTTCAAATTTTTCATTGATTCAAAATGAATCAAATCTAGCCATTCGAACATGGTTGGTAATTCCTAATTGCCTGGTGCTAGGTCACTTCGTTGATAGTCTATACAAATATGCATTAAAATGTTATAATACTTTTATAAAATTATCCATTTATACAAAACAATGTTTTAGATGATTGATTTAGAGGAGTGCTTAGAACTTTTAAAAGAAATTTTTTTAATGTAAAATTTTTTGAAATGAAAAAAGCGATATGATATAATTTGGGTAGTGATGAGGATTAGAGGAAATAAAATTTAAATAAATACTATTATTGGATAAATAGTTACAAAGAAATGATTGATAATAAAACAATTATATAAAAATGTAAATAAATAATTGAAAATAAGAAAGTTGTGAAAAGTTTTAAATGGATAACTTTTCATAATTGTCAAACACATTTTAGATTAGCAATTTTAAAAACGATGTAAGATAAAAAAATTTATTATTTTGATTTTGCACCATTCACGTATTCAATTTGCATCAACCTTGATTTTTAATTAAATAAATAATTTTAAATGTAATAAGCGGCTGAAATTTTGATTTAGGCCCCATTAAGGCATTAAGTCTTCATTGATACCTGTGCTGCTGAAATATTTTTCCCAGTTAAAAAACATGTGATACATATCAAGATGGCCTAGAATTTTTAAATAATAAGTAAGATGAGATATAAGGTAAATATATATAATATGGGGTGTTAATTTGTTGGGTTTTGATGCAGGGGTGATCTAGGGTTTTGCAGCATTGAATGTCGAAGCCGGCAAATCTTCTTAGACGAAATGGAAGAGAGGGAGATGCCTGTGAAGGCCAAAGCAGCACTTGCTCCGCGCTACCGCAGGAGAAGCATTCAAATTCCACAGGCGGATGGCCGTAGGGGCGTTCTGGCTATGTCATAGGCATATGGAAATCAAGTATCGACGTAAAAGGGGCCAAAATACCACAGTGGGCGTAAAAAAAAAAAAAAAATATATATATATATATATATATTAATTCTAGTTTTTTAGTTTTATTTTCCAAGTAGAAAATACGCAATTTCATGTTATGTGAGAGAAGAGGAGTTAATTAATTAGAAAAGCCATATTAAGGAGAAGCATGTATATATCTAGCGGCACGCGTGTATAACCACAAAAATTAGGAAAATGGTTTCAGCTTTGGGATCACAATATCTCTCTTTGATATTTTTGTCGAGCAATGAGACAGCTGCTACAACATGCAGCACGTGGGGATTTTTCCGACCAAGGATTGTTTACGTATTCCTATTATTTCAGCCATGAACTTGAGGCCTATCACAACAATTTAAATGCACGAAAAGACCCAGAATTAGGCTCTGTTTTGCCTAGCTGTTAGATTTCTACTTTTATTTTAAATTGTTTGAAAAGTCTAACAAACAAATGGGACTTTTTAAAGAAATATATTGCCAAAAAGTTATGAAGTGTATGGTTTTATCATTAAAAAATAATTCTAGCAATATTTTATATTTAATCTAAAAAATAAAAGTATTTCCTATTAACGTACATTTATGTTAATTTCAATTTTTATTGCAATGAAGCTTGAAAATATTCTCACAATTTGCAAGAGGAGCGTCACATGCTCTGGAATATCACTTTAGAGATAACAAGCGCTACTTATTAAGGGAATGTTCGGCAAATTTAAAATTTTTCAATTTAAAATTTTTCACGCTCCACAACTATAATATTTTTAATTATTTTTTCATATTTTCCTATACAACTATACTACTTTCCAATTATTTCTACACAACTACCTATACAACTAACCTATCTATTTTAACTTTATTTTCTTTACTTCTCATAATTATTCCTATCATATTATGTCATTTGACAACTTTTACTATCCAAACACTCTAATTTAGGCAAACAAACTCCCACCTAATAAATGAAAGGATACAAGCTCACGTTCAAATCTTGTCTATTGCATGACAGCCTCAAGACGTAACCAACAGGGCAAGGCTCGGATGCCAAAAATAGAAATGTTTTTAGAAATGTAAATTACAAAAAAGGATATAAGAACTATTTCTAAATTTAGAACATTTTGTCGGTAAAAATATTTCTCACATATCATTGAAGCAGATAAATTGTTATTAAAACTATGAGAAGAGTTTTTAATAGATTTGTATTTTATAACAGAGTAAGTAAATATTATTGTTTCAAATATTACTTTTACATAGATAAAATAATAATTTGAACATTAAGTTATTTGGAAATATTGTTAGAATAAGTTTATGATTTTTCTATAATATAATTTGTTTACAATGACTACATACATGCACAAATTACTCAATTAAAAATGTTATTTTAATAAAATAAATAATAAAAATTATAGCAATGATGGTAAAATATTAAAAATAATAATAATAAATTAAGTTGACTGGTCAAAATCTACGTAAGGCATCTTACATGGCATGGGTAGACTTTTTAACCAACTAGGCCAGATAGGTGATAATGGGCATTGCCTAATTATTATTTAAATATGTTGTGAGTTATATTTATAATTTCATTTTCGAATGTTATTTCAGTAACCTGTGTAGCTCGGTTGACATACAGGTGGTTCAGTAGTCTTAGAGGTCTAGGGTTCGAGTAGGAGGTTCCTCGTAACCTTTTATAAAAATAAAAGGATTTGGGTAGTTAATGGATTTCAGAATAGAACAATCCGTAAGGGAAGAGTTGCGAGAAAATTGATTTTTGGTTCAATAATTATGTATTTCATAATATAGTTATTTAGGTTGTTTTAATTATTTGTATAAAGCACATATATCATATTTTTTATGAAAGGCATAATTAAAGATATAAAATTATGCACACAAATATGCCCGAACTTTATGCCTAAAAACACATGCATTGATATTGTTGTATTTTATTATGCATTTTATTTTTATAAATGCATTGATGTAAATTAATATGTAATATATTTAAATATTGAAATTGTATATTAATCATGTTGGTTAATTGCAGCATATCTAATCATATCTATGTATAATATTATCTGGTAAATCAAATTATATATGCCGTACAAATTCCAAGTTTTGGACAATCCAAAAAAAGAGCAATATATGTATAATACTAAAAGCAAGCGTAGTAATTTACAGAAATGAGTTCGAGTAGAGGCGTCAGTCCTCCCTTATATAATGGGAGCGTCCTCCGTGTACTGTTGGAAAAAATGGAAACCGTGTACTGCTGGAAAAAATGGAAAATTAGAAGACTGCTGTCACGAAAAAACAAGATTTGCAAGAATGATTTCAGTGCCTGATTGTAATAGATGTTGAAATAGATGTTGAGATGAATGTCATAGAAATGAATGTAATGGAATGGATTTAGAGAAGTCAAAATGTGATGTAATATAACAGTAAACTAATAATGAATTGAAAATAGATAGGATAATTTTGTGAATAGATATAAAAAATGATTGTGATGTATAAAAAATTGAAAAAAAGTGTAGGATAGGAGTCAACATGTCATAGAAAAAAAGTGAGTAGGAAGAGTAGAAAATTATACATTTCATTTCATTTCTTTCACCTATTTTTGCATGGTATGCAATGCTTAATTATTTTTTTTGTTACTATCTTTATATTTCAATCAATTTTATATTTGTTCATACTATTATATTGTTTATTTTATTTTATTTTTATTTTTTACATTCAATCCTAGCCTTGAATCATTTGTTTATATATTTAAAAGTATTTATATTTATGTTTGAATAAATATTTATCATGCTAAAATCATATTATAAGTAAATTATATCATCATCATTTACATTTTATGAGAGAAATGATTCCAATCAAGGCAACAACCTCATCAAAAATACTAATGCTAAGGCCTTGGTCAAGAGGTTATAGGCTATCTAACACCTCCACAAGCCTATGCCCCACGGTGAAGGTAAGATCATAATATTTAGAGTTAGAAAATCAAAATTGCAACCACATTAGTAATCCAATGTAAATCCAAGGAAGAGGCTACATGGGTTACCTCTCCCTCAATCCATGTGTGGACCCACGTGGTGTTATCTTATTTATCTTAAGTTGTCTTTTTTTTATTGATTATACAATATCAAATCTCATATCATATTATAATCAAGCTCAATAATTTACATAGCAGCCAACATGCTCCCATCCACACACGCAAGAGACAATAGGTTTTCACTTATCTACACAAGAAACAACAAGTTCCCACCACAAATTCGACCTACAAGGGGGTCAAAGTCATGTCTACAAGCTATCTACTTACATCCATGACTAACTGAGCTATGACCTGGTTGGTTATCTTAATCACTAAATATAGTTTCTCTCCTAGTACAATTACCTAAAAAAGGGCAAACTACAATACCAAACAGCTCTAATAAACTTCTGATTTACTGACAAAAATACCTAGCATATTAAATTCAAGATCACTAATGAGATTTGCATTGAGCTTCGAAGTAAGTGAAAGAGATAATGCCAGTTTAAGCAAGAGAAGCCTATATAAGCATCATTTTGTGCTTCGAAAAGAATTCCAATTTCACTTTCCTTAGTACATGGACTGTGATCTTTATTTTCTTCCTCAAGACTTCAATCTCATACTCGTAAGACTTAAACAGTCTCTCTAAGTATCAATTAGGGACATCCTCATAATCATATTTTCTCAAATAGCGGAAAAATATTTTTCATAGTTTTTTAAGAAAGTTTGAAATATTATAAGTTCTTTTTTTATGTAAGAATTATCTTCTACTACTATCTCTTTTTGTATATTGCTTCTAATGTTCTGGACGCATGCCCAATTTTAACTCATCAGCACATATATTTATTTTATTTGCTATTATATTTATTAGTTCATTTTTTAAATTTTTTAGAAAATATAAATTTTATTTTAGAAATATATCACTTTATTATGCTTTTTTCTTAATTTCTATGTATTATTATTTTCATTAGGATAACTTATTAATATATAATTATATAAAATTTTAAACTTGTATCTTTCAATTTAAGCAAAATTTTGACAACCTGAATCTGACTTATATAAATAATATTAGGGATTAGGCTTTACAAATAAAATAGAACTAGAGCTTATGTTTTACAAATAATTTTAGAGTTAGGTTTGAGACTTGAAATTGATCAAGTTTCATCAACCCAAGTTGCACCCTTAAATAAGGGTAGTTAAAAATTGTTAATAAAGACTTTATTAAAAGTATAGTTAGAAGATGATTTAGATGTTGATAATGTATCATAGAGACCCGTTTTTTATAATCCGCATCTAAATGGAGCTCTGAATTTGGATACTCCCAAGTGTTACTGGGGAAACTGCACGCCGTAAGTGCCACCAAAAGGGGAATTGTTCTTCTGCATGCAAGTATCGAAATTCCAAATCTACTCCAGTTACCAACTACGAAACGGCCCTTTAGATAACTCTCTCATTAAAATCCATCTACCGAAATCTTTCGCCTTCAAATATTTATCTTTACCACCACCAAGCATCTGCCACCCCCAAAAGATTGAGATATGGCAAGCTCATCATCAACATATGAGTCAGATAATATGGAGTTTGTGGACGATTTCTACTTTTCAGCCCTGTTCAAAGAGGAAGAGCTGATTCCAATCTCAGACGACAAGTATCCTGAAGAACTGCAATTCCAGGAAGCGCTCATGTCCTCTATTCTCACAAATCCCCACCACCATCCTCAGGAATCTCAAGAATTCTCAATTGGGTCAGGGAAAAATTCTACCCAAAATCAAAATCCAAGCGTCGAAGGCTCAGGAGGAGAATCCTCTGAAAGCTTCTGCGACATTTGCATGGAGCCAAAATCGAGGCTGGAAATCTTCCAAACCAGGAATTGCTCCCACGCATTTTGCACTGAATGCATGAGCAGGCATGTCGGGGTGAAGATCCAAGAGAACATTATGCTGGTCAGATGTCCCGGCTTGAATTGCAAAGGGGTGATCGAGCCCAAGCACTGCCGTCATCTAATCCCGACCCAAGCGTTTGAGAGATGGGAACAAGCTCTGTTGGAGTCAATGATTCATGTGTCACAGAGAATCTACTGCCCATTCCAGGACAGTTCTGCTCTTTTGATCCACGATGGAGGGGATGTGGAGAGAGAGTCAGAGTGTCCAAATTGCCATAGGTTGTTTTGTGCAAGGTGCAAGGTGCAAGGTGCCATGGCATTCTGAAGTTGAATGTTAAGAGTATATGAGGCTGGGTGAGAACGAGAGGGGAAAAAATGATCCGATGGTGTTGGAGCTTGCCAAGAAAAACAGGTGGAGGAGATGTCCAACTTGCAACTTCTATGTGGAGAAGATAGATGGTTGTTTGCATATTACTTGGAGGTATATATTTCCGATAAGAAATTTGAACATTTTCTGCATGCCGGCCCCATTACCGGATTCACTCACATTGGATTATTATTATTTTTTTCCCTTCCTGAAACAACTAATTGGAATTTTTTTTTTAATGACATGCTTGGTTGTGGATTTGAGTTTTGCTACTTGTGTGGAGAGAGATGGTCTAGGAGCCATGCTGGCTGTACTCTGGTATGACAGGACGGACCATGATGATCAACAAGTTAAAAGCCATCCTGTTTTGGGATGTTGGAGAACTGGGACAATTAAGATCTTTTGGGCACAATTCAATGTTTTGAAATGGAGAAGGATGTGAATTATTGTATATGAAGGTAGATTTGGCCTACTGATTCAGGGGTGATTCGAACTTTGACTAATTGAAGAATTTTCTCACTATAGCCTATTAGCCTCCCATCCGACCCATCCGATTTTTATAAGGCCAGATATGGCTAGTGGATCCTGTGTTGCAGGCCCAAAAAGATTTCACTGGGCCTAAAATCCAAAACATAAAAGCTCTGTTGGCAAATTCTTTCTATTTAACTGCACTGAGTTTCGATGCACTCGTGCGCGTGTCAACTATTTTTAAAATTTTTTTTATATACTATTAATCTATGTATATTTAACATGCATATTAAGTTTTATTATTTTTGAAAACTTTGAGATATTTATTTAAAAAAAAAAATAGTAGTATTTTTGTTATCCATTAATTACGAAAATGCCACTGATTTTAAAAAATCAACAATGAATAACTAAAACTTTCTAAAAATGGTAAAAATTGATACACATGTTAAATACATCTAGATTAACAGTTTTATAAAAAAAAATTAAAAAATGAATTTTTACACATAAGAGTACTGAAGCTCGGTGCACCTGGGTGCATTGTATCACAGCTCCTGCTGCCATACATACATCAGAAAAAAATTCTTCCTGCATTTTAGTACATTTATATTCCTCCATCGTTTTCATGGATATTTTGTTACAAAACAAGGATATTCGACCCCTTCTAAATCGCACTCCTGTTGTTGGCTAGTTGCAAGGCATGCCTGTTCACGATCTAGAATGGCATGAGATTTGGACAAGGAAATTTAAAGAAGAGGGATTTTTGTATACAGGAAAATAAAAAATAGTATTAAAAAATAAAAATAAAATTGATATATATTAGAAGATGAAAAATATTTTTTTGACAATAGAAAATCTCATTGCATTTCTGTCTTATTCCATCTAATTAGATACTTTTGAACGAGTACTTAAAACTCAACTCAAACTCAAAATTTTAGACTAACCTTCATCTCCGCCTCTCATTCCGATGACCATAAAAATTTTCGTTTCGCTCGAGTTAAGGTTATTTTAATTAATAATTTTTTGTTATTTGAAAATTAGTTTCATTTATTTATTTTCTATCATTAACTCTTGTTTATTATAATTTTGTTCATTTCGGTATTCCATTTTAAGGTTTTATTTAGCATTTAATCATTATAACAACATTAATATTTTTCATTTGCCACTATTTTTTTTAAAAAAAAAATACTTCCTTTCTAGTTATTTTTCCAAATAAAACCTACAACTTGAGATATAATAGGTTAGGAACACATTATCCAACTAACCAAATTTAATTATACTTCCTTTCTAATTCTTTTTCCAAATAAAAACCTACAACTTGAAATATAATCGAGTCAAGTCAACCCATTATACCACTAACCAAATTTGATTTTAAGTGGATAAGAATGGTTTATATGACTCGTCTAACCCATTTAAATAAATAAATTACTCATGCATTGAGCTTATCTTATATAACTCATTAACATGTATAAAATTATAGTAATGAAAATAAGAGCTCGTCAATTCATGACCTACCCTGCTCCGGTTTTATAGAGGATCGAGGAAAAAATTTTAACCTAGTGGAGTGAGACATGTCAAGATTTGAGACCTGTGTTTCAATTCTAAGACCGGGGTAGGTCAATCATATTTGGACCTATCTTGACTATCCTCCCCTACAAAGTGTAAATTATTTTTAATTGTAATTTAGAATTTACATCTATGTCATCTTTTTGAAGGTTGATACACATATTTATCAAGGTTAAACTGCAAAGGAAGTTATTAAAAAAAATTTACTAATGCTTTGTTATAAAAATTGTATTTTACTCTACTAAATAGTAAAATATTGAAGTATTTAACTTTTAAATTTATTTATTATAGGTGTGTGCTTATATTAATATGTATATAAATTCTTAAACTTTGACTCATTTTTTCAACCGGACTTATTGTTCCAATACTAACTCTAAAACTAACCCGAAATTTGTTCTAAGACCTATTAAACAAAGGTGACAGTTAGACCAATTTCGTCCGGCCCCGATATAAAAAAATATGATCAAATAATATTTTTTAAATGTAGGATAAGAACTAGGCACAGTCTAACCTATTTCGATTTTCACCCCTACGCAGAACCTATTTATAACTTATGAGGAAAAAGTTAACATTTTTATTTATATTTATTTTAAAAGTTATTGATAATAATTGACAATGAAATCAATATTACAATTAGAATAAATATGAAAATTGGTCTTTCAAATTCAATTAAAGCACTAATACGAGAAGACTTTGTTAATTTTTATGTTTACATTATAAAGACTTTAATTTTTAATTTTTAATTTTTTTGTTATTTAACTCATTATCAACCCACAACCTAATTCGTTTATTTTAAATGAATTCGGATTAGAGACAAGCATTTATAAATGAATTATAAATAAATTAAGATTGTAATTTTTAAAATGAGTTAAAGGTTATAGTTTGCATCCACCGGTGCAATCCGACCAGCTTACGATCCAACTGTAAGATTCTCATGCGGCAAGGTTTACGATTGTCCGAGGCTTGTGTTTCTTGCTGCCTAAGCAAGCGAACCGGATGAAGAATGCAAGTTTTCCGCCAGCCTCGCATTTCTGTGGTCAGTTTTCCACCAACCCGGTCTTTCAAAACCCTCATTTTTCTCCTCCTCCTTCAGACCCAAAATTTTAAAAAAAAATTAAAAAAAATTCATTTTTTACTATTTATTCGTTGCTACTTTGCTTTTTTTTTTTTACCGAAGTATTATCTTTTATCTTATTTG
>JAXCLR010000050.1:11248613-11265799 GCA_035584095.1 Annona squamosa
ATCTGTGGCCGGATCTGAATAAGGGCGGTGCTAAGAGCCGCTACTCTAAGCCGCGGAGATCGAAGATCCGTGATTTGGAGGACTTCGAGGCCGATTTTCAGGAGTTCAAGGACGACTCCGACGATGACGATGAGGTGGAGGACGTGAAGCCCTTCGCGTTTCTGAAGCCGGCCTTTGCTCGCGGTATGTTTTCGATGATTGCTGTATTTCGAATCCTTGGATTTTGCCTTTGACAAGAAAGTAGAAAGTAGAGTTCTGTGGATTTCTAAGAATGTGTGCCGCATCTTTCTCTGCTGCTTGATTCTCTTGCAGGTTTTTGTCAAGTAGATTTATTCAAGCCGGCTTTTTTGGGTTCGTGGAATGTCTTTAACTTTATAGCACATCCAGTTCCGGGATTTTAGGAAAATTTTCCCTGTTTCTGGATTTTGAGAATGGGGTTTTTTATCCTCAGGAATTTTTTGGCACATCTTAGTTGTGCAAATTTTGTATCGCTCACGATGGATTATTTCAGTGGCTCATCTTTCGTTTTTTTTTTGTTTTCTTTTTCATTTCACGCTCGAAAGAATTTATTTTTTGGGTCCTTTTTGTTTTTCCCTCTCTTGCCTGCACTTCTAAATGTCAGATGTCTTTTCTCTTCTTCTTCTTCTTCTTTTTTCTGTTGCGATTGTTTACCGCTTTGTTTTCTTGCCAATCCTTCTTTATTATTTTGGATTTCACGTGAAGCTTCCGCTTTCCCCTTTTCTTTGTTTTTTCTGTTGTTGCCTTTCACTGGATTCATGTATCACTAATACCATCCGTTTTTTTTCCTCATCATCAAGGGAAGGAAAAGTGTTTGAAAAGTAGTAGACTTTATTTGAGCTCTATCATGACGAAGGATGAATATTCTGTGAATATTTGGGTCCTTTGATTTCCTTTGAATATTTATTATTGTTATTATTTATTCTGTATCTTGGCTTTTTTGGTTTCTGTTTCCTCTGATATGGGTGCATCTTACCTGTCGGCTCGAAGATGAAAATGAAGGAAAGATTAAGAAGAGGATGCATCTTTTATTAATGATTTATTTCCAGTGTTTATATCCATTATTACAAGTTCAATTAATGCCCAACGAACTTGGGAATATTTTCTCTCTTTTTTTTTCCCTGATCTCTTATATACAAGAAAACAACAGATATTGCAATTAAGTACATTTCAAATCCTTACAACATGGAGGAAAATTCCTACGAATCCCCGTAACTAAAGGGAAATTAAACCCCCTACAACAGCTGGGGGTACTGCGGGTGGGGTGTTTTGAACTGTCCACCATGGGCAAACGAGCCCGCCATGCATACTACTGCACCAAGGCACTGGTTGCATATATTCTTTGTTTGTCATAAGCTGCTTTCTTATATGTTATAAGCCACTTTCGAAGTTGAATTAAAATGTTGAGGAAGAGATGAGGCGTAGGTTCGGCAAACGTGCACTTGAATTCCTTAATGATCCAAGATGATGTTGCTTTCTCTGATGACTCGACCTGATAGAATAATCCTTCATTTCAGCATGAATATCATCCATCGATTGTTGATTTTTGCAAGAGTAAAACTATTAAAATTCCCGAATTAACTCATCGCTAACCAACCCGTATTTCTCTAACATGATTGTTTATTTTGTGGCTTCTTTTCTGTTGTAAGTGTCCTGAATTCCTGCAAGTGGATGTTTTATTCCTATTGTTTTCTTTATGCATTATTTGTGGACTGCTGTTTAGACTTCCTCAAAAAATTTGTAATGGATTGGAGGGTCCTGCCTAAAGTTTGCTCTTTCCCTTTTCTTGTTTAAACAGCAGAAGGTGCTTCCTTCACCAACTCTGTGGAATTCAATGAGTCCCTGGAGAAATCTTCAAAGAGGAAGAGAAAGAATGAATTTAGAGGAATTCGACAACGTCCTTGGGGAAAGTGGGCTGCTGAGATCAGAGATCCCCGAAAGGGTGTTAGAGTGTGGCTTGGCACCTTCAATACTGCCGAAGAAGCTGCAAGAGCCTATGATTCTGAGGCTCGTAGAATCAGAGGCAAGAAGGCTAAAGTGAACTTTCCTGACGAGGCATCCCCTGTTGCTTCAAAACATCAGTCGAAAGCAGTTCCTCGCAAAGTGATGAAATCTGATTCATCAGATTGTCAGACACTAGATCAATCATTCAACTTTGTCAACAACTCTGATAACGAATTATACAATAATAGTGGGTTTGTGAGTGAGGATTCTTCTGTGAAGCGACCATCTGAATATCTAGGTTCATTCCCCACAAGTGCAAATCCTGTGAAACTGAATTCTGCCCTACCTTTGGATGGTGGGGGTGTGTGTTTTAACTCAGATCAAGGCAGCAATTCTTTTGGTTACTCTGATCTTGGATGGGATCACGAGCCCAAAACCCCGGAAATCTCATCCGTCCTTGCTGCTACTTTGGAGTGTGATGAATCAGAATTAGCATATGATGCAAACTCGAAGAAGAGACTGAAGAACAATTCTGAGAATGCAGTTCCTGTGGAAGATAACATGAGCATGGAGCTTTCTGAAGAGCTGTCTGCGTTTGAATCATGTATGGATTTTTTGCAGTTCCCTTATCCTGAGGGTAGCTCTGTGCCATCAATGGAGAGTCTTCTCAGTGGTGATGCTAGCCAGATCGGCAGCAGTTCAATGAATCTCTGGGGATTCGAAGACCTGCCCCTGGCAGGTAGCATGTACTGAGTTGCTGTTGTCTCGCTGCTGGTGTTTTGTAAATAAGTTAAATGTCAGTAAATTCTTCCCATCTTATAAGCAATGTTTTATTTATCATTCATTAGCATGCATGAGGTGCCTCCTTCCTGTTCAAGCTGTTTTTAAGTGGCTAGGCTTATTCTTTTTTTATTACATTACATGGTGGCCACGCTCCTCTCAAGTTTGAACTTAGATCTCACACACACATGCCAATATGTGAACCACTCCCTGGTTCATTTGACGAGGCTTATCTTTTGATATAGAGATATTAAAACAAGCCCAATTAGCAGAACTGCGCACATTGCTTACATTATTTGGCTCTGATACTGAATTATCCTGCCATATCATTCATTATCTATAGATGGAAGTACCTTAATTCCCAGGTTAATAATGTATGGATATGATTTAGTTTGATCATGTTTTGTATATTTTTCCAGTTTCATTGTTTTGTGTTACCTTGGCCTTTGATATATTTTTAAACTTCTCTTTGTCAATAAAAATTTGCAGGAAAGCTCCTGAATGGCGACTAGAGTAAGCGTATATGCTTCTTGCTATGATGATGTTCCCAGTAAGTCTGATTTATGAAACTATAAATGTAGCAGTTTTGGGTGGTCGTTTTTAATTTGTTCCGCTTTTAGGTATTTGGATTTTGAACTCTTATGTATGTGGTGATATGATGGAATTTGTGAATGGACAAAGTCAACTGTGTGCACCGTTTCCTATGAATCATGAATTTCAAACACCCAAAAAGGAAAAAAGAAAAAAAAAATTCTAAAACCATGGAATTGGGTCTGAATATCTGTGAACCATGTTTCCTTACATCTTAGTATCATCTTCTTCCCCACCATATTAATGGCTGTATAAGGATAATGGAATGGGATGGGAAAATTCAAAGTCACATTGAACATTATATAATATAAAAATGCCTTTTTCGAAACAATTCCTGATATAATACTGACTGAGCGTATCTTTTACCTTTTTCTGGAAAAATTCCTCTGCTTATAACATTTGCTTTTACATTTTTATGTATTTAAAATGTTGTATAAATTTTTCGTATGTTTATAGCATTTCATTCAAAATTTTTTATACTCATGTTGTCAACATAATCGTTACTTATTTTGTTGGAAAAATAATTTTACCCATTTAAAATTTTTTAATTGAGATAATTTGATCCTAATATGACTCAATTAATTATAATAGATTATTAATATGTGACATTAGATGATTTAAATCATATTAAGGTTTAACTAATTTAATTAGAAAAATTTCAAAGGGGCAATAAGGTAGATAACTATTATATTAATAGTATGACGGCACATTTGTTTACAAATAAAATTTTTTAGTCTCTATAATTAATATATTTTTTATAATTTTTTTATCTTTTCGTATATAATTATTTTATTTTTTAAATCGCCACTAGCCAGTTGGGTTGGTTGTAACTCTAGGGTGCCGCAATTCATGTATGCCGGGGCTCGAGTCTCCTGGTTGGTGAGAATAAAAGCATTTGTTCCCTAGTTTGGAGTATTTGCTCTTGTTCTCTCGAGAATGAGGTGTTTGTAGAATATTCCTTCAAGAATGTAAATGATATCACAATGTATATAATACTAAAAAAATTATTATATTTTTAATTATTTTTACATAGTTATTCATATAACTAATATATCTATTCTAACTCTCTTTTTTTTTTTATTCTTCGTGGTTACTCTTATTAAATTATATTGTTTTGATAATTTTTTATTTCAAAATTTTCATGACTTTCTAAACACATCTCAAATATGGTAAGAATTGAGGATAAATTATTGTAACTATAAGAAAATTTTATGAGATGTAGTAGTATATTATGAATTGCTGGAGATATAAAAGGTATTTTGCCTTTTATTTCGTCTGTTTTTTTTTTTTTTTTTTTTGGCCTAATAATCGAAATTGGAGTAGTTTTCTTTCGCGCCGTCTGAAACGTGTCGCTGGTTGAAGGTTTGGCACGTGGAGGGCACGTGACAAGATGGCAAATGGCGGCAACGAGCATGGTAGGTGGGTGTTGGGTGGAACAATGCCGTTTTCTTTCGAACAAATGACAACGGATCCGCGAATGCAACACCAAATATTAGCGGTCCAACTCCAAATCGATGGCTTTTTGCCCTTTTGTTGGTACTTTAGAACAAATATAGAGTGGGGCGGGTATCATTTGAATTACGGGTATGAAGGCCGGCCCTACATGAAATATAATTAAATAAAACTTAGATAATTCTTCTTATAATTATGGGAAAACATATTTACACCCATGAAGTTTTTTGTGACTCAACCGATCTCGATGATAGAAAAAAAATTTCCATGCGATACATATAGTTTTTACGTTAATTTAATTTAATAAAAAATTTATTTAAATTATAAAGTCACTTATGTTGCGCCTCACCCATAATATGCATGTCATTTAATGGAATGGAAGTTAGGTTGGCAATGCAGAGATGATATTAGCAGTGAAGTTAAATGAATAAGAGAATAATGATTAAAAGTACAATGCGACGAAAACAAATGAGATTGCCAAGGGAAATATTTTCAAGCCTTAAAAATCAAATTTTCAAGAAAATTCATTTTAATTACAAATTCATTTTATGGAGGACACCTAATCATCTATGACCGGTCATAGATGGCATCATGACACTCATTTTTATTTTTTGAAATTTTTTAATAAAATCATTAATCTAGGTCTATATTATCTATAAATTAAGTTTTACTAATAAAATCATTTGTCTTCTGAACATTCTTATTGATGTGATTTTGATATTTTAACTACTTCACAACTTGATTTATAATTATTATTCCCGTCGACATTATTCTCATCCTTTTGAAATTTTCTTATTAATTTTTTAATTTCCTTTGACCAATCATATATAAAATCTCAAACTCTATTTTTCGGATTGCAATCCTGTGCACCCGGATGCATTAATTCATTTTTTTATACGAGTGTAAATCTAAGTGTACTTAACATATGTATTAATTTTTATAAATTTTGGAGTATTTTAGATATTTACACTAAGATTAACACTCACATAAAAAATTAAAAAAAAAATTAAAGAAATTAAAATGAATTTAATGCACCCTGATGCACAGGATCTCAATCAGTGTTTGCTTGGAATTGGTGCCGATGAAAAATGGGAATTACTGAACTACAGTCCTAGCCATTTGACATAAAATCATGCCATCCCTCAATTGGGAAGGACTTGGGTTGCAAAGAGATATTGTTAATACTTGTTAAAAATTAAGATCAAACCTAACCTCTTCAACACCTAACCTTTTGCCTAGTCTACAAGCAACAAGATTACTTTGGTGATGCTTGCCCGCTCTCACAAATACAACACCAGCCTCTTTATATTGCTTTGACTTTGTTGCTTGGAAGTGATCATATTCAATTGTTTGCATAACGGACAAAAGAGGGGGAAAAAAACAGGCAAAAACGATGAACTTGTGAGGTAATTAATCATACCAAAGACTTTTCTAGTGATTGTTGTGATCGGTGATGCATTTGATTGGAATAAATTCGGAGGAAGGAAAATTGATACAAATGATGGTACCAATAATAAAGTGAAAAAGCTAAGATAATAAAAAATAACTAATATAAATTTTGAATTACTATGAAAGGTACATCAACTTAGAATTCACATTCATTTAACGGATTTTCAGTCAAGAAAAAGGACGAACTTGTGACTTTATGATATTTTTTAATGAGGAACAATTCTCTGTTCCTGCTAAGCAAATAGTTTGCTTAGTCATCTCAAAGCCCCAACCTGATTTTTCTTTTTATATTTATTATAAGATACATTGCAAATATAAAATATAAATGATAATATTCAATTTATTATTTTATATATTTATATTTTTGTAGATGTTTGTCATATTCAGATTATATTATATTATAAACAGATTGTATCTTTTTATTTAATTTACGTGTATGTTTATATTATTTATTTTTACATTTGTTAGCTTTTTAGATGAAAATTAGATATGAAATAATTTAAGATGATTGAAAGACAGAGTCAATAGCGAATAAAATAAGATAAATGAGATCAAGTAGACTAAGATAGTTTGAATAGAAGACAAGAAAAAATCGAAAAGAAGAACAAAAAAAATAACTAAAAATAATTATAAAATATTAACAATGATTGAAAATCATAAAAATTTATGCAATAAGGTCCATACAGCTAACCTACATCGGCGGAAAGTAATTTATGATGATGACGACGACATTAAACTTGTCATTCTTAACTTAAATAAAAACTTGGCAACATAAATTCCATATGAAATTTTAACTCAAACCCAATTCACGTAAGTAAAATTAAGATTTAGATTTTATAACTGTATTAAAAGATTAAAGTAGGCACACGATTAGGCTGAGGCAACCGAGTTCCACCCGTGCGCGCAGACGGCATGAGCTGACAGCGTGACACAACCCAACGACAGAACTGGCATCATACATCACAGCCTTCCAAAATTACCGTCTGGCAGGAAAGGCCAGAGCGACACGGAATCAGGGAATCCAGGGGGGGCTGGCCCACCATTCCTTTTGTTTTATTTTATTTTATTTGTGGGCCACCAAATCTTCATCTGCCGACAATATGAAATTCGCATTACTGGGATGAACGATCGAAGAACTCCCACCCGAGCATTTCCCCCCATCCTGCTCTATTTTCTGTCCCGACTAACGGGCCAGGATTTCTCTCAATCTGGACCGTTGAAGCTTTTTAGCTCATAGAAAATGGCCGGATCCAAGAGTCGTTTCGATAATCTTGGCCGAGAAATTGTATGTTCGTGTGATTTCCGTCTTCTGGTCGATTGGTGGGGCTCAAATCCGAAGGTGATAATCACATGGGGAGTTGATCCGCTTCGGAAATCAGCGAACCAATGGTCGAGATCATGGAATACTTAGGCCCAAGAACATGGATTAAGAGAGCCGAGTAGAGTTGGTTGAGGTTGTTTGAAGGAGCAAAGTAGGCCGGCTGGTTTGGTATTAGACTAGTGGTACAATGGTCACGTGACTCCACTCACACCATGTAAGATGTATCTCGTGATACATAAGATGGATGGGGCCCACTGGTAGGAAAAAAGGTTGTATAAGAGAGAAAATGTGGACGGCCTAACCAACCCGTCCTTGCCACCTTAAAAATGGACTTGATTGGGTACTAGAATTGATACTGGCACGTGTGCATTCGCGCCCAGAATCATGGCAGCCACGGGTGGCAATGCACAAGACATTGGGGAATTTGAACCCCATTGCAACCTGGAAGCGTCGGGTAGATGCATTTTCTGAGGCCTTAGCTTTAGAGTTGGGTTCCGATCCAACGGACCAGGGTGGTGTAAAACCCGTTTTTTAATTTTTTTTATACGAACATTAATCTAAGTTTATTTAGTTTATATAACAAGTTTTACTATTTTCAGATATGTATATATATTTCTTTTTTAGATTTTAAACACAAAAGTATTTTATTCCTTTTTAAAGGGTTGAAAATAACTAAAATTTGAAACCTTAAAAAATATATTCACATGTCAAAAATGTTAAAACTTAGTATATTAATTAAATACACTTAAACTAATAATTTTATAAAAATTATCAAAAAATAAAAAATGAATAAATATTAAGCCCGGGTGCGCTGAATCAGATTCCTAATTTAAATGCTTTATATTAAACATTAGTACATGATTTCGCTGCTTTACATAGTTGTTCTCCATAGCAATATTTTATTAAAAGTTCTTTTTCATCAATGTACATTTACATTCATCTCACTTTTTATTATAATAAAGCTTTGAGATATTCTTACAATTTATACAAGGAGACTACGAGCTCCATTATCAATTGAGACGAAAAAATTCCCACCAAATAAATAGAGATATCACAACTCCCATTAACAGCGCCCATGGAGATTTGACCTCACACCAGTAGACTGCCGTATGGCAATACCAATCGGTCAATGGCTTAATTGTATTTTATTCAAAGTTGTTGGTTGACTGTTTGGATGCAGATTTTACTATTTGTTATTTCCAAAAAATAAAAAATTTATTTTTCTTATTTTTCATAAATTTTTCTTCATTTCGACACAACTTTACCCATTTTTAATACAGAATATTACTTTTTTCATCACGTACCTTCATCTCATCCAAGTCATAACAAATTGGTTGAATGAATTGAATGAAAATAGATTAAAGTTTTGAAAAATGATTTAGAGATTACATAAGTGTTACCATGCTCTTACTTCCCACAACTATCTGAGCTGTGATTCAGCATTCACTGAGCACTGAGCCTTTGTGCTCATACTCACATGAGCTATTTTTCTTGCCATTTATATGTAGAGCCCCAAACATGAACTTTCTATACGTGCAATTTTACAGTTTTTTGTTTTTGAATATTTCTTTTTGAATTTCAAAAATAAAAAAGAACAACATTTCATAGGAAAATGTTGTTTTTTTCCATTTTCGAAATTAAAAAATATTTAAATTTTAGAAAGTTTATACTCGGCCTACACACGAATGACAATAATAATAATAATAATTATTAAAAAATAAACAAATGGGTCACGTGAATATAAGCACTAAAGCTGACCCTCTCAGAGCTCACGTCAACTCATTTGTCATCATAACATTTACCAGGCATCGATAAAATAGAAAATTTTGATAGGACATTATATTAAGATACTATGGTAGTGTGAAGATATTCTGACGTGTTGACCCAAGAAACCACCTAAATTAGGCTTGTGTAACCTATAAGGTTTTCGACTAAGGGCACGTTTGGTAAAGTAGCATGGGAAATGCAGGAGGAAAAACGTGGTAACACGGATTTCGAAATCTATCATTTCACAACTAATCATTATATTTTTACACTTTTACCCCTATATTGTAATCATTTTCCCTATCAACTATCTTCCAACAAACCTATTTATTCCAACTTTACCCCTATTATTTCATATAAATCATACAATTTTCAAAATATTCCATTTTACATTCCCACCAAATACCATATTTCCCACCACTTTCATATTCCCAAACATCCCCTAACTTATCAAACATCTAAACAATTAATTATTAGTCGGGCAAATTCATCTCTTTCGCTTTTGACAGCTGATTGGAGCACAAAACCAGAATGCTTCCGAATAAGATTTTCCAAAGACATTTACAAAATAGACATAACTTCGTCGGCATAATTATAAATTAGCATCTATTTTAAACATTTATTTAAAAAAAAAAATCCCATAAATTTTAACATAGTGCAAAATACATCCAAAGCCCGAAAGAGAAATATGGACGAAGTTCAAAATGCAAAAATATAAAAAGAGCCTAATTTGAACAAAATTGCGATTAAGATGTTTAAGTTCCACAAAACTACAATTGAAACCCCAACCATTAACTTTATGGTCTATTTTTTGCAACATATGAAACGTGGAGAATCTATGTTGCAAATACCCAGCACATATGCTACTCCTTTACGAACATTACATAACTGCAGGGGTCTATTCCGCACATACTTGAACTCCCCCGTCTCCAATTTTATAGAACAGACGCAATTAAAACAGACTACTTTCAAATGGAAATTTGTTACACTCAAAACAAAGAGCGTTCAGCAAACAGATCTGGGCCACAGACACTGATCCCTTGTCCAAGTATGGAAAAATGTTGTCTAAAAAGTTCCAGCCTCAAAAATAAAATTTTGAATAATGCTAATTGAAAAATGTGATCCGTCAAAGATTGAAACATGGATAGCTTCGGAGAATGGCAGGGTGTCATTAGACTCTAAAGCCACGGCTATTTCTCCTGCCTCTAGCTCTTTCAAACTTCCTGCCCTTGGAACGAACATAAGGCTTGGTACGACTGCCAGGCACACCCGGAGCTTTGCCGAAATGTTTAATTGCCTCTCTATTCTTTGTGCCCCTCAGAAGAACCTGCAAAAACATGTATAGCAAGTTTCTGGGAGTTCTATCAAGAAAAATAAAAGACAATTCCCATGGTTGCCTGTTGAAACACGCAATTAATTAGGTAGACTACCGTGGGATGGTTGGTCTAATTTCTATCTCAGCACCATCAAATTGAACATGTCATGTCGTACAACAATCGTGGTTTTTTTGCCTTGTGACTGGGCTTTCCCAATGAACAGCCCACACTTTTCACAAATGGCATTCATCCTTCAGTAAAACAGGCAGTCTAGGCAACTTACGAAATGCAAAGGGTATAAGGAATTGCCTGAGCGTCCATTAACACTTTAGGTCAAACGTACATGAGCGAGCAACTGACTGTTGACTAAATTTTGCCACCATCATCACTGAAACCTTATCCCTTAAATTGGTACCAGCAATATCAAATTTCAGCTCCAATAAACTTCAATCTCGGAATATGACACACAATGATCAAACAAAATTTTTTTTCATCAGGTCACCCACCTTAGATAACTAGGTACCTCACAAAGGCATACTCTAGAGGAAGAATAATAAGGCCACTGCCTCTACTTAACTTTAAGCCTTGAACTTCAATATCTCAACACCCAATAAATACTCATGACAGCCACTTCGTCTTTCAAGTGGCGACAATGGTTGAACAAAATTTATTGATGAATGTATGTATGTTGCATCAAATCTCTTTTTAAGACCCAGATTCATTACTTTTTGACATCAGAGTAGCAGAAACATAGCATCTTCTGAGCAACTGCCTAATACAAACCTCTTCGTGAACATGAGGATATATTGACGCACATATACATAAATGATTATTACTGTAGTGATATTGATGATCAATTTCTAATTCAGTTCTAGTTCCAGACTTCCAGTTGCTGCATTGTCATCAGCTAAGGCCCAGGCATTTGATTATGCCAAGGCCCAGATGGGTCGGTTTATAGCAAGGCAAAATGGGTTTGAAGTCTATAAAAGGGAAGCTATTTCCATTTCTTGGTGTGGATTGTTTATCTTGTTTCAGAGAGTCATTCTCTTTCCTACCTGCAGGATCCAATAACTCTTGCAATTTCCCCTTCAGTTATTAGAATGTTGTAATTTCTCTTCTTCAAATTCAATAAAAAAATATTCGAGTTTCACTCGATAGGATCCTGATCCTATCAATTGGTATCAGAACAAGCAAATCGCTGAAGAAATCATGATTAACATCAAGCATTCAGAGGAGATGTTCCTATAATCAGCAAAGCAGGAGTCAGATAAATCTTCCTTGCAGCAGATGTTTGAGAAACACATGAAGGAGATGATGCAAAAGATTTGGCACTTTGGAAGAGTTGATTCAAATGATCCTCTAGCAAAGGACAGTGCAGCAGTCAGTTTCAGCAACGTTGCCAAAGCCTGGGCACATGGGAAAAGCAAGCTGCAATAATGCCATTTGGTGGTTGACAACTGTCTGGAGTGAGGAGTGAAGTGTCCACAAGTGGGAAAGACTGGAGCAGGGGACAGACAACACGCATAATCAGCAGCTGTGGATGGTACAATCAGACTTAGGGTCGGGAGTGGAATCCCTGTCAATCAACACCAACCATAAGCAGCCGATTCATTGGGAGCAAGGCATGCAGAAGATGTCAGAGGACGGATTGGTGATACCAGTCCCAAGCAACAGGAAGAACAATTCCTAACAAACTGGATTATCATTGGAAAGCGGGAAGATGAATGCAACGTACTGGAATCATCAGATGATGGGCATTGGCCAGTCACTCTCAGTAGTTTCTCCATGGTTGGGTAAGACGAAGGCAAAGGAGGTTGCATTTCTATGGATAGACAAAAGGATTGGAGTCACCCAACCCACTGTTGTGTTGGAGTCGCTCGCTTCTTGTCTGTTTGGAGATTTGTCTGTATGGGAATGGTTGTTCAACCCATGGTTGTCAGGATGGGACAGGTTTTCCTCTTTTCATTGGAATCCAGCGCAATGTCAATTAGGGGTGTTCGGCTCCTAATTTGCATGTTATGCATGATGATGGGCTCATTCGATTAGCTCCTGCAGTTATTATGGAGAGGAGAGGTGTTGCAAGGAGGGTCTCCTTTACATGAATTTCTTGTTAGACGAGAATCTCTACAGAAGCTGATAATCGGGAGGACTCACACTGGTTTCACTTAACACTACCCGGAATTTGGGGCTGAATGGGAAGCAGTGTCTCAAGGGGCAGAGAATGATGAGATTGTAGAGACGATCTCTATTCAGCTCTAGTTCCAGACTTCCAGTTGCTACAGTGTCATCAGCTGAGGCCAGGCATCTGATTATGTCCAACACCAGTTGGGTTGATTTACAGCAAGGCAATGTGGATTTGAAGTCTAATAGGGAAGTTATTTCCATTTCTCGGTGTGGATTGTTTGTCTTGTTCCAGAGAGTCTCTCTCTTTCAAATTCAATAAAAATATTAGAGTTTCACTCAATAGGATTCCAATCCGATCAGATATACTGTAGGCAGCTGATCAAAATATCCATCCATCAGTCATTTAAATACTGACCCAACTTACCGTTAGGCAACATTTTCAAAAAATTATCAAAAAACAACAACAACGGTGGAATGACGGGCATACCGATCATGTTTCAAAAAAGCACATGACGAAATCAGTCGTCAACGTGTCAATAAAACAGCCCAGCTTATTATTACTTCCCTTGGTGTGAAAGAAAGAGTTAGCTGGCACTAATAAGAATTTCATTCCGAATTGTTGGAATGAATTTACATTTAAAAGAGAGAGAAAGTAAGAGAACAGGCAAAAAAACTCAAACAAGAATCATTTGCTTGCAGTGATGAATTTCAACGGTGATTGTTTGCAAACAAAATTACATGTTGAACAGAAACTTGAGAAATATTTATCATAATAGGAAGCAATCTTGTTGTTTACTGACCGTGTTCTGCCCCAGAGGAGCCCTCAAAGCAAGCTGATCAAAGGTCAAGCATTCACCCCCAGCTTTTATTATCCGAGCACGAGCTGTCTCTGTAAACCTTAGAGCAGTAACTTTCAGTGCAGGCACATCATATACTCGGGTATCATCAGTGATGCAACCAACCACCACTGCAGTTTTGTCTTCCTATCAAATCATAATTCACCCAGTCCTGTGAGTATTTGCTAGAGTATAAAACCAATTTAAGCAATATACTAACTGAGATGGAAAATATAAATTGAACACTTCTTAACGGTTAAATTAGAGAATACATGGAACATTCTTGAATCTCATGTCTTGTATCTAAGGAAAAAAGATCATCAGAAAGGGAGAAAAGGCTTTTCAAGACCATCTGGATACAGAACAATGATCAGTCAATCAAGGGGGATCAATGAAGGATTTCGATAACAAGGATTTCTTTTGAAGTAATAGTAACTGTAATGTTTCAGTAACTGAAGATATACATGCTGCATTTTATCAGTGGGATATGGAAAATAGAATCTAATTAGCAGTTTTCCCATTCATCATGTGGCTTTAAATAAGTAAAATTGTTCATATAATTACAATAGTGATATACAGTAAATCCAAACAAAGAATAATAAGTTACGCAGCCAGAATTCAAGAGAGGCCAGCTGGTATCATCTCAAGATAAAGGTGAATTGCACATAAGAAGAATAGTTGGTAGCAATAAATCAGATCAATGAATGGCAAGTTAAATAGCCATGACTCAACAGCAGATGCACCATACCTTTCCCTTCATGTATTTGATCAGCTTAGATAGTGATACTGGTGGTTTGTTTACCCTGCTCATGAACAATCTTTTCAATATTACTGCATTAAACTTGCTACCTGTCCTCCTAACCAGGAACCTGTACAGCTGAAATGCAACGAAAAAAATCAGATGAACGGACTTATGGCTACCCCAATCAGCAAAGAAATATTAGGAACATTTCCAAAGGACTAAAAAACTAGGTTTCTATCCAAGAAGTCACTAATGGCATCTGAACATTCTCAAAGAACAAAAACTGGGTCTCTGTCTGAGAAGTCACCTCTGGCATGCAGAACCATAATATCACGCACGTGTGCACAATTAATGGAATTGGAGAAGTACGAGAAATGGTTAGTCATCAACACCATCGATCTTTGACAACCACTTATGAAATCCTTAATATACATGTTCAATTAATTAAATAATCTGATGCAAGATGATAGCCATGAACTAAGAGAACTGTATAGTGACAACAACACAAACCATAGAAGAACAGACACCATAATATTCTGTTGCAAGAACGCAAATTCATAAAACAGACCATTCTGGCAAACAACCAAACAATAAGGAGGGCTCATCAGACAACTAGGCAGGGTGACTAATCAACTTGCAGAATAATCCAAGATCCAGAATCTACCAACCAAACATATCTATAGCCCACCCCCATCAGCTGGGCAGATAGGACTCCATCATGGAAATGCCATCCATCAAAATTTACTAGTAACAAATCCATTGCAACCATCAAAATTCAACAGTAGTGTATCAATGGCAGCCACCAAAATCCAAAAGCAACATATCAAAGCCACCCACCAACATTTAATTAATGAAGGGAGATGCCAAATTTTGAAATGCATGGAAACCATATTATATTATCTTGTTTTTCTTCAACCTGCATCTCTAAAGCCTAGACCCACCAGACTGATTGAAAGGACAGCAAATGGGAACTATCCAACCATCAGAGTCTATAGTAATCTACCAATTGTGACCAACAAAATTCAATTCATAAATGGATGGAAAATTTTGAACTTCATGGAGACGACAGCCAATGGATGTTGTTTCTCTTAAACAGGTATTTCAAATGCGGAACAATATCAAATGAGGAAACCCATAATGATTGTCCAGCAAACGGACCGTAGCATAAGAATTGAAATGAGGAAAAATGAAACCTTGACAAGAAGCTTGAGGTAGATATCATGGGATCTCGGAGCAGTACGCTTCGTCCTCTTGCTCCTTCCTCCAGCAACCAGATCTATCCCCTGAGAAACCGGAATCCACAAAAAACCATTTAGATATAGACGGCAAGGAAAACACCATCAGAGCATCAGAACCAGCGATAGAAAAGCATGTCGAGAAGCACAAAAATTACCATCTTCTCTGTGTATATTTCTGTTCTGAGTTCCGGGGCAGGAGGAAGAAAAACGTATGAGAATCGGGTTTTGTATGCTGACCAAGGGATGCGACCTAGGGTTTTGGAGGGATTTTGAATGGCACGAGCCGAGAATAACACGTGTCAGGGCTGAGATTTGCAAGACCCCGAAAGAGCTTTCAAAATGGGCCGTTCAATGGCCAATGTGTTATGTGATCATGTTGTCCTCGAAACAGGAGCCCCATCGTATGCTTCCGGAACATACACCCATTTTTTTGAAATTTTTTTTACAATATTGTTAATCTATGTGTACAAATAAATATTTAAAATATTCCAAAAATGATAAAAATTTATAAATATGTTAAATACACTTATATTAACAGTTTTATAAAAAAATTTAAAAAATAGGTGTATGCACCTGAAAGCATATGATGGGGTTCCTTCAAAACATTTGACCAACTTGAAGCCTGCCCTAGATTTAAAGCTCTTACAAAAAAAAAAAAGTGTGATTCTGTGCCTCTTTCATTTGATTCGTAGGTGAGAGTTTTACATTCAATGCTTCTAAACAAGAGTGATGAACCTATAATATGAGCTAAGTAAATGTTCCACTTAGTTTATATTAAAAAACTTATTTATAATAATTTTTTATTTTTTTTTCTTTGTATACTTTTTTATCTAAGTGTATTTAATATATAAACCAAGTTTTAACATTTTTTAAATGTGTATATGTTTTTTTAGATTTTTAAAGTAAGGATATTTTAAGTAGATGTTTAAAAATCTCAAAAAATATAAACATGTTCAAAAATTGTAAAATTTAGTTTATATGTTAAATACACTCAGATAAACAAGAATATAAAGAAAAAGCAAAAAAAATTCTTGTAAATAGATTTTTTGAAGTGTGCTAAGCGTAGTATTTGCTTAGTCTGTGCTAACATGTTTACTTCTTTTTAAACAATTTGTCTTTAAAAGTATTCTAATTTTTTTTAATATGTTTCAACAGAAAGAGTTACTAACCAAATTATTATTATTATTATTATTATTATTGTTATTGTTGTCATTATTTAAAACTATCAATCACTTAATGTTACATGCAATTCAAAAGAAATTTTTTCGAACTAAAATGCTTGGAAAATAAATTTTTTTACACATGAAAGTTAGCCTTCATCAACGAACAATTTAATACAATTTTTGTGAACGCGTATGGGAACAAGGGCTCTTCCTATTAAGGGTGTTAATGGTTATTGTCAATCTGTCAACTGTTCGTCCAACCCGTTTGTAAATAAGTTTGAGTTGGAATTTTTAAATAAATGGGTTATGATCCGCCAACTCATTTAATCATTTAATTAAATAAATAGATTATAGTTGAAATTTTATAACTCATTAACCGTTTTAGTAATCTGTCCAACTCATATAACATGTTTAACCCGTTTAAATCATTCAACTCATTAAAGTTTTA
>JAXCLR010000050.1:11265899-11278397 GCA_035584095.1 Annona squamosa
TTTATATATATATATATATATATATATATGTAAATCTCTCAGTTATTTTCCATCTTTAAGTCTTCCTTTCATCACTTAATTTTTATTTTTTCACTGTTGCCCTAATTTTAATTACCTGTTACTGTCCTATTTTTATTTCCTTTGAGCTGAAAATACATTCCCATCTCTTCCTACGAAATCACCATTTACTAAAGTTTAGACTTTTAAGTAATCACTGTACAACCCATTAATTACCCGCCAACCCATTTACTAAATGAGTTGTAAATGGATTAGGGTTGAAGTTTTTTAAAATAAATTAATAAACATATTAGAATTAAGATATTTTAAACAAGTTAGCAGTTAGGTTAGGCTATCCATTAACAACACCCTCCTCCTGTACGCGTACGCCCAACCACCCCACCAAGTTCCCTACACACGTCAAGAGCAAGCAAGGATTAAGTATTCTACTCTTCTACTCCATTCTAATCCTGGTCCAATTTCTGCGGCCCTGGAGAATCTTGAAACTTGTTTGAGCCGGAGATGCTAGCAACCCCGATTTGGGAGATCAATTACTGCAGGCAGCGCCGATTTGAGCCAACGATGGTTGAACAGAGGGTTTGACGTCGTTTGTGAACCCCATTGATCTTGGGGTGCAGCTATTTTTTTTAAAAAAAATTTACACAATTATTAATCTAAATGTATTTAACATGTGCATCAATTTTTATTATTTTTCAAGATTCTTAAATATTTTTTTGAAATTTTAAAAGTTAGTGGCATTTTAGATTTTTTAAAATTATTAAAATGCAATTGATTTTTAAAAATCCAAAAAATAATATAAAATCTTAAAAATGGTAAAAATTGATACATATGTTAAATATAATTACACTAACCGCTTCATGAAAAAGAATTTTAAAAAAAAAAATGTAATATGCTTGGGTGCTACAAGGCTTAATGCACCTTGGTGCATATGATTACACCCCATTGATCTTTGTCCCCGTTTCTTTTGCAGATTTGGTGGGACAATGATGGGAATGAAATACATTTTCCATGCTAATCTAAATGGATGCGACTTGAAATAGGATTGTTCTTTTACTGTAGCAGTCCCTATTCATTCTAAACTAAAGTCTCACTTGGACGCAGACGGTCCAAGAAATTTTGCGAGTGTTATCCCACAAAAACAGGCCTAATGATCTTCATCTTATACTGCTGGAGGATATAGTACCTCCGTAATGCTCTTTGGGAGAATGGTGCACAGACGGTGCTGGGAAACTTGGTTGAATGGTGTGCGGAGTTCCTTGAGGAGCACAGAAGAGCTAAGCCCCTCATGCTTAGTGGTTGCTTGGACCGACCATTGATTCCTAAGTGGATTAAACCGCCACCAAGGGCTTTCAAAATCAACGTCGATGCAAGGAGAGGCAGGGCTGGGGAATCCATGGGCTTTGCGGCAATCGTTAGAGATTCTAAAGGCTCCTTCATTGCTGCTCAGGGATGGAGGAGGCGAGGAAACATGGGGCCCCCGCTCATGGAAGCCCAAGCGTTTCTGTTTGGAGCCAAGTGGGCTTCCCAGCTGGCGTGCCGGAACATACAGATTGAGTTTGACTCTCTCCTCTTGTATAACTTTTTGGCTGGGGAGGGCCTGATTCGTGCTCCGGCGAGGGTCATCATTCAAGAGATCAAGGCGTTCCTTTCCATGACTCCCCATATTTCTGTTCATCATATATTAAGGTAGGGAAATGTTGTTGCTTATGTCTTAGCAGATTGATGTCTTTTTCTGTTTATGATCACCAATCTTGGTGGGGATTCCCCCCCAAGCTATTTTGGTTAAAATTTTTATAGACAATTTTTTTGGTAATGCATTATTGGATCACTCAATCCTGGCTTCCTCCGATGTTGTGAGGGGACCGGGATAGGGGAGTATTCTAGTTCATCAAAAAAACAAAAAAGTCTCACTTGGACGTAGGTTCAATGCACCCAGGCATACTTTACTCATTTTTTAAAAAAAAAATTTGAACTTTTTTTATAGGACTGTAAATATAAGTATACTAATCATATATATAAATTTTTATCATTTTTGAAGATTTTTAGATTTTTTTTTGAATTTTTTAAAATCAATGGCCATTGGTTTTAAAAAATTCGAACAAAATATCTAAAAGTCTTTAAAAAAAAAAAGTAAAAATTTATACACATATTAAATTAGATTAACATTTTTATAAAAAAAAAATTTCAAAAAAAATTAAAAAAATTAATAAAGTACACCCGGTGCACTGACGCTGACGTCCGTCTCAACTCCTGAGCACTCGTTACCCGAGGAATAGAAAATATTGGCATTCTTGGTTCAAATGTCTGGCTAAGCCGCTTGAAATATGAGCCACGATTGTATCTGATGAATCCTAAATAGGCTCTCCATACAATTTTTTTTATTTTTTATATTCTTTTCTTGATAAACATGTTTTTATAAGTGTATTTAATCCACATATAGGGTTTTACCACTTTACATTTTTATTTTTATTTTTGAAAAACTAAGTTTTTTTAGGAGTAAATTGACAGAAATACCCCTAACATTAATGATTTTTAAAAATAAAACATAGATGTGTAAAATTATTGTAAAATGGTAAAACTTGATACATGGGTTACGTACATTTATTCAAAATATATTCATGAAAAAACTGAAACAAATAACAAATAAAAAATAAAAAAATAAAAAAATATTGTATATAAGCCAATATATGACTTAGTGGTACATAAACATGGCTCCTCGAAAATTAGCGAGAGAATTTTCTTTAGAACTGAAAAGCTGAATCGCAACTCTCCGCAAATTTGCATTGCATGAAGGTATAAATCATACAATTGTTCTTGGGTTTACAGAAGCCTATGAAGATCAGAAAACAAATGTTCTCCCAATCTCGAACAATTTTAGTACAACAATACCAACACCAAAAATGCCAGTTATTCAAAATGGCAGCGCAATGGAAAAAGGCAAAAAAAAACAGACGGGAAACAAAGCACACTCGAGCATTTGCTTGCTATCACAAGAAATTCCACATCCCGATCACAGGTCTCTTTATTCTGAGCAATGGGAATGGAGCTCGTTGATCTGTCTTTTAGTCATCAGAAGCCAAAGGTACAGCCTGAGCCTGAAACGCAAGAAATCAGACACGAGGATTATTTAGCATTGCAATAATCGGCACTCAAGGAAAGGGTGATGGATTATTCATACAAGTCATTGAAGTGGTGTTGTGTGTTGCAGAATGATTAACCACTTGTTTTGTTGCTAATATCTTTATAAATCACACTTTTTAACTTTTCCCAAGCAAAAACTTGCATTCAAACCTCAGCAACCAACAATCTGCTGAATACCTCATTCTTGCTAATTTTCGTGTTTCTGGGTGAGGATGGGAGCTCACCAGTTTTCGGTATTTGAGTGCATAGAACATCTCCAGGTAGCGACGGGTCTCACGCCTGTCCAACTTGGATACGTATTTCCAGAAACCATAAACACCAGCCAATGTCATCAACCTTTCTGAGTAGATCTGCCAGGTATATCTGCGTCATGCATGAAGCAAGAAATAAGAAATGCATCCCCGTGAATGCAAAAGGGAAGAACAATAACAATAAAAGCCCGCTTTACAACAGAATGCATCACTTACTTTTCCTCAATACGTTTCAGGCCACCTTGGGAGATTTTATCCCAGTGAGATGGATCCTTCTTGCATTTTGTGAAGAAATCAACGAGAAGTTCAGCAGCCTCATCTCCTTTGTAGGGATCAATGTGGTAGCCCGATACACCATGGACAATAATTTCTGCAGGTCCTCCGTTGCTCGTTGCGAAAGTGGGCAGACCACAGGTCATGGCTTCAACGACTGTAAGCCCGAAAGCTTCATACAGTGCAGGCTGGAGAGCGAAAAAAATCATATCAACATTAGCAGAAATTACAATTAAATTTCAAATCACTGACTACCTCACAACACTTGCAAGTGATTGAGTTCGTACAATAATACCTGAACAAAAGCTCCCTTCGTGTCAGCAATGTAACGATAGAGTTCACCATTGCGCACCCGATTCATCTGGGCAGAAATCCAGCGGAACTGTCCGTTCAGGTTGTATGTTTCAATCATAGACTTCATTTTAGCAAACTCAGCTTGTTCTTCCCTATCCTTTGATGGTTTTCCATGGTCACCACACACCACCACAAGGTTAACAAGTTCCCTAAGGCGGGTGTTCTTGCCAAACCACTCTACAAGTCCGGTAAGGTTCTTAACACGATCGAGTCTGGCCATTGAAAATATGATTGGCTTATTCCGGTCTTTTAAAGTGCATCTGCAGGAAGAGAGAAACACTGTCAGAATAAACTATTAGGATCACAGAACAGACGCATCCTTGCAACTGTACAATGAAAGCATCAGAAAAACATGTTATGTTAACTCCCCGTCTTGCCATAATACCAAGCCGGCATGGGACCCAGTTCCCCGATTAAACAAGATGTGCGTCCAGAATTTGTAAAACACATTGCAATATACAAAAAATGAATCAGACAAAAGTAAAAAAAGCACCCGATAATAAATGCGTTAAAATTTTGCCCCTAGAATGGACAACATGGGTTATGCACCCTCCGGTTCCATTGGAAACTGACCTTCACTGTAGCTAATTATGATCGTACAAGATCGAAAGATAGCGGAAAAGATTTTCATGCTCATGATAGGAATCGGAGGCTCTTACATGTGTTCTGCATTCTCAACAGGACTGTATAGAAGTTCCTCGATTTCAGGATGGAGGCTAGTAAGCCGTAATTTCTCCTCTGTATATGGGAAGTAAATAGCCATATCCGCTCCTGGTGAGACAATGTTAAATTTGGGATCAAAGACATCAATCCCATGAACCACTCGGTAGAGTCCAGGCATTGTAAAGGCTGTGTGGCTTTCATACTGTCCAACAGTGTCCTTGCTGAATAACATATATGAATAAAAAACATGTTAGCTATGGAGAAAGCATCTTTTTTGCTCAATTGAGGTCTTTTATAATGCAATCCATTTTTTGCTAATTATACCTAATATTTAGAACCAACTTGCTGATCCAAAATCTTCTAGGAAATGAAACAAGAACAGGGTATAAATACCTTCCAGCAATCTCTTGGAATGTACTAGTGATAATAAAGTCCGTATGGTTCATGGCAATTAGATCAGCTGTGAACTGGCAAGAGAAATGATACTTTTCATCAAGGCTTTTCCAATAAATATCAGAATCCGGATACTTAGTCTTCTCCAGGGCATGGGCAATGGTACACTGCATGACAAACAAAAATATCAGCCATGGGCAATATTCAGGTCGAAAGTTTGTAACAACAATTGTTGCTCTGTTCAACTTCTATGGAAAATACTTCTATCATACTGACCTGGGTAACTCCCAATTTGTGAGCTAGCAAAGATGCAACAAGATTTCCGTCACTGTAGTTGCCAATGATGAGATCTGGAACAGCATTCAGCTCGGCTGCAATCTCAAGTGCAACATCCTAATAGCGGGACAAACAAGCACTTCAGAAATAGCATGTTGCATGTTTAAACAAGCTTGAACTAAAATAAAAGATCAAGTAGATCAGCGATAAATATTCCAAATTACAGCCTACCTCAGTATATGTTTCCAGATAAGGCCAGACATCAAATCTTGATATCCATTTGCGAAGAATTCCTTTCTCCGTTCTAAAAGGAACACGCAAAATGCTTGCGTGGTCTGTTCCAAGAACTTTCTCAAGACGTTGATTGCAAGTGGTCCCTACTGCATCAGGTAGTAGTCTTGTCACCTGTATTCCGGCATGAAATACATTATGAAAATTTTTGAGGTTTCAATCATGAACTGTATATGCGGTGGAAGTTAGAATAGAAATTTCCTTCCACACAAGATACCTAAGATCACAAGTTTGCGTTAGCAAAGGTCTTCTAATAAATTCTTTAGATCGACAAGCAATCCAGTTACATTTAGACTATATGGGTTGAATGAATTGACAACAGATTCTGACAAGATGAACTAAACATGTGAAAGAGTATACAAATCTTACAATGAGAATCCTAGGTGTGATATCAAGGCCTTGCTGCTTTATTCTGAGAAGCATCTCATGCTCCAAAGCACGAACTTGATCCAAAATATAAACAACCTGACAAAAGAACAGATCAATAAATCAGCAAGATAATATTTGAGCAGTAGAAAGGTGAAGAGTAATTTTCTAATGGTAACACACCTGGCCTCCAGTATCTGGCAACCCCAGAACATTTGATTGTGCGAAGTACCCATGGGGGGAAAGGATCACAACATTGAACACCATTGGGATCCTCCCGAGGAACTTCTCTAAGGTGCATGGTTCCGGCGCCTCAAGGAGTTCTAAAAGTAGATGGACCATTTCCAATACACGTCCAGCTGTATCACCCCAACCCTTCTCCAAACCCATCTCTTGGAATCTAACATCACATTGTGCAAAAAATATGATATTCAATCATTCCAATACCCACAAAACGTTTTTGGGGAAATTAGCAGCTTACATACTTGTGATCAAACTCTGAGTAGGGTGTATCGGAAGAGATGGATGACAGATAGTCCGCTGCATTCCTCATAACAGACTGAAGGCCATTTAGGCTGTGTATTCTGTCATTCAACATCATTGACTGTACAGCATAATCAAATATAAAACATGTCAGTGTTTGATTGCAATAACTGTATAAATTTCTTTATCACAGTTTGTCTTTATTCAATATTAGATCTGGATCTCTAAGGATGTGAGCATTGCAAGATTTATGGCATCTTGAATTCTCCACTAGTCAACATACCTCTGCATGTCATTATAAGCTCAGATTCTCATGTAGACCATCATACATGGCTCCTCTATGAAATTAAGAAAAAGAGGGGGGAAAAGACTCCAAAATATTTCTGTTGCATTTAGCACTGGAACTGACATTATCAACCAGAATTTGCCAGTTTTATCTCTTGGGACAGACCTGCTCTACCAGCAAACCAGGAAGAGCTCAACCATATTTTCTTTTCTAATATTACCAGATCCTGATTTTATTTTTCTACTTTTCTCAGTGCATCACAATCAGTTCCACCGTTCTTTCTTCTTCTTTTTTGTTAATCTTTTATAACTACAGTAAGAGTCGGATTGCGGACAAGAACCAAACGTCAGATAGGCCGGGGAACTTACTTTCCCATTGTAGTGATGTGCTTGAAGGAAATCAAGCAATGGGTACAAGCTTTCTTTGTCGTGAAACATTTTTGAAGAAAGGTGTCGATTAAGGAATTGCACACCATTGCCAATGGATTTTGACAGAGTAGGCCGAGGAAAAGAATCAGTGAAGGGCTCAAGGTCCAGCTCAAGCACAAAGTTGTTGTTGAAACTACAAAAGAAAAAAAAAATCATCATAGAAAGAGAAATTAATGACACATTGAAGACATGATAGAAGATAAGAAAACATGACAGAGGAGAAAAGAAATATTCAAATACCAAAGTCTTAGTAAAAGCAGAGGCGATTATGATTGCATTCTCTTTATTTACATAAATATGCAACTTGAAATACCCAATTACCTCTCATCAACGAGATCTTCCTTAAATTTCAGATACTCGGGAATTGTCAACTGCTCCACAGCCAGTTCATTCACATTGATGCGTACGTATTCCCAGACTCCAGGCCGAGGACGAACAGCCATAGCAACCCAGGGAGGAGAAACTATTGCTTCCTGTAAGACATACATTTAGAGGAAATGTCGTGCATAGAACAATCATGATCTGAGGAACCCAAAACAAGTAAATAGATAATGGTGGAGGCTATATGTCTTGCCTGTGTGGCTCTCAGAACCTCTCCAAATGCAGATCCTCTAATGGCTTGCTTGTCTGCTTCAGGAATCACGGAATCGAACTCAGCCATCAACTGATATGGTTGCAGGATTCCCTTCCCTAGACTCACGTACCTGTAACGCAATGCAATGCGCCGGTAGATGTCAAGGCCATAGGAATCCAGAGGCAACAACATTGACAAGAATACTGACAAATGCCAGTATATGACCAAATGAAGCCACAGGCATCAATCCGATAATTCACGAGCGTGATTTTCCGCATACAGATATTTGACACGGTATATTCCATTTTCGGATTTATGCTATCAAACACGCAGTGAAATTGAAAGGGGTCTTAATGATTTGAGATCTACAGACTATACAATCTAGAACACCCAGTGCGGTAATATTAGCAGCCCTACTAAACGACAGTTCAATTTCCGGATAAACTGACACGGGCCATATGAAGCTTTTAGGTACATGCTATTCATGTGAACGGCGGACAAGTGAAAACGCACGGACAGGACTTCGGACAACTGGACCAAACATACTGACGATCCGGTCTGTATGTGCTGGCAGTGAACGTACTGTAACAGATACCGTAAATCAATTCCATTAATTAAGCGAAAGCATTTTCCATCAGGAGCCAAATCCAATAGAGTAAGGAGACGTTTGGGAATTGGCGGTGGGAAACGTGAGAGGGAAAATGTGATGGCAGGAATTTTGAGATCCATCATTTTACAATTAATTATTATATTTTTTCATTTTTATCCGTGTATTCTAATCATTTTTCCTTGCCAATTACCTTCCAACAAACCTATTTATTTCAACTTTACCCTAATCATTCTGTATCAATCACATAATTTTCAAAATATTTCATTTTCTATTCCTACTAAATACCACACTTCCCACCACTTTCATATTCCCAATCATCCCCTAAGAGCCGGAGGAGGAGGAGAGAAAGTCCCATCGCCATTCTCACTAAACATTTGTTACCCACTTGAAAAACAAGGAAAATGAGAAGAAGCATACCTCGAGAGAAGCAAAAACAGATCATTCCGATGGATAGTCAGGGATTCACCAAAACGGTCTCGAAGGCTGTGAACTCGAGTAAGCCTGCGGTCGGCCATGACTTCTCTCCGGTTTCAAAGGCTCTTGGACTAACGAAAAAGGAGAAATAATGATTAGTAAAACTTTATAACAGCAACGAAAGACGAATTGCTCCCATATAGAGACACTCCACCATCATAGCACTTTCCTCATTTATGAACATCGGTACCATAAATCATGCAACTTCCGAGGGCGATCCACACCATTCATGTGTAGGACACTGCATAGATTGATCTGATCTCAACCACCATAGTCATTTGATCCGTACAGACCATACTTTGCAGCTAATCCACAATCTAGCCCCTTAAATTGAAAGTCTTTCCCATCCTCAAAGGAAACCCGGCAACAAATGCTAATCGTCCAGATTCCAGACACAGAAAAAAGCCGATTTTTCCCTCAAAATAGCAAAAATCTCATGTCGGCATGCGGATCAATCCGAGCAAGAAAAACAGAACTCGCGGACAGAGGTAAGTGAAAACGAGAATGCAACCGAAGCACGCAAAATTTTCACCAACGAAAGATGAACTCGAAAATAAAGGCGAGAATCAAGCACCGAAATCGATGAACTTGAAACATGCAAAGATGCTGATGCTATTTTGGCCACAGCAAGGCCGCAGGGTGAAAGCCAGACAGAGACTTGCCAAATCAGAAAAAACAAACACAAGTCCCAGAATTTCGAAACCGCATCGGTTTAGCAGCTGATCAGATGTGTATGCTTCTCTCTCTCCTCCGAGACATGCATGCGGCATCTAGCTTGCGCGGATGGTGGGCCACACCGCCAGCATCTTCCGATCGTCAGACGAGTAGGCCACAAGTATATCTCGATGCCCGCATCGGACATTCGTCATGAAGCCGGTGGCGCAGCCCGCCTCCCGCGCCCCTCCGATATCCCGCATGATAGCTGATAAGGAAAAGTTTCTGATTTCGCCCCCGAAAGCAGAAACCTTGGATGGGAGAGCAAGAACCAGAGAAGAAAAGCAAAAAGGAAACGAAAACGCACCTCGGGAGGAGGAAGAAGAAGGAGAAACAAAATAAAATAACGAAAAATGGGGTATGAGAAACCGGGGTTAAGAGATGGAAGAAAGGAGGAGGAGGAAGGGGTTTAAATAGAGTGAGGATGGGATGAAAAGTCGTGTTCGGAGACTTACCATCGAAAAAAAGCTAGTGCAGCAGCAACTGCAGCGAGCAGCAGCTATCATTACCGAACACTGTTTTGATTAATTTACGGCCACTAATCCTACGGCTCCTCTCCTGTTTTTTAAAACCGCTTTCTTCTCCGCTAGCGGATTCGCGACATTTTCTTACTATTCGTAGTCCGTTGAATGCTTTTTGTCTTTCTGGGAAGCGGAGGCCGGTTGTCGAATGGAAAATGCTGCTCGGCCTCCCACAATTCGTCATGCGCGGGAATTGGCGGGATCGCATAAAAAGCTAATTAGTTATGAATATTTAAATATTGAACTAAGATTCTACTCTTTTATCATAGAAACCATTTCTTAAACTTGGGTATCTATTGCCAATCTAGGCTACAGTAAAAGATGAGTGTGCGATTGGTACTTTAATTATTGGAGTTCGCAGCATTTATTAAGGGGAGGTGTTTTAAAAGATACCAGAATCATATTATATTGAGAATAAGGAAAATTATTTTGAAAATATGAAAAATTGTATTAAAATTTTTAAATTATATTTTAAAAATTAAAAATATCTTAAAAATGAAAACACGCATTCTATTCAAGTATATCATTAGAATCTAACCCTAAATAATGTATTATAAAAACATGGATAAAAAATATAGTAATATTTGTTTTCAAAAAGTTTATACAGTTCACATTTTAAAAAAAGTTTATTCAGGCGATAAAATGAAAATTTGGTAGCTGTACATTATTCGCGACGCTCCCCGGAGTACCAAAAGCGTCTCTTTTGAGGAGGAAATGGCTTGGGCGAGCGTGTTGGGCGATACGCAGGCGGCCAGATATTACCGGCAAATGGGAATCGTAGGACGCAATTTTCCTTTTAATTAAGCCATCCTAACCATGATTACTATTTGCAGCCTCACATGGGCATTAAATTCTCTCTCGTCTCGGTGGGGACTCCAGCATCTGCAGCCTCACTGTGGAATACTAGATTTTTTTTTCTAGAGAGCAGAATACTCGAAATTTAGGTGGGCAAAATTCGACAGCAATCAAGGCGAGTTCCTTATTTTTCAGGATCGTCGTAATTGCTTTTATGGTACTCTACCGGGCGCTATAAATCATGCTTCTGCATTCCAGTATAAATGAATTTCTCAGAAAATAAACAGTCAATGGGTAAGTATGAAAATGCCTAAATGATCCTTTTTTGGGTAGAATATGAGATTTGAAAATCATGGTTAGACGACTTATACGAGGCAGATGTCTGTATTGAATTTGGACCGAAAGTTGGAAAATTAGGTGCAACATCGGTAGACAATCGCGCCAGAAGCGAAGGCTATCGGTTGCTGACATGTGCTGACGGCAGTTGGGTGCGTAACGGCTGGAATATGCTCCCACCACACTACCACGTGCCAACTTCTACACCGTGAGACGTACATGCGCTTGATGTCCCTGGCTGACGAGACTCCCAATTTCATGTCATCACGTGAAAAGTCACTGATATGGGCCATGGTTTGGACTGCTTATTTTATTTGGGTGCGCACGTCTATGGAGTGTCATACCCCTCCCGCGTATCGTTTTCCGTTTCCCAGTGAGACGCCCGGACTACGGAGCACGTAACGTGGAACCGGCGAGAAGGGGGTGGGTAGAGATGGTAGCATGGGTAGGCTGGGGGGTCCGCGAAAGTACTATGGCGTGACTTTCCTTTCATTTCCGACGTGGAAGATAAAACCTTGGATGATGACAGCCCACCCTGGGGGAACCGTGAGATCTGACTCACTTCACTGTACAGCTGAAATACAAAGGACCATCTTTCCCAAAATCTTAGGGAGAACTCACGAACAATCTAAGCCGTCCGCCGACTTAAACACGGTCGAAAAATCAAACTCGCAGGTTGCCATCTCAAGTGGGGTTATATCTTCGTACCTAGAGGCGGATTTACTGTGCCGATAAGGCGAAATCTGGGACCCCGGTGTCAGAAAAGGCGGAGACGCGGCATTCTTACGAAGACTGCCGCGAATTTCTTCGCGCCACCACGTGCTAAACGCCGTGAAATTCCTACGGAGGTAGCTTTTGGGAAGCATCTGTGGCCTAAAATAAAAGATGAAACATTTCGGATTTTCATCATATCATCGTGTCCCACAAAATGGACGATTTGGATTTCGTACTCGTGCGAGATATGTTCGATTTATGTGAGACGGAGATTCAATGCTATTCGCGCGGGTTGCCTAGCACTAGCAACGCTTTTATGTAGATCTTATCCACATCAACTACTGTTCGGAATCGTCCTGATCAGACGATCTAGACCGTTCGTTAGATAATTCGAAAAGAAGTACAGCCCCAAATGGGCGCTGATCTTCAACCGGGGAGCATATACTTATTTTTTAAATTTTTTTAAAATTTTTTTCATAAACTTATTAACTCAAGTGTATTTAATATATGTATAAATTGTTATATTTTTTAAAAATT
>JAXCLR010000050.1:11284987-11298979 GCA_035584095.1 Annona squamosa
GGAAAGTGATATAGTGCTTTTGGGAGCCTAGAACTCCTAGGTGCAATGTTTATTTTTAATTTTTTTAAAAAATTTTTTCATGAAACTTTCAGTCTAAGTGTATTTAACATATATATTCAATTTTTACTTTTTTTTTTGATATTTTTAAATATTTTTCGGATTTTAAAAATTTTGACTAATTTTAAAAATCTGAAAAAATCTAAAAATCTCCAAAAATATTAAAAAATAATACACGTGTTAAATACACTTAGAGTAACACTTGAGTAAGATTTCTTTTAAAAAAAATAAAATAAGTATATGAACCGGGTAGCATTAAAACTCTTAATGCTTCTTGGACCATTGGATGACGATCCTTTATATGCCACCCGTAAACTGCGTATTATACGACTGATTGTACGGAGATCCAGGAGAGAGCACGACTGCAGCAGGCCTGTTGCAGGACATCCACTATCATCCGCATTTAGCAACAGCATTTGCGTCCCAACAACACGCCATGCGTAGCGAACAGAGGTTGGAATGGGGTCGGTTTCAACAGATTGTGTGAATTGCAAGTCTTGAGATCATGCGATCATTCGAAGCTTGCTTACACCGCAAGGCATACAAACAGCAAAAATGGGGGCGTGCGTGGGGCCTGTTTGCCATTATTCGGGCCATTGATGTGTTGGATAAAAAAGCTTTCTTACGTTGGACGACCTCAGCCACTGATAATATTGGATATTTCATATTTGCGGATTAGGTAGCTGCTTGTATTTTTATTTTCCTTCCAACTATATGCATGCTATTGGAAATATCTGCGCTGGGCCCAAGCTGAGCTCACAGAGCTATGGAAGTATTCCACCAAATGTATCAATCAGGAGCTAATCACACTATCAGCGATAAGGACATTGCACAGGAAGTATATGGACTTATTACCTCGCATGACAAATGAGGTGATGCAGAATCGTGTCGGTTCCTCACGGCAGTTTCCGTTCTCAGCTTGGATAATCGCACGCGGAATTGCGGATACGAAGCGTTTCATTTCATGGATAACATAGAGCTCATCTCACACTTTCAGGTCAACATCTCATGATTTGGAGAAATTTTAATCTCCATGAAAATTTTTAAAAATATATAATTGATTTTAAACTTATAATTGACAATCATCATAAACGATAAATTCCCTCACAGTTGTTTTAATAAATTGGCCCATCACCGAAGATCCTTAATCCGCTTGCATCCATGCCAACGGTTACCAACCCTAATTTGTCCATCATTTTAATTTCATTTATACCAAGTAATATGTTTTATGCATAATGCTTCTATTTCTTCCAGAAATTTAATGTGGAAAAGAAAAAATCGTTTGGGACTTCTGATTTTCTTTAGTATGGCGTATTTTCACTGAAGATAATTAAATTATAAGTAAATCTTTTTGATGGGCCAATTTGAGGTGAAATGATAATTTTGGATTCAGTACCGCCCTAAACTTAAATTTCGTGGGCAGTACTCATAATCTTAAAAGTTATTCACGTCGCTTGGGTACATTTATACTTATAATCTCACAAGTTTTTCACGTGCTTACGAGAAATTATATTTTATTCCTTTTCCAATTTCGTCAAAATAAAAGTATGAGGAATTTTGGGTGACCAGTGTAAAAAAAAAAAAGGAAGAAACAAAGAAGAAATATTTTGCAACTGTGAGAGTCCTGTGATGGGACAGAACCGTAGGTTATTGAAGGAATAAAGAAAATAAATAAATAACTATTTATTTGGAACCTCAAGTTAATAATAATAAAAATAAAATAAGTAAGCAGTCAAAATATCGAATCATGTTAAAATATGTCTAAAAAGAGAGTGAGAAATTTTTTTTCGCCTAATTCCAACTGGACCATCATTAGATTGTTTTAGGTCAGTTTTTTTTAATCGAATTTACAATCTTAGGATGTGTTTCATAATACGTAGAAATGGAGAATTTTATGAATAAAATTTTTTTTTTTAAGTAAATGGTGAAGTCGGAAACGTTGAATCGGCGGAGTTAAACCTTGTCGAGAGACCGGGTTGGATGATACGCAGGGAGAGAAAAAATATAAAGATTTTTACATGAAAAGGAAACTAGTAACTCCTTGTATGCGTTGAATCACGAGTTCTCATATTTGTCACGCAAGATCGTGTGAAATATACAACACGATTCCACAGGGAGAAATCATGTGGCCGAACCCCCGTGATCCAGGTCCCCAGCTCTGTCATTTTCATGGACCAGCTCTTGAGCTGTACTAAGGCTCTTCTAGCATGCGGGAGCTGTACTAAGGCTCTTCCAGCATGCCCCCCGCATGCTAAGTCAGGCGCCCGACCTAGGAGGAATTAGGATTGACGGTGGAAGACCTCTATCTCTATGGATATCTTGTCAAGGAATTTCTACCAAGTCATGATCCGATACTTCTGTATAAGCCTGTTATATAGAAGTGGGATGCTGTTTCAATGCACCTGGGTGCATTAAGACTCAGTGTACTCGGTGTACTTCACCCATTTTTTTTATTTTTTTGGAAAATTATTTTACACAACGGTTAATCTAAGTGTATTTAACATGTGTATAAATTTTTATTATTTTTGGAGATTTTTAGATATATTTTTCGAATTTTTTAAAATCAATGGCATTAGAATTACTAAAAATGCCACTGATTTTAAAAAATTCGAAAAAATATTTAAAAATCTTCAAAAATAATAAAAATTTATACACATGTTAAATACGCTTAGATTAACAGTCGTGTAAAAAATTTTCAAAAAAAATAAAAAATGGGTGAAGTACACCCGGGTGCATTGGGTATATTAAATCAGCATCCGTAGAAGTGACTTTTAAATTTTAAGCTATTTATAATTGATGAAAAATTTAATTCATTAATTATATTTAAAATTGTTTATTTAACCAAGAGACCAAATTTCACCTAAATCAATGAAATAGGTGGAGGTCATATTTGTTGAAACATATATATTCATATATATATTATGAAAAATATTTAAATCATTTCTACATATGCTAGAATTAATCATACATAGAATTGTTTATCCATATAGCAAAGATATCTTAGACAGTTTATATGTTGAAAATACAACTTTAAAATTAATAGTTAGCATTAGACTAATTTTATTACATTGATTTTGCATATTTGTATATAGAACCCAGAAACAATGGTACTATCACCAATAAAAAAAATTTCATGATAATATAAGTGATATTAAATATTATAAATAAAATGACTTTTCATTAACTACTAAAATATTAAAAACGAAGAAGGTTAATGGAAGAATGCATCATAGAAGCGAACACACACATGTGTGTATTGAAATGTCAAATGATTTTAATTTTTTTTAAAAATTTATTTTTCTTTCCTTTTCATGTGACTTAGTATATTTTTAATTAATATATGAGAATTTATTACTTTTGAATTCTTTTTTCCAAACATTAATAATTTTCATTCTTATAAATGCAAGTAAAAACCATCAATTAATCGAAGAGAACAACCATATCCTCTCAAATAAAAAAAGAAGAAATTTTCTTTTGGAAAGTATAAAATAAAGAAAATGACATTCAAACCCCCAAGCAAATAACAAAGAAAATAAAGAAAAAAAGGATTCAGTAATTCAAACAAATATTTTTTATTTTGACTTTGTATCCTTTAACGATATGGCCTAGTGGTGAGTAAAGGGTTTGTAAATCTGGGTGCCGCCTAATTAACAAAAGACTTGAAATTCTTTTATTTTCCTAATAGAATTTGTCAAATGCTTACCCAATGTAAGCATAAGTTAAAGACTAGGGCTATGAACACTTGGATGTAAATTCGAAATTAATAAAATTTGGCATATATATAAAGATTAAATATGGGCTTACATAAAAATGAAAATAAAAAAGGACTCTAACTACTTATATTTATTGTTTCAATGCATACATATGTATTGAATCATTTCCCTTTTAACATATATCATCTGGTCATGGGTATCTATCTAAGGGGATGAAATGAGGTTAGAATAATAGAATGAGATGAAATTTATCATTTGAAAAAAAAAGATTATCTATCCTTAAACTACTTTTCTTATTTTTCATACAAAATTTTCTAAATTCTCATATAACTTTTTTTTAATTAATAACACACATCAGTTTTTGTTTTTTCATTCCATGTTACGTTCAATTTTAGATCACATCCTATTCCTAATGGATAATATAAAGGACTTATTTGGTTTAATAACTTTGTAAATAAATTTATGAGATCTAAACCATTCATTATGTTTAAAGGGAAATATTTTCATGGTTAGCCTATCTTGACGATATTATGAAACCCAAGCTAATCATCGTTATTATCTTAATCTATTAGTCAACATATCATGAAAAATTTTAGGGATAATTCCTCTTGTGCTCATAACAAATGCATATAATACATTTTATACTCATAACATTTCATAAATTCCTTTTATACCTATAACATCTCACCCTAAATTTCTCTTATACCCCTGCTGTTAAAACCACCGTTATCTATATCATTGAAAAGATGATTTTGCCATTTTAAAATTTTTTCTAATTAAAATAAACAACCTTAATATGAATTTTAAGTTATTTAATATCTTGTATTAATGATTTACTATCATTAATTGAGACATGTTAAAGTTAAATTATCTCAATTAAAAAATTTTAAATGGGTAAAATTGTGTACATAATGATGGTTTTAACGACATGGGTATGAGAGAAATTTAGGGTGAAATATTATGGGTATAAAAGAAATTTACGAAATATTATGGATATACGAGAAATTATGTGCATTTGTTACGAGTATAAGATGAATTATCCCAAAATTTTATTTAAAGATTCACGTGTACTGCGAAAATATGATAATATAAGAGTACATACTAAGATGTTAAAATTGTCGTATTAATTAGAAAGACCTGTATACTTTTATTTAGACATCAGATTCTTCTAAGTGTCTATTCTATGTAAAACAACGAGTAAATAAAATTCGATAACATTTTATTAAATACATGACGCTAAAGCTAATATATTGCTTTTTTATTGGTAATTTTTTACATTGTGACAATTAATATTATACTCAAACATATTTATAACTACAATGGCAGGAATTGTGCCTTACACCAGCAGAACCAGTAAATATTCCCACACCACAAGAAATTTCTAAAATTATTTCCACCCAAAGGGCGGACTCCAGTGTTGGTCAGATGGCATCCACGATGCTAGCGTTACCACCAGGGCAACTCCTAACAGCAACATAATATATTAGTGTATCACGTGATTTTTTGTACACTATGATGAGCCGGCAAATGAACCTATATGCTCAGTAGAAATATAAAAGAAAAGTAGTTGCGAACTAAGCAGAAAAGTAAAAGTAAATGGACAAATATGAAAGAGGAAAATACATATGAAATGCAAGTTAACGGGTTAGTTGGTTAGATATGATGCGAGATAAATACAAAAATTAAACGTGCAAAATAAAAATATAAAAAGATGTAGAAAAAGGGTTTAAGATCAGAAATGGAAATAATGTAAAAGGTGTAGACATAAGAGTTAAAAAAAGAACATACAAACATTAAAGCTTTTAGATGATGGAGTTCTTAGATATTTTTAAATGATGTGAGTTAGTCAAACGCAAATATGTATCTCATTTAGGCTCAATTAATAGTTAGTAAAATGCATATAAATGCCAATAAAAATTAATATATTAATTTTTCGGAGTCGCCACTAACCAGAGAACGGTGGTTAGTCCGTGTACAATAAAGCATTGAAATACAGAGATTTTCTGTGTGAACTCACAACTAGAAAAAAAATACAACTTTATCTTTTTTAGTATATTAGTTCTAAAAGTGCGAAAAATTAATATATATTTTATATGTAAAAGCTTAGGAGAGTGGAGGCGGAAAATTAATCCCTAGGCTTTTTTTTAAGCCCTAACTCAATCTGAGAGTGAGTATAATAATTTAATTTCTGTTATGCAGAGTAAGATTACATTTCCTGATGAAGGAATAAGTTTTTTTTTTAAAAGACAACAAATACCTGTTTTATAAAAATGGAAATTTTTCTGCATTAACGGCTAAAAGAGAGTTGCTTGATTTTTAATACATTTTTTTAGAACGTTGAACGATGACAATTCTCATATAATATAAAAAAAATTAAGAGCCAAGGCTGGACATCATATGATGAGAAAAAAATTATGGAATAATATTGGACCAGAGGACATGCTGGTGATTTCTTTCATTTGATTTCTTTTTAAAAAAATAGAAAAGATGATGCAAAAGACGGATGCATGGGCGTGCTTATGAACTTTCATTTTTTTAAAAAAAGGAAATGGAAAATGATGCTGAAGGTATTGGAATGTAATCAACGGGCGGATGTATGCATATATATATTTTTTGATCTTTTTGTTTTTGACGTAACTGAGGTGACTTGGAGCACGCTAGAAGCAAAAAAAAAAAGAAAAGAGGCGTCCAATGCGTTGAATAGAAGGAAGATCTTATGGAAAAAAGTGGATGTATAGATGTGAGGGGAATTTGGGCATGTTGGGCGTGCTCCATTTAGGGGAAGAAAGGGTCTTTTTACAGCCCTTGATGTTTGGAAAATTGCACATTGGTATTATTTTGCACAACTCCACCTTCTCCTTTTTTGCAAAATTCTATTTCAAAATGAATTTCTTGGTAAATTTATGAGTAGTTTTTGAAAACCACCGGTAGGCCCATTGTTTTGCTTGGCTAGTAAGTCAACTTTCTCTTAGTAATTGATTTTGTGTATTTTTTATCATTTATTTATGTCTTGATCATCACCTATTTTTCCTTAATCTTAGATGGGGCCCGCACTTGTTAATGTCTTTTATTCATTTTAATGGTTCAGATCTTCATTTAGTAGGTTAGATCTGGTAGTTTTCATCCACCATTTGAAATGTTGCAAATTCACATGACTTTCCTCCTTGGTCAAATTTATTTTGACCATTAAACCTCATAAAATACTAATCATTTGCTTAATTCAAATCGTCCATCACGTCAACTCTACTTCAATTGTCTTGAGAAAATACTCGTTACTTCGTCTTGGATGTAAATTGCTCGTGATCTGTCATATGGATTAGTAGCCCTTACTGCTAAAGCGGGCTGTAAGCATTGGAGGCCTATTTTCTACATGGATCCTACACAAGATTGAGCTTGCAAATATATGGGATAGAAATTCAAATATAAATCTATGAAAGGCTTTAAATGGGTAGGATAAATGGTAGTGAGCCTGATTTTTAAAAAAACTAATTTTTTCATTTAAGTAGGGTGCCAACAATTAGATGACTTAGATTCTTATAAATATCAGTACAGATAAAAAAAAAAGAATTAATTATAAAACGGTTGCATGGTCGAGAAGTATTTCTTATATCTAAAATTTCATGTTCAGCTAAACATATAGTATTCTCATAAAAAAAAATATAGTATCATGTATTGATAGAATTGTTTCCGGAAACTACAAAATTAATTCTTAAAGCATGTTCTCGGCAATAAAACGATGGGAAAATTACTGAATTTTTTTTTTAAAATAGTGAAATAATGAAGTTAAGTGACAGAGATGATGACTAGGAATAACAAAAATAAACATAAAATAGATAGAATAATTGTATAAATATATACAAAAATAATAGGAATATACAAGTAAAATAAAAATAAAAATATAGTTAGATAGTTAAAATGCATATTCCTAAAAAGTAGTTAAGATATAAAATTATATGACAAAATATGTACTCTTATAAGCTATTGAATCTTGTAGCTTAATAAAACATTTATCAATAACTGACTATATTTTAGTTAAATATATATTTTGGAACATAATCAACAATTTAGATTTCAAAAATTACTAAATTAAATCATTATAAGCACGTATTTAAGAAGTAATAAAACTTTGGAAGAAAAATATTTTGTGTAGAAGTTTTTGAATTGTAAAAAAATGATGCGATATGATTAGATAATGATGAGAACTAAAGAGAATAAAGTTAAAATAAATAGATTAAATGTATGAGTAGTTGTATAAAAATAATTGAAAAGTAAGATAATTATATAGAAATAAGTAAATAACTAATTAAAAAATAAGATACTCGTGGAAAATAGAAAATTTTAAATTTAAAAGTTTTATATGTTATCAAACACCCTCTAAATCAAGAGATTCTTTTGGAGCATCAATTTCTTTGTGGGGATGCAATTAGGCATGTGCAGCTCTTTACTTTTGGATTTTAAAATATTTTCGAGTCTAAACCATTTACTAAGTTTACTCTTGGTCATTTAATCATGATGATGAAAAGCATGTTAATTGAATATTTATATATGTGGAGTGATTCTATTAGCTTGGGATAAATAAATGTCACATTTAGCCCACATTAAAAAAATTTATCTACACTAACTTTTTTGTTTTTCCTTTGTAAACTTATTTATTTAAGTGTATTTAACTTATAAATCAAAATTTACCATTTTTTGATATATGTATATATTTTTTAAAATGTTAAATATAGGGGTATTTTGTATTTTAAATATATATATATATATATAAACATAAATATTTTAAAATCTCAAAAATACAGAGACAAATCTAAAAATGGTAAAACTTAGTTTATATGTTAAATACAATTAGATAAATAAGTATGTGAAGAACAGGAAAAAAATTATCATAAATAAATTTTTTGAAGTAAATCAAGCGGAACATTTGTTTACTTGGATGGTTCCTTTTTTATATATACTATGTTCTTTTCAAGTTTTAATAATTATATCATGTGCACTCTCAAGATGTATTCTAAGGAGGTAAACGGCTCTTTTCATCCATTTCTTCAGGAGAGTTTGGTTTCTTGGAAACGGAATCCGATCAGATGGAGCCACTGTGGCAGCAGGAAATATTTTGGAATGGAGTCGAAGCTACATGGAAGGCTTCAAAGAGGCAAACCACCCGGGAACCCTGGAAAGCTTTCAGCATCTACTGCAAGCAAGGTGCGAGGAACTGGAGACAGAAGTCATAAGATAAATGTGGATGGTTGCCGCAACACAAGGTAAAATCGCATGGTACTGCCACCAGTGCTGAGAGATCATAATGGGGACTTTTTGGCATTTAAAGGTTGGAGAGTCGAGGGTACAACGGATGTACTATCAATGGAAGCACAAGTACTGAAATTGAGAATACTTTGGGGGAAGGAAATGAAGCTTCATCGTCTTGAGATCTAATCTGTTCCTCAATGGTGAGGGACCCATTTTGTCAGCGGTTGGATCCCTTATAAATGAAATCAAGGTTGTTGAAGAGAGCTTTCAATTAGTAAGATTTCTGCATGTTTTAAGATACGGAAACCAGACTGCTCACAATCTGGCGGCTATGGCATTATATGGGGCAAAATCAAGTATATGTTGGTAGGAAACTGTAGCACTCGCATTAATTAGGTCAAAAAAAAGGAATTTGAGCTCTAAGTAGAGGTTGCAGTTGAATAGTATAATCACCTTTTAAAGTGAACTCAAAAAAACAAAACTGTGCAGAAGTAACGCCCAAAGGAGACAATGTCTGTAACTGTTGACAAGAGCGTGATAGGAACCATCACAATTAAATTGTAAACTTTTTACATATAAATTCCTTCCATTCTTCTTTTTTGGAATGAATATTTTCACTATCATAAAGAAAAGATCTTAATTTTTTCAAAACCTGCTTTTCATGTATAAACAACTCATTATGTTTATTCATATCCATTTATTCATAATGACAAAAATCACACGAATAATATATACTTTATTCTTTTCAAAATTTGATGTATTATGTCTGCTCTCAAAAAATGTTACTTTTTTCACAATAAAAGTTTTTAGTTAAATTGAAATTTTGTATCATGAATAAATATATAAATTAAAATAATAAATGGTTTAGGAAAAATATTTTTTAAATAAAAGGATTTGCATATAACTTATTTAATTTACATATACTTTAAGTTCGAAAAATATTTTAAAATAAAAGGAGATGCAACATGTTTTGCAACCCGTTACATTGAATCTCCCCTTAAATATGGCTGTTCATATTTTAATTATTTTATTTAAATTTACACACGATTAAATTGCATACCCTGACATAAAGTCATTGTCCAGCGTCATCTCTCTCGTTGTTCTTTTTGGATATGACATATTGCAGTGTGCAAGCAAGGTGTAAGGGGAGGGCGAAGCGAGGTTGTGTTGGCCTCTGCGTTATTCTTTTTGTCCGTTTCAATCCAGTGCTGCTGGCATCCTTTTTTAACTGCACTGTCTCAACATTAAAACAGAACATAATACACTTTACAACTAAATGTAATTACCGGTTTTCATTAAAAACAAAGTTTAAAATTCTTTTACTAAGGGTCTGGATGAAATATATTGAATTCAAAATTCGAAATCAAAAGTATTTATGCATTTTTCGTGTATGCACATGAATTATCATTCTCATTCATACTCACTTACTCATGTACAGGTGTGTTAAGGAAGTGATAAAATTTTAACGAAAATTTTTTTATGTAAAATTTGATATAATATTTGTAATAATGAGAAGTAAAAAGAATAAAGTTAAAATAGATAAATAAGATATATAAAAATTATGTAAAAATAATTGAAAAGTATGACAATTATACTAGAAAATATGAAAAAATAATTTAAAAATATAATAATAATGAAGAGTGAAAATTTTATATTAAAAAATTTTAGTTGGAAATGTTTTCGATGTAAACAAATATACCGTAGTTTATGTAATTCATTTTCTATAAAGTATTGTTTAAATGTAATTGGATGCATTGGAAGTTTAATCCAGATGTCTATGAAATTTTATTTTTTGAAATTTTTTATAAAAATTTTAATCTAGATGTGTTTAACTTACATTAAGTTTTATTATTTTTAAAAATTCGAATATATATTTTGTATTTTTTAAAAAAGAGATATTTTAGTCATTTAAAAATACTAAAGTCCCATTATTTTTAAAAATAAAAATATATATACGCATTTTCAAAAATGTTAAAATTTAATTTATATATTAAATATACCCAGATTAAGAATTTTATAAAAATTTTAAAAAATTGTTAAAAAATAAAAAAATTAGCGGAATACATTGAAATTTGAAAGCACTGAAACATCCTCATTTTGTATGGCATTGCCGTTTGCACTTTTGACTGGGTGCAGCCGTACAACAACCATGTAATGAGCTTTCATAGCGCCCATCCGCGTAATCCCTGGCTTAACGATCGACCACATGGTCCACATCAACGTTGAGTACTGACTGAATTTCAATGTGTATTTACATTGTAATTGCATAGTAATTTCGTTGCAAAAATGACTTATGCAATCCATGTCAACTGTAATTAGTTGATTGCAACATCATGCGCAAAGCATTATTTAGAGTGGTGCTTTTTTTTTTTAAAAAAAAAAAAAAATCGTTAGTGATGATCTATGCTCTTTGATCAAGGGACTTTTGAAGAAGTCTTTACTTCAGGTTAATTCAAAGTTTCTCATGTCAGCCTATTTTGATGATAATATGAAATTCACTTTGCCTGTTACCTTCGAAATCATTTGTTTAATAATGAAAAAAGATTAATGTAAAGAAGATTATGATAATATAATAGGTTGTTATTTAATCAAGCAACAATTTAGATACTTTATAATATGTATATAAAAATTCAAAAATGATAAATTTTCATATAGGAACATGAAAATTATTTATTCTTAAAATGGTGTAACAATATATAAAAATTCGAAAATGATATATGAAGTTATGAACTAAATATACTTAAGCCTACATAAAAGTAAAGAAAAACACAAAAATATTAACAATAGAAAATATGTGAAGGTTGTTACTTAATTAAGTATCAACTCATTCTATATTATCATAATTATCAAATAATTTTATTTATATATCAAAATCAAAATTGTATTTTCAACCTCGGCACTATGTAAAATATCATTTACATATGAAGAAATAATTTTATTACTTATTCTTACATAATATATGATCTTATATCTACAAAAAAAATTGATTTTTGATTCCATCGTCACAATGCATAAGCCCGACCATGGGTTTCACGAAAAGCCTGGACCTTCAAAAATACTAAAACATGTGAGTTCTCCCAAACAAAAAAAATAACCATTGCAAGAAAATATAACTAAGTAAACATTTTTCGACATGGAAGCAGCTTACATATTGTAAACATTTGATAAATTATCCTTCCGAACGTAATGAAAATATTCTCTCCGCTATTTATTGATTTGATACTAATTGATATGTCATCTAGGGTTGTTAACGGATCGGGTTGGACGGGTTGGGAGCTTACTTCTAGCTCTAACTCATTTAAAATATATCAACTCTAATATGTTTATTGACCAATTTAAAAAACTCAACCTTGACCCATTTAATAAATGAGCTGGTGGGTTGTTAACAAGTTGTATGGTAAATAACCTGAAAGTCAAAACTCTAGTAGATGATGATCTCGTAGGGAGAGAAATGGTGTTTTCGGTGTACGGAAATGAAAATAGGGCAGTAATGTGAAAATGGAATTATGGCAGTAGAGAAAAAATAAAAATTAGGTAACTTGAGGAAGACTTAGAGATAGAAAATAACCAAGAGATTTATATGTATATATATAAAACTTTAATGAGTTAAGCGAGTTAAATGAGTTAAACGAATTAAATGGGTTGAACAGATTATATGGGTTAATGTGTTGCTAAACAGGTTGGCGAGTTATAAAATTTCAACTTCAGTTCATTTATTTAATTAAATAGTTAAATAGACCGGCGGATTATAATTTATTTATTTAAAAATTTTAACATAAATTCATTTATAAGGGTGTGTTTCGTTGGAGGTAAAACTTTTTGATGAAAACTTTTCAGAGTAGAGGTTGTCAAGTTGATAGAAAATGATGTGATATGATAAGGGTAATAATGAGGTATAAAGAGAATAAAGTTAAAATAGATAGGGTAGTTGTATGGGTATTTGTGTGAAAATGATTGAAAAGTAGGATTATTTATATAGGAAAATGTGAAAAAATAATTAAAAATAAGATAGTTATGGAGAGTGAAAAGTTTTTGATTGAAAAGTTTACATTGACATGTTTTGTTTGTAACCAAACACACCCTAGACATGTGTGGGGAGGAGAGTTTGGCGTGGATTGTTTTTTTTGATTGAGTTCTACTTTGCTTTTTTGGGTAGTAAAGCACGGAACTTCTAAAAAAACATATTTATCCATCGTATTTGTTCAAAAATAAATATATTAATGTATAAATTAAGAAAGCACTTAGATCTATTCATATATATATATATATATATATATTAAAATATAATAATATTTTATAAAATCATTTATTTACATAACAACGATAATTTAGATAGATGTTGAAATTACTATTTAAATATTATTTTTAAGAATTAAATTATTTTATTATATTGATTTTATACATTTATAAATAGAGCTTATATACAATGGTACTAAACAAATAAGAAAATTTTCAGGATAATATAATGATGTTAAATATAATAGATAGAGTAAATTTTTCATTGACAATTAAGATATTAAAAAACAAAGTTACGTAGAAAAAAGCTTTATAGAAGTGAACCAAAAAAATGAAGATGTCAATTTTTTCTATGAAGTCACTCACATTGCATAACTAAGCACATGAGGAGTATAATATCATGGACAACGAGCTGAGGTGTACTCCAAGGGCAGGTAGCGAGGCTGCTGCCTCCACACAACATTTAAACCCCAGATATCTAGGGGTGGGAATCGGGGCAGGTTGACCCGTGACCCGCCCCGCCCGACCCTGTTTTAATACCAGGGCGGGTTAGGGATGTGTACCCGGCGGGGTGGGGCGGGATTTTTGATTTTTTAAAGGAATGCAGGTTGGGGCAAAATTCAATTTTCTAACAGGGTAGCGAGGCGGGTCTACTTGCTGACCCATTTTCTGATATTTTACATTAAAAAGAAAAATCTCGTTCAATGCTAATATTCATGTTTTATTTAATTATTTATATTTA
>JAXCLR010000050.1:11299079-11325189 GCA_035584095.1 Annona squamosa
CACATCATTTTCTACTGATTTGACAACTTTTACATACAAAATTTTTCATCAAAAGTTTTACAATTTTCCAAACACACTCTAAATGAATTGGACGAGCGAATTGATTGGATAACGACGATGATTAACACCGCAACTGTCGTCGGCCCGAGCATGAAGGGAACGAAGAAGTACAATCACGGAAATGGCCAAAGCGTCATTTCGAGCCAACCGCCAAACGAGGGAAAGCACGCCAGTAGCCGACCGTTGCTCTCTCTCTCCAGTGAGCATTTCTTCCTACGAAATTCAAAGCCTCGCTCAGCATTTCATCTCTCTCTCTCTCTCTCTCTCTTTCTCTCTCAGCATTGCATTTCCCGATAGTCTCTCTTTCTCTCTGTGCCCGATCATTTCATCTCCGAAATCCAGATAGGTTCTCTCTCAGCGAAATCGTTTCCTTACGCGTTTCAAATCTTTGAATCGACTCATTGAATTCTTTCAGTTCAGGTGATTTCTTTCTCTGGCAGTTTTCTTTGACGCAACATGGAAACTTTTGGTATATGACTTTTGTGAGTTCAGAAATTTGGTTTTTCTTTTCTCACAAACCTAATCCGGAAATGATAGATGAATCCGGAGTAGGTTTGCGAAAAGCTGTAAAGTTCAAGACAGGTATGAAGGACAATTCTGTTCCAGTTCTTTTCTTTTCCTTGATGTTTCAATTATCTTTATCGTATAAAGAACTAGAAATGAAATTTGTCTATGAGGATTCCAATGAAATGAAACTTTGTGATACTTTTCTTCTTGGCATTTATGCTGATTCCTCTTTCATTTTCTTTAGTAGCAATGAATCCGGGATATGCTTTTCTCACGTTGTGAATTAGCGACACTAGGAAAATCTTTTGCTGGGCATTCCTCCAAGCCGTATGCTGAGATATATCTCTTTTGAGCAATTCCTGCAATTGAATCAGTAGTCTTTTATATGTATGCTTGTTCTTTTGCGAGTCAAATGTCCACATTTGTCGTATCTGTGATCCCTTGTGACCTTTTCCATCAACAGATAGAATATCTATAGAGTTGGTAAATGCTTTCAACCTCTGAAAGATGATTTCCTGAGCGGAAAACATCATTTGCCTCTATGAGTTTTCTTCTTGATGCTTTCCGTTTGGCTTAGATTCTTGAAAATTAAAATCTTAGATCTATTCAGACGACATTAATCTGCAATTCAGTAAGCCATCTTTTTTTTTCTTTTCTTTTCTTCCGAATATGTCAGTAAGCCATCTTTGAGCTAGTGCATCCTTTGGCCCATGAAAGCATTTTTGCAGCTGTGAGAATTGAACAACGAAGTGTAATCACTCTAATTTTCTGTTGCAAATTTCATCTTTTTCATATTGAAATCGTTTTCTGACTTGCTCAATCCAAGTTTCTTTCAGATATTGATGAAGACACCAGGTAGAACTCCAAAGACACCACAATCCCATGTTGACAAGACCTTTTCTACTCCCAAAGGACCAAAGTTCCATGAAGAGAAAATATTTGTCACGGTTCGAGTAAGACCACTTAGTCGAAAGGAACAAGAAAGCAAAGATAAAGCAGCTTGGGAATGCAGTGACGATTGCACAATACTGTTTAAGGGCTCAGCTGATGACCGCTCAACAATGACCTCTTACACTTTCGGTAAATACTGCAAAAAGTTTTTTTTTTTTAAAAATTTTTTTCCCTAATTTACTGTGATTTAGATCAGGAGTGTAGTATGACCGAATAAAGAATTATTTCACTTACAATGAGTGGTTCTTTCAGTTTCTTCTTCCTGTTTGTCACAGGCTGTGAACATATCATGTGGTAAACAAATTTTTATCAATTCTCTACCCCGGTGTGTGAGATTGCAGATCACGTAGTTTAAATTCGGCAAGATTGGCTGAAATTGTCCATACAGAACCTAAGCAGTAGATTGATAATTCATCTAAAACTTGGCTGTTTCATTGAACTTGAAAAGTGCATGGGGCAACTTCCAAGCTGATCTAACAGGATGTATTATTGGTTTCAGACAAAGTATTTGGGCCAACATGCCCAACAGAGAAGGTATATGAAGAAGGTGCTAAGGATGTTGCACTATCTGCACTTAGTGGCATTAATGGTAATTATGTGGTTACTGTTGTTCTGGGACAGAAAATCTTTATTCCTTTATGCTGTTTGACTACTGAATTTGAGGTTAAAGTTAATCGTATTTTGCAGCTACTATTTTTGCATATGGACAGACAAACAGCGGCAAAACTTTTACAATGCGAGGGATCACAGAATATGCAATAGATGATATATACAGACACATGTTAAACGTATGGTCGCCTGGCACTTAATATTGCATGTCCAATTCTTGTGACTCAAGCTGAATCCCATCAAAGCATATGAAATCACCTTTTGACTTCCGTGTGGCACAAAATTAACGATATTCGTAGTGTTTCCTTGGAAACTGGAAAATCGTGTTGTTTCACTAGTTATAATTTTGAAGATTGTTGTCCTCTGAAGGGAGAAGAAAAAATTTCTTTCATTGCTTGTGTTGTAGCTTTTTTGTAATGAATAATCTGGATTATAATAAAGTTTATTCTGGTTTTGACGATGTATTTTGTGAATCCTTGGCAGATTTCAGAGAGGGACTTTGTCGTAAAGATTTCTGCACTCGAAATATACAATGAGAATGTGGTGGACTTGCTGAATCCAAATAATTTCTCCCTTCGTCTGTTAGATGATCCTGAGGTTCATACTATTGATTTATGCCATTCTCTGTGGGCTTGCAGCTTACACTAATCAATAATTTTTTAAAAAATTCTTCCTTCTTTTTGTAGAAAGGAACAATTGTTGATAAATTATCTGAGGAAGTTGTGACAGATGTCCAACATTTGAGACACCTCATTGACATCTGTGAAGGTACATGGGCTAGCATCTTGTATTTTAAAAGCTATTATGACATATATGCTGACCAGGTTTCATAAATATCTACTGCAGCACAGAGGCAGATAGGTGAAACATCACTAAATGATACGAGCTCAAGGTCCCATCAGATATTCCGGCTGGTAACTTCTTGAGGTTTTAGTTAATGTGTAGAGTATTTTGCATGTCATTATCGGATAAACGTTTGCATATCCTATGACGCGTCTTGGTTTCAGACAGTAGAGAGCAGCTCTAGAGAAACTTCAGGACATGTAGAATCTTTCGTGGCAAGCTTGGTAATTATTTTTCAACTCTAGTTCCTCAGAGTCGTTTAACTTTTGGACTTGCTAAATTAATCTGAATATTACAGAACTTTGTTGATCTCGCGGGAAGTGAGCGTGCCTCCCTAACACATGCCGCTGGTGCAAGACTAAAGGAAGGGTGTCATATCAATCGCAGTCTTCTAACACTCACAACAGTGATAAGAAAACTCAGGTCAGTACATTTGATAGAGGTCAGTCATACGAACAGTTTTTTCCCCCTTGTACACATAAAGGAGTTAAAGGGGAGCCCTAGCACAACAGTACGAGTTGTTGCCATGCGGCCTAGAAGCCATGAGTTGCATTAAGCTCCTGCTATGCACAGGGCCCAGGGAACAGACCACATTGTGAAGTAAGAGGCTACCTGCAATGACACAGTCATCAGAAATTTTAACCTTAGTCTATGATGTAATCCTTTCTTCTCTTTCTTTCTTTCTTTCTTAAAAATGTTATTTCTTAGCATATGCATCAGAAGTCATCCCCAGTCAATAACTCCCAGATTTTCTGGTTAATGCAACTTGTAGCTTTCTTAAACCTAGAATTCAGTGACAGAATATTGCTTGGAAGTGAGATGGGCAAAATGATATCTTTGGTGTCTAGTATTTAGATTGCCGGCAATTAAAGCCTATTACATTGTCTTTGGCTTAGGTCGGACATCTTCAAATAATGCAATTTCTTTTGTGATTTCAGCGCAGGAAAAAGAAACTGTCACATACCATACCGGGAATCAAAGCTTACACGCATCTTGCAACCTTCACTAGGGGGAAATGCCCGTACTGCAATTATATGCACCATGAGCCCCGCATCCAGTCATGTTGACCAATCTCGTAACACACTGCTATTTGCAACTCAAGCAAAGGAAGTTACCAACAGTGCACAAGTAAACATGGTTAGAAAACACCACAAGACCTCTTTCTTTTCTTTTTTTAAAATATTGTAAACCAAAACCTATCCGTCGCCTTTTTTTTCCTTTTTATCTTGTAAACTGAGTATGTAGATTCATGCATTCGCTGTTCTCGGCATGCAACTCAACTCTCTTTGACTTTCCTTCATTCCTTTTAATAAATCTAGAGCAGTTATACATTTTGGACAATTCCATTTCATTTCCCGAGTATTTTTTTTTTTATACATAATGTGCTTGGTACATGTAGAGTGAATATCATACTGAAGTTTTCTCCTTGATCATGTAATGCATAATCATGTCATCTTCTCTGCTACTATGACAATGACAAAGCATGGTCATCTGTCGCATATGATAAATACAGTGTAGTGTTCTTGAATTGGATATGAATATTGCTCCGTGTATATGCAATTGAGCAATCAGTGGCTAGCATGTTGAGAAAAAATGTCAGGCTGTTAGCATGAAAATAGTTTTATTCTGGGGCAGCACTGCCTGTGAAAATTTCAAAGTTTGGGACTGACTTCAGCCTTCCTGTACAAAAACCTTGACATGCAGGATGCACACCATGTGACATCCCTTCAAATATAGTTTTATGCAGCTTGAACACTCAAGACTACTTTTCTCTTCCTGAATATATATTTTTCTTACTTGATCAGGTTGTTTCCGACAGACAATTAGTTAAAAAGTTGCAGAAGGAAGTGGAACGACTTGAAGCGGAGTTGCGTACTCCAGATTCTTTTTCAGCTTCACGCTCAGAATTCCAGCTGAGGCAAAAGATACAGAAGGTATTGTAAGCACACTGGACTTAATTAATAGCTATGGAATTTGGAGAATTATGTAGCAGACCACTGCCCATGATTCACCGTTGAGGTTTAGGATCAAATCTATCCACATATACAAAATCCTAGTCTGTTCTAAATGCAAGCATTATAATTTCCTTCTAGGTGGAGCAAATCACCACCATTTATCTTTTCTCCTGATCACATGGGGGGCATGTGAATGCTGGAGTGGATGGGCATACAGCAAGAGTTCCATAAACAACTGCAATAGTAGGATGGTTTTGATCATCTTGTGTGCCCCTATTCAAGATAGTACTAACAGATGAAAGTATGGATCTGAGTGCAAGGGCATACAGCAAGAGTTCCATAAACAACTGGGATAGTAGGATGGTTGTGATCATCTGGTGTTCCTCTGTTCAAGATAGTTCTAACAGATGAAAGTATGGATCTGATGCATTTTCACAGAATGATAAGATTTTGACATGCTACATGTTTACTTGGAACTTGGAAGCATGGATGCTCAATACTTCATGTGCAACTTGGCTAATGTTTGATAACTTAGGTCCTTTCTTTTATATTATTACTGCTTTTGCAGTTACTGGATAAGTATTCCTTCCTTCGTATGTTTCGCCTGATGTTTATACTCTCATTGGGTACATAGCATTATTTCTATGCTGTTGAATTACAAGCACGCATCAACACTTGCCTAGTTGCCTTTTCCAACCACTTCATGACACAGACATATTGCAAACAATTTCCTTGTCAGTGATATTTATCTTAACATGTTGTTTCTTCTTTCCCTGGATTGCCATGTCTTTGTGTAGATGGAGATGGAAATGGAAGAGGTAAAACAACAGAGAGATCTTGCACAATCCCAGCTACTCGAATTGCGAAAAATGGTGCAACAGGAGCAGATGGTATAAATGGTTTTTTTTAATAGAAAAAATTGTAATAATTATGTTTCGTTTTCTTTAAGCAAATTTCCTCCATTCTGAATTTCCTGCCATTGAAACCATTTCATTTATTTGTTAATTGGTGTGCCATTCAGAAATCTGACCCACTGGAGTCATCTTGGCGAGTGGCAAAGTGCCTTTCATTTTCTGGTAAGAATAGGTGGCATGTAGGAAAAGCAAGTACAAAAGACATAACTAGAGGTTTAGAGGAAGCGCTTGTGCCTGGTCGTTCAGGAGGTTTCGCCCTTATGGATGAAATACGGAAACATGAGCAACTACAGAAGCAGCTTGGAGAAGAGTTGAAGCAAGCACTAGAAGTGCTCCGTAAGGTGTTTGCATGCCACCAGTTAGGAAATGAAGGTGCAGCTGAAACCATTTCACAGCTGCTATCTGAGATAAAGGATGTTCAGAGTGGTAATCCTGTTGTCAAAGTGCATGAGGTTGATGATGTAACTTCTAATCCCAATCTCAAAGAAGAGATCACACGATTGAACTCTCAGGGGAATGTAATCATAACCTTAGAAGAGCAGCTGGAAAATGTTCATAAATACATAGACAAACTGGTTTCTTCTCTTCCACATAATGACTTAGCTGTCCCAAAATTAAAACCTCAGTCAAGGACCTCTAAGGTGAAGAAAATGCTCCCTTTGGCTCTGAGCAGCAGCATCAACAGACAGCATACATTGAGATCCTCGTGTTCGCCTCCTCAAAGGGTAATTTCAGTTGATATTGAGAACAGGGTCCCAGGGAATGATGGTGTTGCACTTCGAGAATCTACCAAAGTAGTTCCAATGGAGACTGATGGTGAAGGCATTTCGTCTCATCAATCAGGTTCAGTCACCATTAGGAAAATCCATAGAATGTTTAAAACTGCAACTGAAGAGAACATGACCAGCATTAAGGCATATGTGACTGATTTGAAAGAACGTGTTGCAAAGCTCCATTTCCAGAAGCAGATTCTTCTTCGCAAGGTAATCCAACACACCATCATGTCATAATTTAGTTCTTTCATCTAAATCTCTGTTTGAGTGAATTATTTCTGCTTCAAAATCTACCTCCTTTTAGCAGCTTAAGTTGGACAAAGAGATATAACCGGCCTGAATGGGTGGGAAATCCACAGCCTGGATATGTAATAGTGTCCAGTGTCTATTTTTTCATTTTGTCTGTCTTCAATGACAACAACATTTAGTGATTGTGCACCTAAAGGTTGACATCTTTATTGGTAAAGAAGCGCCTATATGCATATACATAATTACAACAAAAAATGGGTGTGGCGTTTTCCCTGAGCTTGCCTCCAACCAGGACAACGGTATGGTGGTGGTGGTGGTGGCGGCGATGATGATGATGATGCTAGTGATTACTTCAGGTTTCTTTTTTACATTTCAAGAGGGTGCAATATTGAAAACTTTCAATGTTCCATTTAAATAAATAGCTTAGCAGGTCTCATATGGAAAAGGTTCGATCTTTATTTACATTATAGCTTAGCTGAAAACATCGCTGAATATCTATATTTAGGATTCACAAAACTGTGACTAAAATATCCCCGTTTTTCAAAAATAAAAATATCTACCAGTCTCCAAAATTGATAAAATTGACTTATAAATTAATACAATTGGATAAACAATTTTTAAAAAAAAATTCAAAAAAATTAAAAAATAGGTTTTTTTCACCTAGGTGCATCAAAGCCAAGTGCACTTGGGTGCATATGATTACTGTCGTATTAGTTTTTGAAGTTCGAATATGCTTTATGTGGATCGTAAATTTAATTCTATTTCACATTACTGCTATTGATAATTCATAATGCTTTTAATGTTCAAATAGGCTTGATATGGACTGAAATTTGATTCTGTTCCACCTCAGCACTATTAATATTTGACATTTGCATCCAATTTTGAAAAATATTAAACTTACTTTCCATTTTGTTATCCTTTTATTTTGATGACATTAGGTATTAGAGCTAGAGGATGAGGATCACTATGATGATGAACTGCCTGAAGATTCTGTTGCCTGTTGGCCCTCAGAATTTGAGGACCTAAGAAAGAAGATAGTTATGTTATGGCATCTATGCCATGTTTCTATAATTCGGAGAACACAATTTTATCTGCTCATCAGAGGAGACCCTGCAGATAAGACATATATGGATGTGGAACTTCGAAGGTTGACATGGTTGGAGCAGCATTTATTTGAGCTTGGGAATGCAAGTCCTGCCCTCTTAGGAGATGAGCCTGCTGTCTCTGTTGCCATGAGGTACATCATTCAAATCCTATTATTCACGTCATAGTTTGATGGTGACCTCCATTTCAGTCTTTTTCTTATTTGATTGCATGGATTTGTCTGAGTCGAGCTACCAACGACTGGCTGTTTGAAATTGGGCAAAAGATCTGTGATCTGTTATCTTGACTTGAAATTATAGTATATAGTTCATGATGCACTAGTATCAGATCCTGAACTTCTCGTCTGTGGAATGCCTAGTGCATTAACTAATGAGACAGCTCTAGCCCTTTGACCATGAGACACTTGGTGCAGAGGCAGACGACTACTTATTTGTTCTGTTCTTATCTTTTAGTAATATGGTGTTCGTCCCAAGGAATCGTAACGAAGATTTAATAGGGACCTCTATCATTTGGGGTATCAGAATCTATCGTGATGACATCTACAATGGCAATTTAAAAGTCCTGATTATTCTTCTTTCTTGGGTGCGGTCATATGCAGCATTAAAGCTATGAAACAAGAGAGGGAATCCCTTGCTAAGAGGGTGAATTCACAGCTGACGACAGAGGAGCGGGAATCTTTGTATAGGAAATTGGAAGTCCCTCCTAGCGGAAAGCAGAGGCGACTGATGCTCATCAACAAGCTGTGGACCGATCCTTTTGATATGCATCATGTGCAACAGAGTGCCGAGGTTGTGGCAAAGCTCATAGGGTTCCGCTGCATGGATGGTCAAATTTCGAAAGAAATGTTTGAGCTTCACTTTAATCCTCCAACCGACAAAAGATCGTGGTTCTTTGGCTGGAATGCAATCTCCGACTTTCTGCATCTTTGAGGAAACTTTGCTGTTTCATTGAAATTTCTCCAACGAGACACCCGTTTGCCTAGATTTCAAAGACACAGGCAGATACAAGATCATTGCAGCTCAGGCAATAAACTTGCCACGCAATCTCAGCACACTCCTGAAATTTGAGGGTTGTGCAAGGCAATGAGCTTGCCACACAATCTCAGCACTCATTGCAAAATAGGGCTGTGTTCATGACGTGCTTGCATTCTCCGATTCTATTCTTTGACATTCTCAATTGTTAGTGTAACATGTACACTAGTGCACAGCAACGGGCCTGAAAGATGGGACATATAATACTATGGAAGGTTAATATAGAATCGAAAATTATAAAAATTTTGTTGCTATTTTTTGCCACACGCTCACGAGATGAAATACTTGGTATGGGCATGAGTATGTTCTCATATAAAAACCAGTGAGTAATATTCTTTACGAGTGTTACCCATTATTAGTACGGAAGCAATAAATAAATGAAAAAGATGCAGTGGTCGCACCTAAAATGCCTATATTTAAATGGCACGCGAAAGTGGTGTTAATCTGGTTGATGCTCAGGGTATGAAAGAAATATTTGCATGGGATATGTAATCAGTTCACCGGTGAATTAGTTATTGACGACCGATCTCAGCTGGATGTTATGAAAATTTTTCTTCCATGAATCAACGTGATCAATTTCAATTTTAAGTTTTCTTTTTTTAATGCATCTGGTTGGCATTAATTTTTTTTTTAATAAGAAAATAATGTGATAACAGCAGAGAAAATAAAGTAAAAATAAAGAGAAGATAGTTGTAAAAAAAAGTCAAAAACGATTAGAAAGTGGAGGCGGAGTTAATGCTCGTAAAGATCGGTATTATTACACTGCACGCAGGTGTAGCGTGCACTTGGTGCATTTAACTTTTTAATTTTTTTGAAAATTATTTTGTACAATTATTAATCTAAGTATATTTAACATGTGCAATAAATGTTATTATTTTTTAATATTTATAAATTTTTGATTTTTAAAAATTAGATTAATAAAAATATATAATTTTTTAGATTTTTTCGATTTTCAAAATAAAAAATTTGTAAATATCCAAAAATAGTAAAACTTGATATACATATTAAATATACATAGATTAACAATCATCATCATCATTATAAGCCATTTTCCACCTAGGTGGGGCCGGCTGCATGAATTATATTATGTTATTCTTAGCGATTCAAGACTAAATTTTTAGTAATTTGTAATATTTTTAAATCTTATTTAATTACTTTCATCCATATTTTTTTTAGAGTCTTCTTCTCGTTCTCTTTCTACCTTTTATTTGGATAGACTATATCTTCTTAACGGGTCCCATTTCGGGCTTCATTTTAACATAATTAAACCATCTTAATCTCTTTTTTCTCATTTTATCACAAATTGGTTTCTCGAATTATTTTATTCATAATTTTATCGTTTCTTGTTTTCTCACTTATCCATCTTAACCTTCTCATTTCAGCTACATTTATTTTTTATATATGTTATTATTTAACAACTCAATATTTTGTCTATAAAGCATAGTAGGTCTAATTGCAGTCTTATAAAATTTTTCTTTTAATTTGATTGGAACTCGACCGTCACATAAAATTAAATTAACAATTGTATAAAAAAAAAATTTAAAATAAAAATAGATTAAATGACCAAAGTGCATCCAAACTAAGTAGACCCGCGCAGCCTCTTCCTTAGAAAGATAGTTTGAATGCTCATGACGTCAAAAGAAGTACGGAAAGTAGAGATTTTTTTTAATTTACACGTTACAAGAGGATATAAGAATGGGGAATCAACATGAGATCATTAATATTTTAAAGGATACCAGGCTGTGGAACCCACTCAGTCAATTAATGATACGTCGTGAATAATCGTAGAAGGTTTCACCAGTAACTTTTTTGAGAAAAAAAAATGGCATTGCGGTCGATGGAAGGGTGCCAACATCCAGGACAAGTTACATCTGCAGGTTTTTTGCATTTTGATCTCTCTAGTTATATGTATTTGTTTTTTAATCTACGAATTTCACTTTTTTTTTTTTTAATTCTTTCAAGTTTACTATCTTTGCATTTTAGTCATTATTGTCGAAATAATTAACTAACGGTTGTTATTTATAAGTGGAACTACTCTTATAATGTAGTTGAGTCGAGTCTGTCAACTCATGACTTAAATTCTCAAACAGTGCAGTTTTATCGTAACCAGGTTGACTTGAGTTGATTTTTGTAAGGATAATATTGTTATTAAAAAATTTGTACAGCAACTACTGATAATTTTTTCGTTCATTCACTAATATCCGTTAATGACAAATATTAAAATGCAAAGAAGGTAAACTTATAAAATTTAAAAAGCAAATAAGATAAACTCATATATTAAAAAGCAAATATGCATAGTTGGAGAGATGAGCAGACAAAAGAACCTAAACATGTTGGGAAAAAAAGGATTCGTGACTGATGATTGGTTAGACTCATATAAATCATTTCTCACGGGAATTCTAAGCAGAAAATTTATCAAAGGATTATGATCCCGATTAGAACTAGTTAACAGACACTCCTATTAGCACAGAGTACAGGTGGTTTTTAAAGCAAAAATATGGGTTCAAATATATTTATTTTATATGCCGAATTTTTATAATTTTTATATGTATAATTATATTCTTTCTGAATTTTAAAAATCAACGGCTTGGGGATATACTTAAATAATTTTCATTAATACTATAGCTCATCGAAGTATGTCGAGTTATTTAATCTAAACTATTCGAATAAGAATTTTGGATTATTTAAATAACGTAATTTGGTTTGGGTTTAATACGAAGTAATTTGAGTAGGATATCAATCCGTAGCCACTAAACCAACCCACTTACGTAAAATAGATTTCAAAAAAAGTTATCTACAAGGTAGAGTAAAAAAAAAATTTATCTATGCCATCAACTAGAGTAAAAGAAGTGTTACACAATGAGTATCTAGAACCAGCCAAGGCGGGTGCCCTATGTCATATAAGTATAAATGTTCTTAGGCACTATTATTCACCGACTTTATCTCAATAACTTAAGTACGTTTATATTATTTTTGTTTTTCTTTCTTCCTTTTTTCGTTTCATGAACTCTTTTAACCTTTGATATTTTATTTACGCGAAAAACAACTCAGATTACTTCAATGTTAAATGTTTTGGAGTGGAAAAATTGATCTCAGGCAAGAGTTAAATCAACCAATGAATAAGATAGGACTGATCAAGGGTGATCTAGAGTGAGGTCTTTTTAGTTATAACTCCAGTAAAATTTTAACTTAACCTTATATTTAATCTGTATTTTCAAAATCCAGCCAAACTCTGAATTAAACTTATAGAAATAAATCATTCAGATTATAAATTAGGTTGATCAATAGATAGAAGAAGAGGAAATAAGAAATATGGGGAAAGAGGGAAAAAAGAAATATGAAAAGAGGAAATAAAAATTTTAGTTTCTTATTTTAATGGTCAAAATTTGTATTATTTTATAAACATTGCTAAATAGTCAGAAATTTTTATTTATATTATATCAAAATATACATACTTAAAATATTTTCATATTATATATTAAAATTTTAGATTATTTTATGGAGCTTGTGTCTTATATATTTTATTATAAAATTCTCATGAAGATTTCTTTCATAGATGCGACATGCAAACTCTATTTTAAATAATATGAATGATATGATTATTTAGAGCTATTATTACTTTTCGTTTTGATCTTAATAATTAAATATGGATTTCACTTCAATGTAACCAGATTACATAAAAGTGATTTTAGATAATCCATCTTTTTTGAGATGTTGATAATTAATGCAAAATTTTATTTATTTATTGCATTTAACACATTTATTTAATTAGAAGACCAAATTTCATATATATAATACAGATAGGTCACATTTGATCAAAAATAGATATATTCATAAACAAATTAGAAAAAGACTTAAATCAATTCACATATATTAAAATATTATAATACTTTATGAAATTATTTATCCATCTAGCAATGATATTTTAGAGGTTTAAAATTTTAAAATTAATATTTAGTATTAAATTATTTTATTATATTAATTTTACGCATTTGTACATGGGGCATGCACAGTGATCTTACAAAAAATGAAAAATTTTCATAATAATATAAATGACACAAAATACAATATATTAAGTACCTATCTATTATCAAAATATTAAAAATGAAAGTAGTTACATAAAAAAGAGGTTTAACATAAGCATTCTTGTAAATTATTATAACAAAAAACATTTATACCCAAAAATTTAGTGCTTAATATTTTTATGCCCATGCCTTGCCTTATTTATTATAAATGACTTTGTGTTAATAATAAATAATATAATATTTAAATTTTTTTTAACTTGATTAAATTAATCTTAAAATATAAAATTTATACAAAAAATAAAAAAAGGGTTAACCTTTTTTTTTAATCTTGAAAACTTTTAATTCTTAAGTTATAAAGCGAAATATTGCTAATTAATATTATTTCAAAGAAATAATTAATGTCTATGTATCATGTTATTCTGTGTAAATATTTGTAGGATTTATTTTTATAATATATTGTATCTTATATTAACATACAATTGGGTCAGGTGACATATGGGAATGGATTTAGCGTATGTGCACGATGCGAAAGAACTTGGACGTGGATTACAACAGTTAACGCGTTAACTGCTGCACGATGAAAGTTTTTTTTTTGATGGTTTATATTTACATACATCTCAACACATATTACATTGTAGTTCTGAGACATTCTTACAAACAAGGAGATACATAACTCCTCCAAAGAAATCTGGAGATACAGCTCCACTAATGAATTAGGAATAACAGCTTCCATCAAGCCCAAGGGAGACAACAGCTCCCACATCAATTTTCCGGGCCGAAATCTCAGTGTGGGATTCGAATGTGCTAAGGAGACAAACGCCCCTGCCACCTGCGCTAGCCACAGGTGACCACGATGATAGTTTTTAGTATTGGTTAGTATGTTATCTTGGTGAGTTTGCTAACCATCACATTAAGTAACATGCTATATTTGTGAGTTCAATATTTGTACTGGTCTGAGTTTATAGAATTCTATTTCGATGATTTATTTGATTCGAAACCTAAACCATTAGGTAGGTCGAACGCAAATTCGTAATATGGGGCTCAAATATTTTCAACCCATGTGGTTTTAAAACGTAGATTACTTTGGGGCATATTGGGTCATCCGAAACCCCTAATTTTTTTAATATATACTACCATCACTCAACATGTATTACAGTCAGGCTGTCAGACATTCTTATAAATTCATAATAATTTTTTATAATATTTTAATAAATATCTAAAAATATTCTTATAAGTTCATAATAATTTTTTTTATAATATTTAATAAATATCTAAAAATATCCCTATTTTTCTTAATACCAAGCTTTGGTTGCCACCGCATGCCCCAGTTGAGTTCTCCCGCGGTCGTAGCTCTCATTTAAGCGCCTGACAGAGCGAAAGCTTGGAAGTTGCAACCCTTTGAAACCCTTGTTCCTCTCCCACTCCCTTTCTCTCAGAGAAATTGAAGCAGAGCGATGTCGTCGCCCACTGCAGCCTCCTACACGGTCGAGCAGCTGGTCTCTGTCAATCCCTACAACCCCGATATCCTCACCGATCTCGAGACCTACGTTCACGAGCAGGCACTCTCTCTCTCTCTCTCTCTCACTGACACACACACACACACACACACACTACTCAAATCTCATTCATCGATACACACTCTTCTCTTTTTCCATATATTTCTCCTTGATGTTCTTTTAGATTTTGCGCGGGTCGGTGGAAAAGATGTTGATGTTCTTAGTTGTGATAGATAGAAGAAAATTCTGAAGGATTTCCCTGTCCAAAGGATTTATACTTATGAGTGTTTCCATAGATTTGTATATTGTGGGGGTGATTGAATTAGAAAAGATGTAATTTTTGTTGTTGTTGTTGAATTGCCCATTGAGTAGGCGGTCGTGCGGGAACCATGTATGTTTTAATTCTCTGCTTATTGTGATTTTTCTGGACTGCATTGGTTCTCTGTTGTAGTTTTCCTGTTTTTGAGATTATAAATCTCAGTGTTTTCCCATAGTTTCTTTTGTGAGCATGGTGGTTTTGAAGTTGATGTGAGCCAGTGACCAAGTGATGGTTTTTGCTTGTTGGTAAGCGTGCTTGTTTGAATTGGTGATCGGATGTCGACTGTTAGCTGTACCCAAAGATGGAAATTGAATGAACTGATAATGAAATTGGCTATAGGTTGTGATGGCGTCAGCCAAAACTAGCCAATAAAGCATTGATTTGTGAAAGGATGGTTTAAAATTTTAGTCAATGAGAATTGCCATTGTAGAATTTTTGTGAAAGGATGGTTTTAAAATTTTAGTCAATGGACATGGTCATTTTAGAATTTTTTTAGTAAAAAGAACAGTGTTCCATGATATCTAGCTTTGTTCAATGGTACAAAATTTGGGATAACTCTGCTGCTCAACAGTGACTACTACCCTGTGTTTTTGTTGTATTCAGAATTGTCTTTTGCACAGGACTAGTGTGTTGATCCGCATTAAAAAAGGAAGTTCCCCATTCATACAAGATAGATTGGCTTGAAAAGATGGGAAAATATAGTGGGATGATTGTTCAGTTGAAACTTGGACAAATATGTTTGTTATGCTCATGTGCTGTTCAATCTACAAATCATCTAGTTGATTACAGCCATAACAGAGATTTGAGTGTCTGCAGTACTTACTTTCATGGATTTTACCGGTGATGAAGTTTTATTGTTTATTTTGGAATGCATTGATGCAGGTTTCCTCTCAAACATATAGTTTGGATGCCAATCTCTGCCTTCTTCGACTTTATCAGGTTAGAAATCTTACCATAATTGTCTCAATTTGAATGTCTAGTCTTAAAATGCGCCTCATTTAGATCTTTTAGAGATAAAAATTAAAATGTGAAATAAGAAGGTGGCTAATTTTGACACCATTAACTCGCATAGCTGTTAGCATATGTTCATTTTCCATAGAAAAATGCTCCATAAATGATGTAAAATCTTGAAAATATCTGATAATGTGTCCTTATGTAATCACTATATGAACACATCATTCACTCTTGAAGCTCAGCATTGTAGGATGATGCAGTTCATGACTAACATGTTAGCCCCTTTTCCATTAGGCACTGTTCAGGTGGGTTTCACAAGGGTTTTTTTGGGGAATTTTTAAATAAAAAACTATATAAATAATAGCACTGTATCAGGTTTTACGATTAACAGTTATTGAATGAAAGTTTCTTTATCTCTGATTCTTGCTCACTAATTCCCCCATCCTCCTTAAGTTAGTGTCAATTTCTTCCTTTTCTTCCTGTCTCCTATGCTGCATCGGATACACTCTCTCTCTCTCTCTCTCTCTCTCTCTCTCTCACACACACACACACACACACACGAGCACACACTTTGCTTTTTGTTAACTTGTTGGATGGAGTTGTACAAAGTCTCCTTATTTTTTCATGCTTATACCTTCTCTTACAGTTTGAGCCTGAACGGATGAGCATCCAAATTGTAGCCCGCATTTTGGTTAAGGTACAGTCTCTTTTTTCCTGCTTCAATGAGGCAGAAGAATCTATATGTTTCTTGGTATCTGATTGCAATATTTCTGTGCTAAACTTCTTTTTTCTGTTTCCTTTTTTTACATTTAACAGGCTCTCATGGCAATACCTGCTCCAGATTTCAACCTCTGCCTCTTCTTAATCCCAGAGAGAGTGGTATTCTCCTTTTGCATAATTCATGGGCATATGCATTACTTCCTTTCATGCTTTTGTAATTGTATGTGTTTCAACATACATTCATTTGATGGATTTGCTTGGAGAAGGATCTTTTTGTTGTGAAAGTGTTAATCTCCTTCAAGATCACTTGTGGGACAATGCTTGAGATCCATTTGTTCATTAAGTTGCCATTGTTGATATGCTGTAGTTTGCAAAATAAATTTTCCATACGTTTTCCCCATTTGGCCAGTCAATGTGGTGCAACATAAGTTGCAGAACATTTGTTGCATAGGGCCTATGTCTTGAAGTGAAAGAATCATGCATGAGATGTTGGCATAAGCTGCTATTATTTGAGTAGTCTATCAGAATATTCACAACCCTCATATGTTTCTTAAGAGAGACTACTGTGTTTAAGTTATTGTACTTTATGTTTCCAGCAAATGGAAGAGCAGTTCAAGACACTGATTGTGCTTTCGCACTACCTGGAGGTATGAATCTGACATTGGTTCTGGGAACCTGCGTCCTTTCATCCTTTCCTTCATTTGGAAACTTATCATACATGCTGTTTTGAAACACTGCAGACAGCAAGATTCCGCGAGTTTTGGGATGAGGCAGTGAAAAACCGCAGTATACTTGAAGTTGTGCCAGGTGACAAAAAGAACATCCTGATATGAACTGAGCCTGTTCTGTCTTCTTGTCTCTCACTTTCTGCTAAAAGCTCATGTGCAAGAATCATCATAATTTATGAAATATTCTAGTTTTCAGTGTTTCCTCCCTTCTCCAATTGGTACAGTTAGGTGATATTTTGCAATTGAGAAGTGTCTCTATGTTTACCTCAAATACAAGAATTTGAGAGAGAGAAATTCAGATATTAGGAGCCTTTTGCCTTACGATTGAGTAGTTGGATCTTCTTTCCTACACGCAGTATGACTAGGCGGCTTGTAAGATTGACCTTTTATCAGATATTTGCACTCATCCAGTCAATCAAAATTCAATGCACAAGACTTGTCAGCATTTCATGATAAATTAGGCGTGGACTTGTGGACTAGTTCCTTCCAACCTGGAGGGGCGAAATTCTTGCTCATATTAATTTTTGTCAGATTCACACAAAGTGCAAATGCAGGTTTTGAGCAAGCAATCCAAGCTTATGCTATTCATGTACTTTCGCTGACGTATCAGAAGGTTCCGAGGTCTGTCCTAGCTGAGGTAAGCTATTGTATAGCCACGTTAAATTCTCAGAGTCTGTTTATGATGTTTTCGCTCTTAGTAGTTCTCCAATGTAGATTGTAGACGGTCCTGGTTGAACGTCTAGATAGTATGGTAAAGTATGTCCTTAACTTGGAAGCTAGTCGTAATATGCATTGAATGTGGGTGGGTTGTGTGTGTGTGAATGTTGAACAGGCCATCAACATCGAGGGTCTCTCGCTGGACAAGTTTTTGGAGCACCAGGTTGCCAACTGTGGGTGGGCTGTGGAGAAAGGGCAGGGACGAGGTCAGCTTATCGTGCTTCCTCGCAATGAATTTAACCATCCAGAGCTCAAGAAGAACACGGCTGATAGCGTCCCATTAGAACATATAACCCGTTTGTTCCCGATTCTTAGCTGATTATTTCTCTCGTGTTTTTTTTCCTTTTTACCCCTTTTTCTAAGATTTTATTAAGCCAGATGCTGAATTTTGGTCATCTGCTTGTATGATTTAAGATTGAGGTGGCTGTCAGAGTGACATTTTGAGGAAACGTTCCAGACTTGTAGTTGATGAATGCATGCGGGCCATTTTGAGTTGGCATTAGCAGATCGGTCATTATTGGAGCCCTCTTTACTGCTCTTCTGCCACATTTTAAGTCGCCAACAGATATTGTTCTTTTCTTACTAATTCTTTCTTGTTCCCCCAATATAACATGGAGAGCTTCGTTTGGGAAATGGGACTCACTTGTTGACTATTAGGCTGTGTGCTGCAACCGAATCCGTTAAATAAAGGTTGGTCCTGTTTTCAAAACCATATTTTAAAATTCCAGCTGTACTCCTACCCTTACAAATTCTTGGGGTCAGATTTTGTTTGAACGTTTGATTTATCTTTATTTAGTAAAATTTAATTTTACTAGTTCTGTGCTATCTTTACGGGCCTATTTCCGATTCAGCGATGCTCTCTAGTAGGACATGCAATCAAGAATCAGAAAGGGGATCCTGCTACGAGGTAGCTTAAATTTTAGTTAATCTAAAAAGCCTGTGGTTGCTTCGTATAATCGAAAATCCTTCTATTCAAAAATTTTGGAAATCTAAAACATGTTTGCCCTGAAAGACAATGCAACAACAAGACGGGGGCCAACGACTTCCCAAACAACACTTCCAATTTGATGAAGCGGCTCGGACTTGGAAATCCTTTTACGCATTCATTATTTAATCACTTCTCTAAGATGCTAAAAATCAGTTACGACTGATTAAATGAATGTGCTGTATTAGGAAAATACCGTAAACGACGAGGCGCTCTCTTGACGAAATTTTTTTTTTTTTTTTTTTTTTAAAAAAAAAAAATTCGAATGCATATAATTATGAGAAAAGAAAAGATTCTCAAACGTAAATTAAAATGCCGAGACACGTAATGATGCCATGATGGCGACTATTACACCACTATAAATTACATTCCCCTGCTAATAAAAAGAGAAATACGCTTGCGCGGGTTGGGGTTGAGCTTACCTTAAAACTTTTGAGAAAATATTGTTAATAACTATAGATTCTTTCATATATTTCTCGCTGAATATAAAAAAAATGCTTAATCAATTTCGCATCATTTTTCAAACAATATATTATGTTTCTTGAGTATTAAGAACAGGAACAACTTCCATTTGATCTGGACCTAGGCTTTGTTGTGTTGTTTGTTATTGCAATGTAACCGACAGCATATGTTTCCTGGGAATGAGGCACTGAAATGTGACACAAAAATAACTCGGGCCTTGGGAGTGTTTGATACCATTCCTTATTAACCGGTGGATGAGAACACTAGAATGTCTTATTGGGGTGTACATAAATGTCCAGTGCTGCCTCCGAAATACTGATAACAACCTTACCTTACCTCTGGGTATTATCTTCATGAGTGGCTTATACCCATGAGGTTTGCTTGCTTGCCCGGACAAGTACATACTAAACAAATTCACATTTGGGATTCCTCATGTCACCTTTTATGTCCAAGTGCTCATAACATTTTCCCTACCTTGCGCTGAATATCCAGTCAGCTTCATGTTAGATTGTTGCAGACAAACGTAATTTGAACTTTGTACTGAACTCAAGCAAGGATCCCCAACTCCAAATAGTCAAGAAATTTGGATTTCTAAAAAATTCTGAAATCCTAGATTCTCGTACTATGTACTGTTATAGCTACTTTGGCTCCTCCTGCCTTCATGGTTTCTGGGGAATGGGTGGTATGAATGCAGCTAAAAAATGAACAATGAAAGAATGAAATAATACTACTACTAGTGAAGTGTGGAGCTCCATAGCGTGAATATATATAAACATATAACTATTTACAAGAGGGAAATTTCAGGTTCACAAAACACAGTGAGCGGAGGAGCTCCAAAAGAATTAAAGAGATTTTACTCATACTTGTAACAGACTCTGACCAAGGATTTTTATGGTCAAAGTGGAAAGCATGTGAACCACAGGAAGACTAGGGAGGAGATATCTTACAAGGGTGCCGGTGCTGCTTGCCATTGCTCTCTTAACTTATTCCATACAGGGATGATGAACTTATTCCGTAAGGAGGATGAACTGGGCCAATGCTGGGGCAGTGATCAGATGCCAGAAGCAAAATCTTTATCGTCATCAAAAGCTGCTGCTTCCTGCCCGCATGGGGTCAGCTAGATAGGACAAGTGAAATATAACTTGGAAGTTCAATCAACATCAATGCCATAGGGTATCTTGGGAAACCCATTCTGCAAAGCCCTCAGAGAATCCATCAAGATCGGAACTCCCCACTCCATCCATGGATGATTTCCTGTCGCTCTGCCTTTTACCCTGAAATCATGCCTCTGAATGTTTAGTGGTGCATGCCATAGGGCATTTGCTTAAAGCTTGTCCTACCAACCCCCCGGCCCACCCTAAAAAAAATTTTAAAATTATGACATTCTAAAAGACATATTTTAATAATAGGTGGGTCAACTCAATTTTTGGTTTCTTCTAGACCCCAAATTAGTGGCCCACTTCCATGTGTGCGCCACCATGCTGGCATGCTAAATCTTTTGAATTAGAAGAAAAAACAACATGACTACATGATCAGGAGAAAAGTAAGAGATGCATGCAGATCATCCACCATTTCCAAAACCCTTGGTTGTTTTGTGGCAACAGCCAAAAGACTCGTTCTGCAAGTATCCAATGATGTTCCACTGAAATGAATCATGCACAAGCAGCTTAAGAAATAGGAATCCAACTGCAAATGACAACTCAATAGGAGCTTGCAATTGTGTCATCCACAGATGACAATATGTTAATTATCTGCAAATGAAGCCATGCCGACTATGATTCTGCAAGTTGAAAAACTCATGCTAAATAGTCTTATCTTTAGCTTTCACTTCCTCCAACAGACAGTCTTAACAAGAAAATAGTAAGACTCCGTTCTTGAATTCATTGCAGTCCCAACTCAGTAATTATTCCTTGTAGGTAAATTGAGTTCCCAGAAAAACTGCGGAATAATTTTTTTTCTTTTCTTCTTATTTTCAAAGATATGCCCAATGATTGAAAAGAATGCCCACCTTTATGCCTGATCCATTACTTCTAGGCGGCCTTGGGGGAATTTCTACAATTAAGCCATTGGCAAAATGTTTTGCTGATTGGCCGGCTGCTGGGGAACTGCAGAGTACAGATCTGTAGAAAAGAAAAATGAGTTCGTCGTCTTCAAACAAATTCTCACAAGGTACATAGATGGTATTCAGTCAAGCTAAGAAAGCATTTATATGCATGCAGCAAGAATTTTGGCAGCAAGAATTTTGGATTTGAAGGAATACTGTCATTGGAAGACGAGAAGATCTGTTTCTCATATAACTTGCCTTTCAAAAGTCTCTTCCTCACACAAGTTCTCATCAGAAGAAAGCCAATCCAAGTCCAGGAAATTTGAATCCCCAGCCCCATTCTTGATTAAATAAATTTGATCACTTTCAAGAAATCTCTCTGTCTGTGTATCTGCAAAAAGTTGACTGGCCATTGAGGGAGTGAACCTAGAAAAGACAATGAACGAGTAACATGTGAGCACCAAATAATATTTCTTTACATGAGCAGATAAAAAAGAAATATACTCCTGCTTGCGAATTTCTACATTTATTTTCAGCTATCCGTCATTTCCTAATCCTTTTGGTGTGACAGGTATTAAAGAAATAAAGATGACAGGACTCCAGTGAACTAGTTCACTATTGTAAAGCTTTTACATATGACATCAGGGGTTTCAGATAGTTTCTTTCCTAGCTATGCTATGTTTTAGTTGAGTGGGGAAATCCTACCATCATCTGTAAAGCATATGTCAGGCAACAACATGACCTAGTCTATAGGAGCTAACAACTTTGTATGATAACATATCCTTGGAAAAATCAATTTCTATCAGGAAATTTTCTTTATTTGTTAAGACCTACACTGTTAATTCCTAAGAACCCCTTTTTTTTCCACTTCTTTGTAACCTACCGTATTAATTCCTAGAAACCAAATTGTATGCTTTTTCCAAATCCATAAAACACGCATGAAGTTTCTTCTTTTTCTCGACAAGTTTCTCAATTCATTGCTCAAGTAGAAAATAGCGTCAATTGTTTATTCCTGCTAAAAAACCCATGCATATAACTCCAAATATTTTGATATAACTTCAATATACAAATGTTATGTTCCTATATAAAATTATATAAACATTACACAGTAAATATATATAATCTTTTAATGAATTCATAATATTATCAGAATTGTTTGAGAAATGAATAATGAAAATTTGGTGGGGGGGGGGGGGGGGGGGGGCGGGGGGGGGGGGCTCAGGTAATAATTTGCAATATTATAGATAAATTGGAGATAATATCAAACAAATCTCCAATATACAAATGTTATGTTCCATGAGATAATTTGCTGGTCGCTGCAAAAAAATTAGTAAAGAAAATATTATTGGGGCTAGTGACATATCCATTGTTAGCAATAAAACAAATGCTAGTCTTGAACATTGTTTTAGTTTAACTGCAAAACAGACAGTGAGAAAACCAACCTTGAATATGTAACTTCAACTTCGCTAGTAGAAATTTCAGGAGATGAGTCACATAGGCCCTTGTTAGCCCCTGGTTGAGCAGTTTTTTCTGCTAATTCTGAGTTAGAAAGTTTATTCTGACCAACATTTGTCCTAGACACAGGTATCTTGTCTTCACAGAGAATGTTGCCATCAGATAGAGATCTTTTAAAGAATAACCTGAAAACATAAGCAAATGGTTATTTAAAGAGATAAGATTTAGCTAATTGCATAAACAAGACACAGTCCTCAAAAAACATAAACAAATATCAAATAGACCTGAACAAGTGAAATACATCCAACCAAAAAAATAGGTTTTTATATTCACACTTGATCTCTCAATGACAGGCACTGTAATTCGAAATGCAAATGCAAATGCAAATTCTGTAACACAGTGCCGCCAGAGTTCATACCATCCAAATTTATTAGCAACAATCCAGTAATCTTACTCGAAACCAAAGTTTCTCAAACTCTTTGTTTAGAATCAATAACAGGTAAATGACAGGCATTGCACTAAACTATATTGTTGCGTGAACAAAATTTACAAGGCCTTGATGAACTTAAGAGGGGGGGAAAAAAAGACATCATGACCAGATGATGTACAGCATAGACCACCTAATTCCACCTTAAATCATGGAAAAAGACATTAGATGAAATACCATCACATATGACCAGTTTTGAAGTAAAACTAGATACAAGCCTATCAGTATAGAGGATCCTTTTGCATTGAAATTATTTTAATGCTAGGAATAGAGACTTTCAAGTTCAATTTTATAAAATGGAAACAACATAACTAGGTTTCTCTGAGGGAAGTGTCTCAATAAGAAGTACAAGAGATTGCAGGTTTGCTCACATAGTAGTAGTAGTAGTTGGTTTTTTCTTTTCTTTTTTTTTTTTTTTTGTTTAAATAAAAAAAATATGATGGGGGGTAAAAATTTTGGGTACCCATACCTGGCACCATTGCTGAAACTCCCAATTCCTAGTTGCCGGTCAGATTCCAGCTCCCACACTGCTGGTTTACCATCTTCAGGTTGGAAGTACCCCAGAAACCTGCTTGTTTGGCAAAACAAATCACCTGAGAATGATTCAGCATTGACGGAAACATAGTAGTTTTAAATCTCATCTTCAGATAGTAGCAGAAAATCTTTCACAAATATTCGCGAAAAGTAGTAAACATACACATTTATTGCATTTTGCTTTTCAGCATCCATGTAGGCATTGCTGTAGTACCGTTGAAGTGTCCTGAAGAACTCCTGTGAATGGGTGGTAGCTTTCCATTGTCCCCTTCTTTCTGAGAATATCTGGAAAACAGCAGCGAATTTTAATAGGAAAAAAAAGCATCATCAATATATATTGAGAAACAATTCTGCTTGAGGATTGCAGAAACATTACACCAGTTCATGCTCATATACTGAAAAAAACCATCGTCCTTTTATCTCTCCAGTTTATATACAATATACAATAAGCACAATTGATGGACAAAACTGGACATACTGAATAATACAGTGCCATAATTAGAAAAGTGCCTACCAAGTGGATAAGACGATGGTTTTTTTTAATTAAAAATATCCATTTTGAGAATGTGGGGAAAGGGAAGGAAAGTTTTCCACAGTTTTTACCAGTTTTTCCACACCTTTTTGAGTAATTTGACATCTCAGCTACCTAGCAGCCATACTTTTTTCCATTGTTACTAATTTCTAACCACTATTTCTCATCTTTTAATACAAAAGTGTACCTATTTATCTTTACTCACTTTAGTTCTGATCATTCTCTCTTATCACATCACATCATTACAGCCTTTTCCCTCACTTTTCCTCGTTTTCCCAAACCGACAAAAAAAAAATGAAGACAATTGACAATTATATGATTAGTTTGATACAAGATTATCATAGTAAATGAGGATAGATGATTGGATGAACAATCGAGAGTAAAGAAAATGCTATGTTTTGGACGATATGGTTCTACTTAACATGATAAGGGGGTTATAGGCTTGGCTTGACTTCATCCAGTTTTGTTAAGATGGATCAGTTCTCGTAACTGAATACTGAAGAACCATATTGGATCTGTTTTTTGAGATTTAGATGTAAGTGATGCCTAAAATTTCTTCTTGATACTGATCCGCAAAGTGAGATTTTAACTAGCGATGTCAGAAAGGATGCACATGATTGTGGGGAAAATATGAAAGGTGTGTACTGATAAAACGAGCTAACACTTCTCTAACTGGGAGAGTAAAAAGAACCTTGTTGTGAGCAGCAGAACCTCCATATTGGTGTGCAAGTGTGTCACCCATCGTCTCATAGAATTCCATCAAATCATCAGATAAAGGAGCTTCCAGACCAATTTTTGGGACATCTATGAAGCCTAGGGCATGCAACTGATGACCGAGACCAATCAAACCATAGGCATATTGTGCTACATTTGTTCGATCCAAGCAGTCTATGCAATTAGTTCTCAGGACACCTCTCTGAAACTTTGGTGGTTTAAACACGTAATTTTCACTGAGAACACAATTATCAGGCTGTACACTTCCATTTTCTGAGACAACATCCCCTAAACTGATATTGCCATTCTCTTGACAACTGTTCCCGGCAACATCTATCCTGCAACATGTTGGTGTAAAAGAATTAAATGGGAACTGATGAATCATAAGAAAAAAAAAAAAACAATTATTTCTGAGTCTTTCTATCCTTTCCTCTTATCAAACGTAAGGAAAATAAAAATAAACCATGTCCAATGCCATTTATCTCCTGGCCCAGCTCTCCCTCTGGAATTTCTGAGCTTCTAAAGTATATTATCATCAATTTGTCCACTTCTGCATAACCACAAAGCATCGGGAAAAAAAGAAAAGTACATCTGACGAAAAAAGGGACTGAAATTATCAGAAAAGACGGCTGAATTTTGAATCAAAAAATAAAAAGAGAAATAATGTCTGTGTTTAAGTTGATCATTTGGTAGAATAGTCACTAGTTAACTACTGAATCATAGTTATCCGTAAGTGTGATCGGTATTTAGGAGATAAAACCTTTCCCCTACTCTTGCCTTACCAGGAACTAGAGACTTCTATTGCAAGACTTCTATGAGTAACACATGGATACTCCACAGAAGGTAATAGTACAATATCAATGGTAAGGGTGTGTTTGTTTAGGGCAAAAAAGTGTCAACTAAAACTTTTCAATCTAAAACTTTTCACTTTCCATAATTATT
>JAXCLR010000050.1:11325289-11336739 GCA_035584095.1 Annona squamosa
CACTTTCTATTGATTTGACAACTTTTACTCCAAAAACTTTTCATCAAAAGTTTTACCTCCAACCAAACACACCCTAAGAATCCTCAAGAGGATGACTGTAATGATTTGACAGAGAGATTAAGACGGGATTTTGTTGGTAGAGAAACAGATTTAGAGAATGAGTACTTAACATCCAGTGAGCATTTAGCAGTGGATTCTTACCCATATAAGTATTACACAGCCAAATCAATAACAAAAGCATACTGCAAGACCCAAGAGGGAGGGGGGGAGAGAGAGTAAACTAGGACTTCACATGACCAACAAACTAACGTGGAAAAGATGAAAATAAAGTGCTAAGAAGGAATGACACCAAATGATGGGTTAGACCATCAATAAATGTGATGTCCAACCGGCAAGGCCATTTAAAACCTAAAACTACAATATGAAATTTTAATGGTGCAGCTCATGTCAAAGTTAAAGCATATAAATGAAGAAATGACCTGAACATGGCAAGTGATAATTAAACAATGCAACAAAGTTCAGTCAATGTGCTGACAAGTTGGATGATGGAATCAGAAAAATGAAACATTCAACAATAATACTTACTCCGAGGAATATGATTTTAGAGCTCCATGAAGGTACATAGATGGCATCAATTGACAATAAAAGAAACCAGTTAAGTCCAATGCATTCATGGCCACCTTTCCTAGTAAAGTCAGCACATTTACAGCTTTGCTGAAAAGTTGAATTGACTTCAAGTTAGAATATTTCTACAAGAAAAATCAGTATCCAAAAAAGTCACAAGATCACAATCCAGATACCGCCTATAATGTTTCTGGAGATCCCAATGAAGGAATTTTAGGCAATTCTCCTCAGATAGATCTTTATTAATGCATTCAATTGCATGAGCAAACTCTGCACGAAGTATGGATTCTCGGGGTTTCTTCTCACATGTCTGTTAAGAAAAGCCATGAACGGAAAACAAATGGATAGAAAAGACATGAGACATCTATAATAGCTTGTCTGCAAAAAAAGATATCACAAATAATATGAGCTCTGTTGACTGTAAGAACTTTTTCCCCCTTGAAAGAGTTGCTGTAAAAACTTGCCTTAATCAAATTTAGTATGATGATTGGATGTCCATATCTCTTGACAAGATTTTCAAAATGTAGGCGTGTAGCTTCATAATTTGAATCCTTCTTCTGCACTGAAGGAAGAAATGATAACATAGCCATAAATACACAATGCAAATGCAAGGGTACGCGGTGTTTCACAACAGTGGATTACAACCATGACTCACATATGATATCAGGTTTCATATTCAGGCGTGAAGTTTCCTGAGACCAGAAAAGCGGTATTGAACCTCTATTCTGCACAACAGAACTTATCTGCATTGGGCATCCTTCTGGAGCATCTTCAAACACAATCTGTTCTGTCTCAACATCATTAGCCACCCTCCCCTTCTCATTTACACCACGTTTGCGATACCTATCATCATTGAAAAACAACTTTCTAGGATTAAAAGAACTTCCAAACAAGATCAGAATAGGCATACAAGGTATTGCTAATAGATTTTGAAAACACGTGCTATCCATATTGAGACGTTCGGAAACATCAGGATAATTTTTCTCTACCTGGTGCCAGCATAGTGACGTGATCGCCTTGCAATAAGTGTCAAGTAAAAATTCCTTCCTGATATTGAAAGTTTTTCCTGGGAAGACATGCAGCTACAATCAGTCATTTACCAGCGCCAAGAACTACAGAGTACCAAAAGATACTGGGCAAAGTGAAAGTCAAAATATCCAGCATCAAGCAATTTGCACATGTCGACAAAAAATTTTTTAAACGTGAACAAACATTCTTATGAAAAAAGGACCCCCAAAGCTCGTCATAGACAAGCAGGCAGAAGCACACCTATGCACACACAGGACCAAGAGAAAGATCTTCACCCTCCTATCCAAACGAAAGATGAGAAAAAACATAAACAGAAACTCGATCAAATAAGAATCCAATATTATGTCGACTGGCTAGCAGCTTAGCGATGAGAAAATTTTTCTTCTGGTAATTCCAAACTCCTTCCATGACCTACTTAAAAGATGCCAAAGAGCAACTAGGATCAAAGCAAGGGAGTGGAGCAGGAAAAACAAGACGACGACTTAAAATGGCTGATGAAATCAAGTACCCAACCCAACCAGGGGCCAAATTCAGTGCCTTTGAAGTTTGGACATGTCTGCCAACACGCATCTAGCCTACTGCAATCTACAAATGTTGCTTCTTCCACATGAAGTGTGCCTAAACTGTTTTGTCTGTCCTTCCACTGTTCTTGAGAACAGTAGGCAAACTTCTGAGGAAATGGATAAAAAGAACATAAAAACCCACTGGTTTAGAAATTGTGATAGTTGTTTAACCATAATGCCAAAATAGAAGGATGCAACCCAGCTCACTGTCCTATAAAAAAACATACGAGTTACAACTTAATGCAACCAGCCTCACTGAGTCAATAAAAACTTGCTGCTTCAGCCAAACTTGATTGAAGCAAATCTAATGTGACCATTATGCTCAGCACTGTCTATGTAACTAAAAAATCATTCAGATAAAAAAACGTTTGTGGACAATATCATCCAAAAAAGTATAAATTTATATGTAAAATACAAAATCATTTGGATCATTCCCCATAAGTACTAACAAGCTATAAAATTTTATAAAACAATTTATCTAATTAGGAAGAATATTTTACAATGTATGGATGTTTGATTGCATAGTGGATCCATCAAATTATTAAATAATTGTCATGAGTCAAGATTATTCTCAAATGATGTCAATGTTGTGACCTACAAGAGTTCTTTACTAAATGATATTTGGTTTCCTAACTAACTAAATGACAAGATTGATGGCCAAATTGATCTCATAAAATTATTGAGGACCCAGATAGCGATTTGAACTGATTCACTCAGTGAAATAAGTAGCATTGAATCAAACACATTTTTTTTTAAACACTCTTCTTGAGGAATTCAGGTGGCCATTGGCACATGCTATTCAGTTTGCTTCTAAATTCAAAAGATCTTCTAAATTACAAGAAAATTTTATCTAGATTCATGTGGAGTAACAAAAGATGTATTCAGCCTGCAACTGAAATGACAAAAACAACAAATTTTACTTTTGAGTTCATCCTTGTTTTGCATAATCAAAAAGAAGAGATGCATTTGCAGCAGCACAAAAGATTATAGTGTCTTTCAAACTGTCAATAAAAAGTCATGGTCTGCACAAGCTTTTTCTTCTTAACTATTTAAGGCTAACTAAGGATGTGTTTGGTTAAAAAAAAATTTTGGGGGCGGGGTGGGGGCGCGGGGAGGAGGGGAAAGGGGTGGGGGTGCGAGGGAAAATTTTGAAAAAGTATGAAAATGATGTAACGTGATAAGAGAAATGTTCAGGAGTTAAAAAAAAAATAAAGATAAAATAAATATGATAGTTGTATAAAAAATGTGAAAAATGATTAAATATAAAGGTAATAATAAAAAAGGAGGACGGCTAAGTAGTTAAGGCCTGTTCAGCAGTACACCAAATGCTTGAAAGGGATGTGATTTTCAATCCCAAAAGAACTTTTCTTATTCCCAATACAATTTCTCATTTTTCGATACACAACAACCTTGCTTTTCCCATTTCCAATACATAACAATCGTACATATCCCATTCCTACTGCTACTTTTCCCAAACCCGATATAATTTCTCATCCCTCGACATATAACGGCCCTCTCATTCAATCTCCTAATACCATTAACATCCCATTTCATCCCTTTATATTTCCAAATGCACCCTAAGATGTCGATCATATCAAAAAATGCATAGAAAGGGGTGGAAAAAATTTCTTTTTTTAACCAAATGACAAGTCAAAACCTAATTGTAGTATCTTTCAAAATTTTTCCTCAATCATTTAACAGTATTTATAGGACATAATTATCTCTTGGTATCTTCGGAAATCAAAATTTTGAAGTATCTCTTAGTGTACCTCCAGCAAAGCTTTTCTCTCATCTTCCCACCTTAAGAGAGGCCCTTAGCAACATAGCTACATGGAAATCATCTTTCTCCTAGTTAATTTTCCATTATATATTTTCAAGAAGAATTGTAAATGTGCCATTAGTAATTTCTTCTATAGATGAATATTCTGTCTAGAAATATTAACCATTAGACAACTAATATACTTTTAGTAATATTCATTAAAAAAAAGACTTTTAGTAAACACTCAAAGTTGTTAACAAATATAGCATGAGAAACTTTTGCACTAGGTGACTAGGTAGGATGATTGACTCTTCGCAATCTATGAGTTGAATAATCCACATAACATGCCCAACGAAAATAGTATTAGAAGTGGGTTGATAATATATGGCATAATATGACAAGGCAAATGTGGAAATAGTGACTGTGTCAATTATATATGATATAATTTGACAATACAACAGTTAAATCAGACAGGAAAAAATTTTGGCTTCGTATATAGACCGACACACCATTTCATATAATAGTTGTTCGTAGAACACTACCTGTTTAAAGAAGCCATAGACCAATGCAACAGTCCATAGACTATTCTTGAGGATATTTCGTATCCCACGTGTCAAAAACTCATTCCAAACAAACATTGTTTCATATAGAACATGTCCTGTCTCATCATTGCATAAGTTCTTTTGAAGACTACGCATAATATGGTATGAATAGCTGAAAAAGAAGTCCTTGGTAAGATCCACTGTGCACAGGAGCTTCTTGTATCTATCCCAAGAAAGTAAACACAAAATACACAAATGAATTCCCACTCAAAAAATGTAAGTAAATTTTTAAAAAATGGGATAAAAGAAATAACAGTGCAGAGTAATTTTACTAAGGACAAGAAAAAGAAAATCTTACACTTGTGGCTCGAGAATATGATTCACTCTACTTTGAATAAATGCCAATAAAAAAAGCAAATAATTAAAAAGAAACATTAGAAAACATTTACAATACAGGCCTATCTAAAAACAAGCCATAAATCAGTACTTCAAGAGTATGATTTGTTCTTTCTACTTTGTTCTGGAAATCAAACAGCTCCACGCTAATCAACATAACACAGATCAATTAAGCAACAACCTGAATTTTTTTTACTATACCAAGGCCAAACCGTTATTTATTAGTTTTGAGACAAAATCTAGAACTGTGAGATAACAGATATTTTCGCAAATACTATATTCTAAGGAAAACAATTTTCGGGTATGTTTAGAAAATAATAGAACTTTTAGATAAAAAGTTTTTGGTATAGAAGTTTTTGAATTAAAAGAAAATCATGTGATATGATTGGGGTAATAAGGAAGAGTAAATAGAATAACATTAAAATAGATAAGTTAGTTGTGTAGAAATAATTAAAAGTAGGATAGTTGTGAAGAGTGAAAAGTTTTAGATCGAGAATTTTTTATTTGGAAAGATTTACACTTATCCAAACACACCATTGATTAAAATTATAATGAGCAAAGCACTAGATTATTGATAGACAACATAACATTTGATCTTGAATAGACCGTGATCATATCAACAGACTTGTGAATTCTAAATCATTTGTGGTCTAAATATTAATGGAAATAAAGACCAAAAAAGCAAAACCACAAACATTTCCTTGCAAGAAAATAAAAGCAAGATGTGAGTCTAAATACTGATTCCTAAACATTCTTTTACAACTGCAAGTGACATCATGCATATACATTCAAAATAGCATAAAAACCTGTTCTCATTCTTCAAATAAGCCATATTTGATTGCTCAGTTGAATTTGGAAGTGGTATCATCTCGCTTTTGGCAATTGCATAAACCATATGCCCACAGATTGCTCCAATCTGCCTTCTTTCTGTGATAATCAACATGTAATAAGGCCCTAGAAATTTAATGAACCCTGCACAACAGCAGAAAAATCGTATTTGTCTAGCATCCCAAGGAAAGCATTGCTGCCGATTAGGCTATAGGAAGATCTGTTCATGAACTCTACCTACCAACAATGCCATAACATCTCGTGATGAATTTCAAGCCACCAGTTGATCTATTCCCTTCATGTATGCATTGCAAAAGATCTTCACATTCATTGTCTGAGTAAGCGGTAGAATCTTCACGAATATTCAACTCAGATGACTCTGACCTGTCAATCTTCAAAACTCTCCATGAAGTTCTACTTGTATCTCTTCCTATCATATAAAATTTCTGTGAAAAAGCAATGGAGTTAACAAATTCATTAACATGAACACCAATTCTTAAAGGTAAGTTCCTTTTGTTTAGTAGAGATGATTATTAAATGAATTATTAGTCTAACAATAACAAAATTTTAACCACAACTTCGGTGCCCTTAAAGGACAACATCTAACCTTCTTTTTGAGACATTTATGGAAGTACTTGAGGTTTTTAATGTACGACAATCACAACTTGATCTAACGTTCTAACTATGAAGATTAAATAAGATAACTAAATTCCAGAATTATGAACACCACACAACTCTTTCAGCTACAAAATGCAAGCAGACCACTCATCACATCAAATAAACCATCATACACAAGTATATATCAAATCGTTAATACAAAAATTCTGGATTATTGGATTAGCAATATATATTAGCAGCCAGCTTCTGTAGAAATTCCACTCTATATATTCACCTCATTAGAGAGAGAGAGAGAGAGAGAGAGAGAGAGAGAGAGAGAGACACACACACACACACACACACAAAGAAGAAGAAGAGGAAGAGGAAGAAAAAAGTTCAAATATCAATTTGTTTGCTTTCCACCTTCATAGTAAGTTCCATCAGCTTTTGTGGCAATCGATGTAGTACCATTCCACACCAAATCAATGCTTCTACACAAGACGGTGTTGAAAAACAAACCAACTTCTCTCTCATTCCTTGGAGACCCTATTTGTTCTCAAGGTCACTTCTACTTCGCTTAATAAAGAAACTCAATGGCAGGAAAACTGAGAAAAGCTTCATCTTCAACAAGATATTTTCTTTTTCTGAAATGTTCATCTATCAAATGCTATCAGTAGATTATTTCCCTGAAATTTTCTTCTGTCATTCATCTATTTCACCCATATCTAGCAAGATCTTAATGTTCCTTATTATTATTTTTAAATCTTACATCTAAAGTACTATGATAGTAACCAATTCCATCAATTCTTCTGATCAGAGCAATAGACCCTGAATCGTGCCATGTATCCATTGAGAACGACAACTGAAAATTTTCCTTGAATCGCATGTCTTCAACACTTTCTACAATTTTTTCTAGGAAATGTCAAAAAGGAAAAGCAGCATCAAGGACAAAGTTCTTGCCACCTCTATTTTATTATTTTTTTTATGGGTCTTGCCACCTCCATTAACATAAGAAGTTTCCATTGGAAGCAATTAGCCTTGGTCATATAAAGGACAGCATGGCAAGCAATATGAACTGAAGGTATTTAGAAAGTCAAAATACAAGACATATAAATGAATGTCCAATATAGGGAATTAACATGTTGCCTTTATTTATGTGCAGCTTAGCAAATCAACTAAAGGAGAATGTAAGCGCATTTAGCATCATCCAATTGGATGGAACAGGATGAGACTTCAATGAGGAGGGTTAGTTGTGTATTAGGAAATGAAAATTTATATAAAGAATGGGAAAAATAATATTGGAAATGGGAAATTTAGAGCTGTTATGTATTGGAAAATGAGAAATTGTATTTGAAATTGAAAAATTTTTTTTGGAAATGAAAAAAAATTCTCATCCCATTCCCATCGCATTCCATCCGATTGGATGATCTTGAACAGACCCAACATTTAGATGAAAATATTAATAAGATCTAACACCAGAATCATAAATAGGCTTAACATGTTGGTAATGGCTTGTTGAGAACGGAGGGCTGGCAGGATCCTATCAAGTGTCTTTACAAGTTCAAAAGTTTGATCTAGATCCACTCAAGACAAGACAAGTCAAGTCATGTGACTATGTTTTGCTGACAAGCAAACTAATCTACTCATGCATTATGAGGCCTTCAAGAATGATGCCCTTGGATGCTAGCAAAAGAAAGTTGTTGTGATCAAACACAGCAGCATCAAGCCATAAACTAAGAGTAGTAGTTCACAAAGGAAAAGATAACATTGAGATAGATAATATGCATCCATGGCATCAATCTAGAGAAGGACAGCAAGTACTTGGCAAATAATACCAATTTCCAATGCATATGACAGCAATGAATACAGAGAAGACGAATCAATGGTCAACTAACTAGAGTCAATAATATTGCTAGACAAGATCTTTGAAATCCGCAGCCATGAAGTGAGGAGAGAATTCAATCCTTCATTACTATGCTCTCACAGTAACTTGATCTACAAAACCTACAGCTACATGTTAGAAACTGGTAGAGTCACCACTGCCAGAGGGAAATTTCAAGAAAATTTGGATGTCTGAAACCCACGTTACAGTTGTCATCCAATTTCCATGAACTTAGTGAATACAAAAAAGCCCAATAGCTAGAATTGAATCACAGCATGCTACTAAGTTCTAAGATATCCCCAACAGCTTCTCCACCATACAATCGCAGTAGATGATAGACTTCATTCATCCAAGTAGCCTCTCCTCCCTCAACATGATGTCCATACTACAGTTGTCAGGGGAGTATGTCCCACTTTGAAGTGGATTTTGCCCTCATTCAAGTTCACTTCACCATGGTTCGTCACTTTTCAAAAACAATGGAACCGTCTCCAGAACCAAGCATGAATAAATGAATAAATGTTGTGGAATCATAGGGACCTTGAGCAGAAGTTGTATCCTTGTAATCAAAAAGCTGATCAGTGTTGGAGATGAATGTTGGTGGATAGGCCCCTAGAAGTTTCATATGTAGCTGTACAACACTGAATTTTAGAGGTAGATGACAAAGGACTCCCTAGATAAGTCAAGGTACCATAGCAGACAATTCGAATCTCTTTTTTTTTTTTCCTATCTAGAATTAATTCAATTGCTACAGCTCATAATAGTAGAACATATGTGCTTGCCATTGACGTAAAATTTTGGATGCTTTGATTGATGGAAGTAGCTTTCCAACTTTTATGCAATTGAAACTTAATAGAGATCAGGATTTAAAATTTGACTCATTGAACCATGATTAGTTAGAACTTGTTTGGTAGTTGGTGAATGTCATTGGCTGCTTTTATATTTCTGAGAGCCTTCGCATAGTGTTTCTAGTACCCACTTTGGCTTAACTTCATGCCGCTCCTAAGCTGCTTCCTAAAGGAGGATGCATATTTCACCCTTGAGCTATCTTTCAGCGAGGAAGCTTCTCTATCCAGCTGTTTCCATCCACCCAAAAGACACAACTCACCCAACTTTTATTTTTAGGGGCTTCCAACAAAGTTCGAGCTCTTCCCTACATCGTTGTTATTGGCGAGTCGCGGAAAATGGTTACCATGTGTCCAGCACGATTACAATTTCCACGCATCTAGGAAGCTCTCGACTACGATCTCGAAAGGGAATTCCTGGAAGTGCCAGACCCAAATTTCTATACAGAACCAGCTGTTTATAAGGACCACGAAATTGCCAACCTAAGGAATAAGGACGTCAGACAGTGAAATTGGAAAGAAAAAGGAGCTGATTTCATGTGTATTCCGCAACCCGACTCTTTGTTAGGAATCCGTAAGTAGAATCTCTCTCTCGGAATTCGCTTCCAATTGCAACCATTTCTAATCAATACCAGCATCCCAAACGCTGGAAACCACCATGAAACCCGATACCATTGCCAAATCTGTACTCTCCAGATCAAGCATTGGAAAGAAGAAGAAAAAAGCACCAATCATAAGAACATTCTCAAATTTCAAACAAATGACAACTTTAAAAAATCAAAATTTTATATATTTTTTTGAAAAAAACAGATTTAGCATATCTCACCGATCGAGTCTCATACAGCCTGAATTGCCGCAAGTAGCATATGCTCCTAACGTGCGGCTCCTCCGCTGTAGCTTCCTCATCCTCCACGATCCAAGCCCGCGGTCGGTTGTCTCCCTCCATGATTCCGGACGCCGAGCCTCCCGCTCGGGCGAGATCAGCAAAGCATGGAAGCGAAAAAACAGGGGCGAGTTACCGGAATTCGAAGCTCCGCAGGACACCGTTCGGCTGCTTGAGATACAGCATTTTCCGCCTCAGATCCGCTGGCCTTGCAACGCCTTGGTACCTTCCATTCACGAGCGGAGAAGAGCAAAAGGGTGAAGTATGTAGCGGGACCTGTGATCTTGTAAAATAACCGGCGAAGCACGAGGAGGCCAACCGGAAAAAGGTCCGAACCCAGGGACAGAACCGGAATTATATCAAACAAAAATTAGGAAAAGAGAGAGAAGGAAGGCCACAGATACGGAAGACGTTGCAATCCACAAATAAAAGCCGGAGGAAGAAATATCGATTTCTTTACGGCGAGATCGTAAATAAAAACGAGAAGGGAAAGAAAGATCAAATCTTTATTTATGTATAAATATGTGTGTGCTTCACAGTGAAAGATGAGAGGTAGAAAAAGTATGCAAGAAAACGATATGGGAGAGCGAAGGCGCTGGAAAATGAGATGGCGAAGGGGCGGAGGAGGAGGAGTGATTGATGAGAAAAGCTGTGCGTATTTGCTGTGTCAGATGAGAGACGGTGATTATGACGAGGATTATGATAGGAGAGGAGAGGAGGGGCTGGTGTGGACGTATTGTGTTAAAACACACTAATTATCAAAGGTGACAAATCTCGAATAGATGGAGCAAGTTTTCACCTTTTTGAGCTGTTAAAAATGGGTTTTTTGGCAGTTATATGTTGTGCTCCGCGAGTGCATGGGTCTTCATGTGCCGGTCCTGAAATGGAGGTCAAAGGGACTCGATTGGGTTTCGAATTCATATTGATAAAATATTCCATCGCTTCAGGTTGCCGCCATGCTTCTTTGGCTCTTCCCTCACCTCTTGCGAGTGGCGAGTGGCGAGTGGCGAGTGGAGAGGGATCAAGTGACACTGTGACAATCGCCAACAGAAGAGGGGACGTACGAGGGCCATCAAGTACCGATATTGTCAAAATGTAATTCGTGATCAATCCTCCGAAACGACTCGTTTTGTTGTAACTGGTCTCATGGTTAATAAAACCAATTTGAATTGACACGTAAGGATCATGTATTTACAATGTTACAAATATTTTTAATATTTAACTACTAGTAAATTTTTAATATTCATTACTTCTAAAAAATTGTGCTAAACCTAGAATTTGTTACTCTAATACATAAGATACTAATAGAATCTTTTCAAAGTAGCATTGACAAAATATAGATATAATATATTATATTATATAAAATGTCAACTTAAAACTTTTCAATCTAAAACTTTTCACTCCCCATCGCTATCATATTTTTTAATTATTTTTTCACATTTTCCTATACAACTACCTTACTTTTCAATCATTTCTACACAATTATCCACACAACTAACCTATCT
>JAXCLR010000050.1:11336839-11351022 GCA_035584095.1 Annona squamosa
TATCACATCATTTGACAACTTTTACTCCTCAAAACTTTTCATCAAAAGTTTTATTCATTACCAAACACACCCTAAATTTAAAAATTAACATCATTAATTAACTTTTAAAAAAATATAATGTTAGGTTTTCAAAATACTTATTGGGTATTGTAAAGAATCCAAAATTCTTGAAGGGCATGTGTACATAGGATGATATTTTCTATTTCTAATACAATATTTTTTATTTTAATAAAAAATTTTAAATATAACTTTCTCCGTTTCCACTGAACATTATTGGCAAAACCGTTGTTTTTCCGGTCTATCAAAAGGAGTTCAGTCAGTTCCCGGCTTGACCGGCTAAGCCGGTTCAGTTAGGTTTTGACCAAAGCGATAATTGATAAATGCTAAATTGTGATTCATGATGCTTATCTAGAAGCATTAATGATGTCAAATGAACTGAAATTTTATTTATTCTAAATTAATTGATTATATATTTATCAAAGTAATATTATTTTTTGTATTTGTTTTAACCTTGTAATTCTCTATCTAATCATTGGCAATTTCCTTACAATATTCTTTACCCTTTATCTCCTCTTTTACTAGGGGAGTGTTGGGTATCTAATTAAAATTTTACATTTAAAACTTATCATTCTCCGCTGCTTTTTTTTAATTATTTTTTCAATTTTCTATATAACTATTATATTTTTAATCATTTCTCTATAACTTTTAGTGCAATTATTTTATCTATTTTAATTTTATCTTTACTGCTTCTTATTATTATTTCTATCATATTATATTATTTTTCTCATTTCAAAAATATTTAAATTAAAAAAATTTCTTTTTTAAGGAATGAGGGATAGGCCAAAATGAAAGATTTGAAAATAAAAAAAAATTTGCATATTTTTTGTCTTTTATGTTTATTGATGGTGTTGACCAAATTAATTATGCATGTATTTTTTCTTTTGATATGTATTATACACTATAACATCTAATGTTAGGAAAATGTTTCAATGCACCGGTGTACAAAATCTCATTTTTATATTTTTTTTGAATTTTTTTTATAAAATTGTTAACTTAGATTTATTTAATTTATACATTAAGTTTTACAATTTTTGAAAATATATAAATATATATTTTTTATTTTTTAAAAATAGAGATATTTTAGTCAGTTAAAAATCGATAAAGTACCATTGTTTTTAAAAGATTGAAAAATATATATACATATTCAAAAATAGTAAATTTTGGGTTATACATTAAATACAACTATATTAACAATCTTATAAAAAAATTTCAATAAAAATATATTAAAAATAAGGTTTTGCACCTTGGTGCATTGGAACATTCTTACCCATGTTAAGCCTCAAGTTCATTCACCATAGAAACTACAAGCTATACATAGCTAGATGGAAATCAACTGTTCTCATCGTTATTTATATAAAAACCTTTTTAAACTAAAATTCTTCAATTAAAAATTTTTCACTTTCTATAATAATTTTATTTTTAGTCATTTTTATGTAGTTATTTATACAACTATCGTACTTTTCAATCACTTCTATATAACTAATCACAACTAACTTATCTATTTTTATTTTTTTCTCTCATTATCATTATTCTTATCATATCACGTTATTTTATCTCATTTAAAAGCTGACATAAAATTTTTTATGGGAAAATGTCATTGCTTCCCAACACGCATTATATTTTTATAGTAGTGAATGCATACTGTTTTAAGCACGTTACCATGCTTGTGAGTGAAACTGACATGATGTTGTAAGAAAAAACTTTAAAATAGTTAATTCTAATTTATTTTATTTTTATTTATTGGTATAAAAAGAGTGCCGATTCAACACAACCGTGTCCACTGAACCACATGGTTGGATAAAACTTTTTTTTTTTTTGAGCTTTTGCCATTATACGTGGGCCTAAGCATCAAATTCTTATATGAAATATGGTAAATTTTGATCGTTTTAAATCCTTTTGCAATTTTAAAATAAAAAATCAATCTGTTTTTTGAGTTGCGCCAGGACAGTTTTTTTATATTGAAGTTGAAAAATAGTTTAGAAAAATCAAAAATGGTAAAATTTTGTATATAAAATTTGGTTCTTGGACTTATATATAATGACAAAAAAAAAAATTTAAAAACCTTCATCCTACCGCGTGCACGGGAGGCTCATTACACGAGGATGCATTGAATCGCCACTCACATAAAAGGCATAGTTAAAGCGACTGTAACTTTTATGCCTGATAACCGTTACAGTTAGCATCTTTAATTTGATCTACACGGTCCAAATCCTTTTTAGGGTTGTTGTAAGTATACAATGGGCTTGCATGAGATGAAAATTTTTATTTTTATTTTTATTTTTTAAATTTATTTTTGGCATAAATTTTTATTGTTTCAATACATAACTACTTTATTTTCCTTATTTCCAATAGAAAATTTTCCTTTATACCTACTACAATTTTCTTAATTTTCAATAAACCACAATGTTCAAGATATGAACCAATAGGGCTCCTACAATTAATCAACTTTTACAAGAGTCAGGGAAACACTTTCCAAAATAATATTGTAGAGAGACAAATTTGAGGTCCATTCAAAAGCAAGTAAAACCGCATTAGCTTCCACCAAAAGAAGATCAAGAATCCCATCTTGGCACCATGGTTTAGCAGCTACAAATCCCCCACCGAAATCATGAACAATCACCCCCTAAGCCCATCTTAGTCATCTACAAATTGAAACCTACATCAACATTGATTTTCAATACCCTAGGGTTGGGTTTACACCATCATGGAGTAGAGCAATGACTATCTACTTGAAGAGGGTGAAGGGAGTGTGATGAATAAATCTAATGAATGAAGCACACAGACCAAGAGAGCACCAAAAGGAAGATGGGGTTTGTCCCCTCAATGTAGAATTTGTTGCGGGAGAACCATACTCTCCTCCAGGTACAAGGAAATAAGATGAGAGGATACAGGGATTTGAGGGTGATGAGGTGCCTAAAAATCTCCCAGAGAGAAGAGAAAGTCAAACCTGAAAGCACTTTGATGAGACTCTAGTGAAAAGTTGTCTTTGTTGATGGGCATTCCCAAAATAGATAGAAGCATGCTTCCTCACCACGATTGCATAGAGAACAACATACTTGGATGGCGATACCCCTCCTACCTAGGTTAACCTCTGTGGGGAGGGAATTCAATAGCATTTGTCAACCAAGGGTGTGTTTGGCAATTAATAAAAAATGTTAAGTTAAAACTTTTTACTCTCCACAACTATCATACTTTTTAATTATTTTTTCACATTTTTCTGTACAACTACCCTACTTTTCAATCATTTCTATATAACTATCCACACAACTAACCTATCTATTTTAACTTCATCAATACGCCTATCATATCACATCATTTGAGAACTTTTACTCTCCAAAACTTTTCATCAAAAGTTTTATTCATTACCAAACACACCCCAAATATGATAATTTTCCTGAGAAGTTTGAGTTTCCAGAGTTATCTTAGCACATGTGATCCACTGGGGCACTTAAGACTTCGATAGATTGAGGTCTACTAGCGTAATGCACCTAATATGCTGACTTAACCGGATAGAGGCCATCACTTTCCATGCTCCAGAAACGGTAGTCCTCCCCTCTACCTAAAGGAATGGGCACATTTTGAACCTCCCTCCAGTCCGACTTACTTGCCACCATCTTAACTAAATCTTTTTTTCAAGAATTGTTTTGGTTATCAATGAAAACTGCCACTCTGACATCATTCAGATACCCTCGTGGAAGGGGAATTCTCGGATACTTGATTGACAAGATTAGATCCTTCATTCTCACCTTTGTATCTTGTCTCTTTTCTCATGTCCTAAGAACCAGGAATTTGGCGGCCCACAACCTTGTCAATTTTGTCTTCTCCAGCATTGAGGATATTCATGTACGGTGGGACTCCCACCCTGGTTATGTTTCTGAATCCTTATGTAAAGACTGTTAATCTTGAATGATTCTCCTTTCGGCCTTATTCCCTCATCTCCTCCTTTGGAGGACTCTATGGAGTGGTCCTGGAGTTTGGCCACTCCAAGCCTTCATAAAAAAAAAAAATACAATGTTTTGAAAAATATTTATTAATTTCGAAAAATATTTATTAATCTACAACATTTCGTCTTAAATTTCTATCACACCTATGCAGTTAAAACAATCGTTAACTATCCTATTGAAAAGACAATTTTGCCCCTTCAAATTTGTTCTAATTGAAACGATTTAGCCTTAGTATGGTATTTGAATCACTTGGTATCATAAACTAATAGTTACCAATATTAATTGAGTTATATTAGAGTTGAATTGTTTAAATTAAAAAATTATATAGAAGAAAAATCATCTTTTCAATAGGTTATTTAATGGTTATTTTAACTACGTAAGTATAATGAGAATTTATGGTGAATGTTATCAATATAAAAAAAAATTCTAAAGCATCGTGCGTATATTAAAAATTAGATGCAAATTTAATTCAAAAAATTAGAGATAAATATTTTGGGTATGCGAGGAATTTTTCCTGTCAGATACTACTTTTCGTAATCGTAGTACATAACATTTCATCCTCTTTCAATCTTATTATCTCATTCACGTCTCATTTTTTTATTGGTGTATATACATTATAACTCATTGGATATTATAATCAAGCTCTATACGAGAGATGACAATAAAGTCTCACAATTAACACTGGAGACAATAAGTTCCATCTATCTATATAAGAGACTACAGTACTACACACTTCCTGTTACCAAGGAACAGACCAAATGCTCCCACTAGGAAAGATGGGGTTCAAATCCACGTTCCTAATGACACAGCCGGTGTCGTCATGCCGGAGCGGTTCACTCACAACCCCTTACATGCTTAGGAACACGCCCAAAAGCTCCTGCGGATTAAGCGCCCGCCTAATGAGTTGGTCATGTAAGTTTTTGCTGGAGAACAGCAAAGCAGCTACGCTGGCATCTTTATGTTGGGCGTACTATATAGACAACCTGTATATGCATCAATTTTCCACGTATAAAGGGCTTTAGATCATTCATTGATTTCCACTACATCTTATTGATGAATATGGACGATCGCAGTCCTCCAGAGTATTAAATAACTCCCAAGTCCCATCTTCGCAACTTTTCTCCCTTCCATTTTTTTCTTTTTTTCTTTTTTTCGATGAATTCTCCCTTCCATTTGTTGTCTCCTCCTATGCTGTGAAAATCGGGTGTCGGTGAGTGAGACTCGTGAAAACGAGCTGCATGATCGTCAAGTCATTCAAAACTCACCAATTCATTCCACCGTGATATACATGTATATAAAGCCGGCTCAAAAATACAGCAATTTAATTCCCTTTACTTGATAATTCAATTCCACGTTTTTATTTAGAGCGGCTAGGTTTTAATTTCTTGCCCGTGGTTAGTGTTAAACTTGGAAGGGTCCCACCCAACCCCCACCTTCATGATGAGATGAATGGGTGGCCCAGCTGCCAGCTTTTTTCCATCATCTACATTCTACACATTATTTATGGGTTTGAGACATGCATGCATTTCCGTTGTGACAGATTTGAATCTTCACGTTTCGGTCTGTCGATTGTATGCGAGTCCCGCAGTGGGGGTCATAAATGCAGTACGTGAGAGTGCTGCGATAGCTCTTGTTCGGCAATGCATGGATGCGTGGATGGGCCATTGAATTGCATGTGCAGTCAGTAGATCGTTTACATCGTCTGCCAATGATCGTTGGAGTACTATAATGTGCACATTGCTAGGGTTGAGATTACAGTGCACAGCACAACTGAACACCCAAATGACCGTTTAGATAGTCTGCTAAAGATCGTCGGTTAGTAGGTACTTGAGAGTGGAATTAGGACCTTTAAGTCAGTGCCGACAATTTAACATGAAGAGGTCAAATAGGTTACATTATTATAGGGAAATTCATGTCAAAATAAATAGAATTTTGAAATACTTTTAACTTCTCTCAAAAGCTGTATAATTTCTGAAATTAGAGACTGAATTACATATCGCTCCACATCAAAGAAAAAGTGCTTCATTAATCAAAAAAATAATTACAGTTGTTCTCTAAAAATAATAAACTCTCTCCCTCTCTCTTCCTCCTTTTTTTCTGCGAAAATCTCTTAAAGAGTTTTCCTTCTATCCTCTCCATTATATATGTTCATATATAGCTTTGAGTTATGGTACTATACAATGGATGATTACCAACAGCCTTATATATATTTCTCTTCAAATTTATATGGGTCCAAGTGTGTTTAGATCATATATCATATTTTATTAGTTTTAAATTATTCTATATAATTTTTACTTAAGAATCAAAAAAGTTCACATTTTTCATGTACAGACTACAGAGAGTGTGAGATGGGTGAAATATTTTATTTTTAAAAATTTTGTAAAAATATACAAAAAAAGTCAAAAATGATAAAATGTAGCATAAGATATAAACACACTTAGTCCCACATAAAAGTGAAGCAAAATACAAATATATAATATAAAATAAATGAAGTTATTACTTAGCTAAGTAAGAATCCATTGTATATTATCATTACTCTATAATTTTTCTATACAAATGTTTACAGATGCAAACTTATTCACAATTTCATATGCATGCCCTATGTGAACTGATACACATAACTCGTAAGTAGAACCCAAGACACAAAATCTTAATAAATATCCACCTTTACTCGAATTATATGCACACCAGATTCGTTGGTAGAAAAACCCATATATTTAAACATTTTGTGAGCTTTAATGTTCATATACTAAGCTTGAACTTACATGGTCTATTTTACTTCTCTAGTTGCCACATATAACTTATCTTTACCATATGACCTTCAGTGATTTCAACTCTGTCACCGTTGCATTACGATCTCAACTAAAGAGATTTTCACTGGTCATAAAAGTAGAAGTCCATTTTTCAAAACTTACTAAGAATTAGATGCTTGTGTTCCATTTCTAGCTTGGGATCTCACAGGAACTTTATCAACCTCCACACTGCTTACTATACAAGTATCTAGTCTTTTATTTATTTTATCATAATTCATGCTTTATTCTTCATCTTAAGCATTTCAACTCCAGTAGAATCCTATACCCTTTACAGTTTAACATTCCTAACAAAATCATGTCCGTTAAATCAAATATGTTGCACATCAAAATCATGTTTATTAAATCAAATATATGTTGCACATCAACCAATATTTGAACAACTTCAACAAATATACAAAGCCATACTATCCAAATGTCGACAATTTTACTCTCTACCTTATTTGTCATTCTTACAATACCACTATAGCATTCTCAATGCATAATAAACTATTCTTTGGCTTCACACATGAAAAGATATTCAAAATCCAAAATTCAATCGATATCACTAAGACATGCTTTTGTCGTAAGCATAACATTACTATCACAAGCTATAATAATTTTAGAATAATTAAATAATCCAAATTTATTTGTTCTCTTCGTCTTTCTCCTTATTTTTTTTCTGTCTTTAACTCTCCCCGTATAAAAAATTCCCCTCTCCTCATATAGCCTCTATTATCACAGGTTTAGAGTACAATACTTCTGTTTAAAGCAAATCGCTTTATCTTCTGAATTTATTGGCAATGTCAAATAATTATATTATGTATTGCTAACCATCTATCATAGTCAATGCAGTTTCATTACCTTTTTTAATTGGTTTACATATTTACATCTATATTAGCATGTGTTACAATCCCTCCCTAAGATATTTTTACAAATTTTTCTAGATGTGCTTACAATTTTTTCCTATTTTTTTCTAAAGGGAGGCACTCCAGCATGCTCCTATAAATCCCCTGGGGGACACTCCCATATAAGAGAGACATTTTCTTATCACCCTCATGTTTTGAAACCTTGTCTGCTTGAAAAAAGCTGATGATGTTACCACCATACCCTACGCATGATGTTACTTGGAAAAATATTAGCATGAATAAAAGATTTTTAAAATTATTGACATGGATGAAAATAATTTAGTTTCTCATTGACATAAATATTAATGCTCTTATAATCTATTTGTCAAGAATTCGGATTTACATTCTTCAACTTCATCCACATTGGTTACAAACCCATAGAACCAATTACCTCTTAAAAAGTGCTCTTAGGAATATATTTGAATCATACTTATTGTCAGATCTCGCATCTTTTGCTAAGCATTATCATTCATCTTCTTATACTCCGTAGACATTTTCAATGCTCTTATTATCTCTTCTTAGGTTAAAATATTTGTATCCATTGTTATTACAATGTAAAATTATTCTAATCATTAAATAGCTCCTCAACAAAATTAATCACCTTTATACTTATTTACATTGATTACTGATCTTCTGCCGTGTCTTTCGATTTAAATTGCTCTTCTTTACTTTTGGGTTGGAACTCATTTCTTCCTTGTTGATTTATGTTTTCGTTATTCTCCCTTGCACCATTCCGACTTTGACCAGCCGCTTGCCACATTGGATTTTTGCTTTGATGATTATAAAAATATATGGAAATCATCAACGTAATGTATGTATTATTTTGATAAGATCATGATTATATGTATTTTTTTATTTTTATTTTTCATAAATATGTTTTTTCTAGGTTATTTAAATCATATTCCAAGTTGTAGCATTTTAATTAAAATATTTGTATACATTTTTATTTTTAAAAATATCATTTTCAGGGGCATTTGAATTATTTTTCAGCCCTAAAAAACTTATTTTTAGAAATAAAAATAAGTATATAAAAAATATTGTAAAAAATGGCAAAAACTTGGTAAATTGGTTAAATGTATATACCTAAAATATGTTTATAAGAAAATCAAAAATTAAAAAAGAGAATCGTATATAATGATCATGACTGATTTTGATGATGGGCAAATTAATAAACATATGTAATGTCATGTTGAGACTGAAGGGTTGCTTGAACAATAGTTGAATTGTGTATGTAAATTGGAGTATGGTTGACGGTGATTTGCTAAATAATAAATATTTGTCGTATTGGATTTTCAATGAGTGATAATTTTCTTGATGTTACATGTAAATTAGAATGCATTATCTACTATGATGATCCGATTTTTATTGACCCAAATTCATTGACTTGAACACGGGTACCACGTGTATGGAAATTAATGAGTCACCACTTAACGCCATTTTAAAAGTATTTCCGTCTGCTGTCGTCTGTTTGAAAAGCGGCAGAAATGCATCGCGTGCCTGGATTGGAGATATCGACATTCATATGGTGTTAACATCAGTGCCAACTCGTAAGCTTGATCATCCAGCTCATTTAAATGGATTTGATTTGAGAAATGGATTATGATCCATCAACCTGCTTAATCATTTAATTAAATAACCTATTCAACTCGTTCAATCTATTTAACACATTTAACTCATTAGAGTTATATATAAATATATATCTTTCAGTTATTTTCCCCGCTAAGTTTTGCTCATTTCATTTAACTGTTATTTTTCACTGCTTTTTAATTCCATTTATCCGCTATCAACTTATTTCCATTTTTCCTGCACCGAAAACAATCTCTCATCTCTCCCTGAGAAATTGTCATCTGCTAGAGTTTAAGCCTTTAATTGTTTGTTGTAGTTTCAACACATCTAACACGATCCATTAACAACCTAAGGCTTTACGTGGGATGTAATGTTTTTATTCCAACAAAGATACTTTTCTTTTTTAAACAAATATAATGATTACGCAAGAATATATATATATATAGCCAATTTTTGCAGCTAAAATTTTAATTTAACTATATTTTATCAATTACAGCCAAAGATTGGTTACTTTTGATCAAATGTATCTAAGTCTTACTCTAATGATCGCCAAAAGTTTTATTAATATTTGCTGCTAAATTTTAATGACTACTTTAAATATACTTTTAATTACATTTGACGTAAAAAAAGACTGCATTTAACTAAATATCGCAACCTAAAAAATCAATTATTATAGCTTATAATTAATTGTAACTAGAATATATCTAGCGCAACCAATATATATTGTGTATAGAAAAAATTAGCTACATTAAGCGAATTTGCTGTTGATAATTTTTCTCATTTTCAATATATCACAGCACTTCTTCATTCCAATTTCATATCTAGTTCTAATTTTCACATCTCATTCCAGTCATAAAAAAATGTTCTCCATAGCTAATCATTGTAAAGGCATGTTCAAAACATAAAATTGGATGAAATGAGACCTAATTACAAACAATGTATACCAAAGGTTGTTACGTATTAGGAAAAAATTATGTTGAACATAAAAAGATAATGAAAATGAATTATCTTATTTTCAACAGATTCCCATTACGAGAAAATGATATGGTAAATTTTTTGCAACCAAAACTCTAATTTGGACATGTTTGGTCAAATCTAGCTATCGAATCGATTGTATTTGGTCAAAGACAGCCAAATCAATCATACAACTAATATATTTATTTTAACTTTATTCTTATTATTCATCATTATTGCCTTTATCATATTATATTTTTTCTTCTCTTTCGAATACTTTTACAACAATACCTTTTTAAAAAAAGTTTTATCCATTCTCAGACATTCTCTAAATTAAGTGAAACTGGTTTCAGTGGGTCATCTCATTGTATGATAACATCTAAGAAATAACATCCAGAAGAAAGAGGGAATTTTACAATTCATGCAAGTTAACGTGCAACCTTTGTCATCTGTTGAAATTCAGGGCATGTTTGGGAATGAATAAAACTTTTGGTGAAAAGTTTTGAAGAATAAAAGTTGTCAAATGATGTGATATAATAAGGGTAATGATGAGGAGTAAATAGAATAAAGTTAAAATAGATAGGTTAGTTGTATAGGAAATTGTGTAGAAATGATTGAAAAGTAAGGTTGTTTATATTGGAAGATGTAAAAAAATAATTAAAAAATAAAAGAGTTGTAGAGAATGAAAAGTTTTAGATTGAAAAGTTTTAGGTGAAAACTTTTTGTCATTGCCAAACACCTCCTCAATACTGAATGCTGGTTATATATTGGCTGGTGTTTGAAGCCACCACCGTTATTTAATTCGTAACAAGGCCGACTCATACAATATATAAGATTTTTGTCTACCTTCCTTATCTCCGTCATAATTGTTTTTTTATATCAGTAATTTATTTATTGTATTGTCTTAAATTTTCAATCGTTTTCCTAATTTTCGATATGAACATTAATAAATTTCTTTTTTTATTTTACATTTGCAGAACAAGTTTTTTGTTAAAAATAATGAGAAATGATGTTAATATAATACATCGTTAGATGTAATTTGGCAAATAAAAATTACATGCAGTCGCTTGTCGGTGTACTTTATACTGTTATCATACTGCTAAGAAGCCAAGTAACAAGAGATGAGTCACTGATGTGTACGCACTGCAACAAAAGTCATCAGTAGCAACACAAATATGTTGTCGCCATCCGGCGAGAGTACTTTCGTTGCAATTAGTACCTCAATCGCGACGAAATTTTTTGGTTGCAAATTCTGTTCTAAATTCGCTGCAAAATATTGATTTTTTATCGTGGGTAAAAAATTGGCAATGAACAATTTCGTTGTAATTGACAATAAAGTCAGTTGCAGTTGATAATTAAGCCTGTTGCAATTGCCTTTAATATACATATTATTATAATCAATTACATGTTTTGTCATTATTTACAACATACAATATACGTCAAAAAAATACAATGTGCAGTGGATAACAGAGCCAAAAATTTCTAAAAAACATACAATATACACCAACAACGTGATAAGAAAATGACAAACAAGTCAGCATCTTCTTATATCTTCGCTCCATTTAATTTGGAGAAATTTGGTGGTTGCAAGTCTATAGTTCCTGTTCAAACATAATGAAACTTTATAAGCAAATAATCATATGAAATGCCAAATTTTAAGACAAATCATCACAACTACATATATAATAGACACCCATAAAGAAAATAATGAGAAGCAAGTTGAACGCTGATGTGCAACCTTAATGATCACCAATGCGCCTTCGGGAGAAAATTGTTCAAATCTACCTCAAACAGAGTTGAAAATAATAATAGTTATTAGTTTTATTTATCAACTCCAACGAGAACCAAAAGTATTAGGCACCTTGAAAGCATTTTAAGAGTTGGCACCATCAACATATAAACTAGTATTAAGTAATAGATTTTAACTTGGGAAGCTCTCCAGTACATGTCATTTTATTGAGGTTCAACATGCACGAGCTTAAACGTTCAGCTGCCATGGAAATGCACATGAGGTATGATTTTGTAAAACCAAGATAACACTAACAGAGAATGAATGAAACTGTTGAATAAAGCACAAACTAAAATTGCAGAAGCCCAGCAGATGAGTATATTTGACAGGGAATATCAGATCAAGAGCAAAAAATGACATCAAAGAAGAACAAATAACATTATCTTACCTTACCTTATACTTTATCAATTACATCTAATGCAGTAATTGAAACAAACATCTCAAACAACATGATTAAAATATTCAAACACAAACTATAAATAAGTAGAAGGCAAAACAGAGCAACACTATTTACCAGTGCAATGTACCATGGGCACATTAATACATTTATATCAGGAACTCTTAAGTGACAGGACTCTTCTATTTCAACCTTTTGTTTCTTCTGATAGCTGGAAAAGAAAAGAATCCCGTGTTACAGGATATAAGATGAAAGGTAAAAAAATAAACATGCATACATAAAAAATAGCCATCTGGTTTCAAGGAAAAGGCCTGTTGGAGTTGTAGTTGTTCTGCACATATTACTAAATATATTCAAGCAAATATTACTAAATAGGTTGTTGAATGGAAGCAATAAAGCAAATATTTGTGAGAGCTTGAAGCATTCATGGTGCATCCAGCAATAATTACCCAACTAAAGTTGGATGCAACCACCAATAATCAATCAATCTACCTAAGACTTAATTCCGGAGCATAACTTTTCAAACATGTTAGCTTTCCATAGCTCATCTAGCATATCTTCCAGTATTCCAATCTACAAGTAAGAGCAAAAAGTAAAAACAAGAATTATGTCCTTTACCAAAAGTGGTTATATCATTCATAGCTAAAGAAGAATCAAGAAAACAAAGAATACCTCCTCTGCAGTGAGTTTATCAAATGATGTTGTTAATAATTGTTATGTTGCTGTGGAAAATTTTGAGAAAACCTGCAAGATGAGGATTTGGTATTTGTGTGAGACACACAAAGCTAGGCATTACAAAAGACAGATCCATGAAATCTCCAACAGATTGAGAATAACAGAAAATGTTGTTTCTATTCTACTTACTCTGCAGACTGTTGGTGCTAACTATATGGTCACGTCTCCTCAAATTAGAATGCACTATAGGAAAAAGCTAATCTTTCCGAGAATGACATTGGAAATCACTGCCATCTGGCAGGCAATATACCTCTTTCCATTGGGAACTTTCAACAACTCCCACTGATCTCTGCACGTTAAATTGTAATTTCGTCAAATAAGGGAACAATAATCTTTAACAAATCTAAATCATGGTTCAAAATATAAGGTATATCTGCCATGTCTTACAAACTTTACGTCAAAGATTGAAGCAATAATCTCTATGAAAAATGATCTGCATCTATGGCCATTACAGTCGCATACTCTATGGAGGGGGCAAAAATCAAAGTTGTAAAGATGCAAAAAAATAGAAGAACAAGAGATTAGTTACCGAATAAAATAGACAAAAGCAATTAAAAATATCTAGAACTCGATTTAGGCAAAAGCCCCTTCCCTACGTCGTTGTTTCAATAGAATCCAATAACTTCTCCATGGAGCAAGATCTAACATTTACAAGCTCGAATCCATATAAATCTAGAATAAATGCATGATCTATATACTTTGATTTGGGAAAAATATGGAAAACCTAACCCTAACCTTACCCCCATTGACGGCAGCTGCGACGAGTAGCTCCTTCGGTGGTGGCAGCGGCTCCAGCATCGTCCTCTGCTTCGTCTATGGTTGGCGGCAGCAACACTTCTCCGGTCTTCCTCCAGCCTAGGAAAAGTTGCAGTTACTGGTAGGGCGAGGCAGGGTCTGCTGTGGGAGATGCGAAAGGTGTGGGGAAGAAAGTGGAGTCGAGATAGAGATGGCGGGGCACCTCAATGGGGGCGCTGATTGTGTGTGTGTGTGTGTGTGTGAGAGAGAGAGAGAGAGAGAGAGAGAGAGAGAATGTCAGCCGAT
>JAXCLR010000050.1:11351566-11362010 GCA_035584095.1 Annona squamosa
CCTCCCTTACCTCGTTTTTTTCTCGACGGTCCAGATTCCCAGCGCGCCATCTGACGGTTGCGAAGGGTGGTGTGAAAAGATCATATCTCAATTAGTCATATCTACTTTAATCTTTACTTTGAAAATTAATCTCAACTAAAGATATACAAAAGCAAAAGTTCTTGAATCTTTTTACAATTAAGTTTGTGTCAACGTCCCTCCAATTCGTTGCACTATCGATTCGTCATCTCCTCTCCAAAATTCATGGTAGCCTTGTCTTGCGCTTTTTAAGTGTAAAATTCATGTAAATGTAAATTCAAGAAAATGAAATTAAAAATATATATTAATTAGAATTAAAATAAAAATCGAATCGATTAATTGTAAACACAAGTGTTTAAAAATTCAAAATAATTATATATACTTTTTTTAAAATTTTAAATAAACCAAAAAATAAATATTTAAATATTTGAAGTCTATATTCATGGGCAAGCATTATATTTTTTGTATTTATTTATTTTTAAATATCAAAGAAATGAATAACAAGTCGTAATTAGCTTTCTTAATTTTCATTTAAAAATAAACACTGTAAATGTTAAATTATGATAGTAAAAAAATTAGTATATTAACAAAGGCTTTCACAACGAGATAGATTTCATTTCAATTTGGTCTATCAATAGCAACAAAAAGATTTTTCGTTGCAAATTTGCTATCCAATAGCTACCACTTTTTTGCAATAAGATACAATTCATTGTGATTTATTACTCTAATAGGAACAAAAGCATCATTTTGTTGCAATTTATCCAACAATTCATTCGTTGTGATGTTTTGCTGCAAATGTGTCCAACAATTGCAACGAAAACTTTTCCATTGCAATTTTTGTTGCAATTGAACATAATAACAACCATTTTTGCAATGAGCTAGATTTCGATGCAACTTGAAGATCACCACACCAATAGCAACGAAAATCATATTTCGTTGCAATAATCTTGTCAAATGCAATGAAAATTTTTTGTTGCAATTGTTAACTTTGTTGTAGTGTGTATTGGATATGAAAAAAGTGGTATTAGACATGCGAAAGTTGTATTAGAAAATATATTTAAAATTTTAAAAAGTTGTTTTTGAAATGGGAAATTTTATTCCATTCAGCCTCTAGAATACTTCTGAACCGGCCTTAACAAAATTTAGGTGATTTAGGGGCTTGCATATAAGTATCTCAAGCTTATTAAATTTGCACTTCTGGATTTTTATGTCCCAAATTTATAGGTGCTGATTTGAACTTTTGGAACTCACGTGAAATTTGAAGATTGTTATTTGGGGCACATATAGAAGTGATTTTATATATTCTCATTCATTTTTTAAATGTTGATGATCGATATATAATTAAATATATTCATTGCATTCAATATTATTTGTTTAGCTATGAGACCAAATTTTATCCAAATTCAATATTTGTACAGGTAATATTTACTCAAAAATAGGTACATTTATACATAAATTAAGAAAAATACTTAGATCCATTCTTATATGTATTAGAATATAATAATATTTCATAAAATAATTTATACACTTAGCAAGATATTTTAGATGGTTTAGATGTTACAAATATTTCTAAAAAATTAATATTTAATATTAAATTATTTTATTATGTTGATTTTGCACATTTATAGATGAAGCCCACATACAGGGATAGTAAACAAATAAAAGAATTTTATATAATAATAATGATACTAAATACAATATATGAAGTGAATTTTTTATCAACTATCAAGAAATTAAAAGTAAAAGGATTACACAAAAGAGAAGTTTCACAAAAGCGACTTGTTGTTATTTTTTATTTAAAATGACTAAAATCTCTTTTATTTAATTTTATTCAAACCTTAAATAGATTATTTGGTTTAAATTATTTTGGGCCAGTTTTAATGAATTTCTTGCCAAAAATATTTTAAATTAAGTAAAAATATTTATTAAGATATGAAAAATATTTTATTCATTTTAAGTTTAAAAATTAATAGTGTTAGGGAGTCTTTGGGAAGTAATAAAACTTTTGATGAAAATTTTTTGGTGTAAAAATTTTTGAATTGGTAGAAAAATAATGTGATATAACAGAAGTAGTGATGAAGAGTAAAAAGAAAAAAATTATAATAAAGAGATTAATTGTATAAATAGTCGTGTTGAAATGATTGAAAAAATATGCTAGATGTTTGGAAAAATGTAAAAAATAATTTAAAAATAGAGTAATTGTAGAGATTGAAAATTTTTAGTTGGAAAAGTTTTTATATTTGCGAAACAACCCTTTAGTGTTTTATGTGAGTGGAGGGACTAAAATGGCACTGGCAACGTATCAAGCAAGTGTGTGAATTTGAGCAGGCCGTACCAGGTTAGGATTTGTCCAACCTTGCTCCTACTTTTTAAAAATTTTATTTGACTTTACTTTTATATTGAGTCAGGACAAAATTAGTTTAACTCTCACTTTTTTAAATAGGTTAAAGGACAAACTTTGGGTTAGTATCAAATCGGTTTCAGGATAGTGTGTTGAGTAAAAAATGTGTGTCAAATAAAATAATTTTAAAAATTTATATACTTATCAAGCATAAAGATACATCTATATTAACTTTAATATTATATGCTTCAATATTATACTAATTATTAAAAATACATCATTAATAAAACAAAACATGAGAAAAGATAGTACAATTTTATTAAAATAGGATATATACGTATATGAAATTTTAAAAGATAGTACAATTTTATTAATTTTATTAAAATAAAATGTTAAAAATTATCAAATTTCAGTAAGTAGAAGATGTAGAGGAGACTCATACATCCATAGGAAATCGAAAAAACAGAAAAATATTTTTTATGATCACCTGTAAATCAGCCTGATTTATAGGCAATCATATAAGAAGTTAAGAACCAGCCACTTACCCATATTATTAATAATTATTAACTTTTTAAAATAATATTTTATTAGCAGTATATATTCTTATTTTATTAACATAGTATAAGTATTAAGTATACTTTTCTTTCTATCAATATATATATATATACACACACACTTTTCTAATACACTTCCCGCCAAATAATTTGTACGTAAGTTACTAGTTATTTTTTGGTTTTTATAAATTATAATTTCTATGTATAGAACCACAATTGTAATAATTTCGAAAACTTCAAATCAAATTAATTAGACTAAGGTATTAGTTATAATGGACGGCTTGGATTTGTACACGATGTCGCTGGCAACAGCCATACAGATACTGGCAAGGAGATTAGTAGTAGTGGCGAAAACAGAGATGACACTTGCACGTGCTTTCACGGACGCTCTCCAGTCTCCACCATACCCACATGAGAAGCAGAAACAGAGATGACACCTGCACGTGCTTTCAGCCTTTCACGGATGTCTCCGGCATACGCACATGAGACGCGAGAAGTGCAAGGGACCCGTTGCAATTTAGCTAAAGATAATAAATTATAATAGCCAACGAGGTGGGACTCACGTGAATTATTGATCATAGTCAGCTAATGCTGGCTTAATTAAAACGCTGAAAAAATGGACCGTTTAGGTCTGTGCGGATATCAAAATCAGCCGCTGGTTCACTGGGATAACTTTTATTAACAATTTTGTAAAGCTACTCACACTTTGACTATAATTATATCCGAAATGCTTCTACGAAATCTGTCTGACGACTTTCATTTTTATTATCTTGATTATCAATAGAAAATTTGTTTTATCTATTATATTTAATATCATTAATATTATCATTGAAATCCTACCATTTGTCTAATATCGATGTGCGCAATGCTTATCTACAAATGCATAAAATCAATATAATAAAATGATTAAACATTGAATATTAATTCCAAGTTAGTATTTTCAACATCTAAATTATCTAAAATATTATTATTGCGTGAATAAATAATTTTATAAAATATTATTTACATTCTAATACATGTGTAAATGGATCCTCAATATTTTTTTAATTTATACATAAATATATCTATGTCTAAGCAAATGTGACCCATTGGCATATTTGATTTGAATGAAATTGTATCTTTTATCAAAATAAATAATGTTAAATATAATAAATATATTAAATTTTGCATTACTAATCAATATAAAAAAAATGAAAAGATATAGTAGACTCATAAGTGCATAGATACCTACTCAGCTTAAGAAAATTGTAATAATTTCATATAGTTTGATGATAATTATAAATAGATTTCATGGTGACAATGCTGTTGCGGCTTTATTACAAAGTCGTCAGGCATAAGAACATTTGCAACTGTAGTCAAATTATATTGATATATTTGAAAATTATCCCTTTTTTTTTATCCAATTGTAGTTGATGCCTCACAATTTTGTTTTTTGACCATACTCCCAACATTAGCGGTCCACTTTAATGATAAACTAAATCCAGGCAATCAACATTATTAATTTAACATTGTTTTTTTTTTATTAACAAAAAACATTTCAATTGAACATTTTATTCACCCATGCCGAAAGAATGTTTTAGAGGTTTCAAATGTTTCGTTACTAGCTTCGAAATTAGTGTATAGATTAAATAATTTTATTGTCTAGATTTTACAAGTTAATCAAATGAGGCCAATGCATTAATTTATATGAAATTTGGTTAGTTAATCATTTTTTTTTTTTTGATCGATATGGCATTACATCTCAACTTATCTTACAACCAAGCTTTAAGACAGTTCTTATAGTTTGAAGAAGGAAATACAATATTCGAAATATCAACAAGAGTGACCACTGGCTTCCAAATATTAATCGGGAGACCAAGTTCCCATGCTCGGGTTCAAACTTGATACTACCAGCCTAAGAGGCAACGCCTAGGTCACCTACACTAGTAACGGGTTGTATTAATCAAATAATTTTAAATGCATTAGTTAGAGTTCTCGTATATTTCATCAATTTAGGGCCGTAGTCAAGATGTTCCATGAATCCCATGAACTTCAATTCATAAAACCGACTCCACTGAATTAGAACCCATTAATTTGTAGCATATTTGAAAATAATCCTAAAGAATTGATATTTTCATCTTTCTTGTACTTCTGTGCTCATGTAAAATTTCTTTGACGATTATGATTTTATTTTATTTTTATTATTAGTCTACAACTAATTCGAAAGTATATTTTTTTATTTTACTCAATAAATTTTTACCCCAAATAGTAAGAGACTATGCTGTTAATAAAAATGGAAGAAGCAAGCTCCCAAAAATTTTGATCAAAACTTAAATTGAAATTTTCATCTCTCTTATGCTTAAAATGGATGCAATTAATTTTCAAGCGGCAGCTGCAATACCATCTGAAGGGCACAAATGAAAATTACTTAAAAGTAATTTTTTTATTAGTAGTATACAGAAATTGTGATATCTACTATTACAAATTAAGTACTTTTATCACTCTTACAGTGGATGAATATTTTATAAATATCTTTATATTCAAGAAGAAAGACAAATATTTATACACTTGCACTTTGCTAAAAATAAAACTTTTAGTGACGTGCACTTGATCAAAATCAAACTTTTAGTGACGATTGTCAGCTTCCACTTTTTGTTTTGACTATTAAGCTACCTATATACAAGCCTTATTTCGACGTTGTAGACTCAACCTTGACAGCGACAGATACTATATTCTTCTGTTTAAGGAAAGTTTTAAGCAGCCCTGGCCCCTGACCCGGACCAAACTTGAGGTAACCGTAAAGGGTTCAGCATCGGGCTCGGGCCTGGATCTTGCCACGCAAGGTCAAATCCAAGTCGGCACGGCTAAGTAAAACCCACACATATTATACCTCGGTCTATATGGCACTTCGAGCTTGTATTAAGAATGTTATTTGTCATGGCCACTCTGTCAACTCATTTATTTAACCCATTTATAAATACATTTAGGTTGAAATTTTAGAATAAACGAGTTATGATTGAATAACTCATTCAACTATTGAATTAAATATAATTCGTCAACCCATTTAGTAACTCGTTCAACTCATTTAACTTGTTTAATATGTTAAAATCATATATATATAAACTCATTGAATATTTCCCCCGTTAAGTCTTTCTTTCGCTACTTAATTTTCATTTTCCTATTGTTATCTTAATTTTAATTTTTTATTATTGTTCTATTTTCATTTTTCTTGAGCCAAAAATACTTTCACGCCTTCTCCTCGCAAAATTATTGTCTATTAAACTCTGGACCTTCGGTCGTTTACGATAAAACTTGTTAACAACTTCTCAATTCGTTTATTAAATGAGTTGTAAATGGACTAGGGTTGAAGTTTTCTAAAAGATTAAATACGAATTAGATTTAAATATTTTAAATAAGCTAGCATTAGAATTGTGCTTCAATCCATCCAATTCTATCCGTTAACACCTCTAACTTGTGGCTATGCAACAAGCCGCTACGGGCCGTCTATGCTCGATGGCTAATTACAAATTAAATCATATCTCCCATTAATGTCATCAGCAATACAACAAAACATTTTGATGGCAATAAAATTTAATGTCTCATTTATTGTTAATAGGTTATTACTAATTATACTAATTAGAAACAAAAACAACAACATTCTGTTACTGATATTAGACATAAGCAATAAAGCAATAACCCAATGCAGAAGAATACCGATCTCATGCTTCTGCTACCGAGAGCCGTTATTTATTGTTTTTTTTGGTTGACACTTTTATCTTCAATACAAATGTTTTTTCTTTTTTTTAGTGCAAGTATCTATTTGATGCTCCAATGTAAGCGGATTTGCTGGAATATAAATGGGATGTGATAAGATTGATTGCATAAAACGAATACAAGAAGGCGAAAGGCTGTGTCAATTTTATGGTCCTTTCATGTTAATCTTGTTCCCCTGCGAGAATGGCTTATAAAGGACTGAATCAAGCCTTTACCCTCTGTAATATCTTAATTGTACCCATTTGAGGTAAATGATAATAAAACAAAATTTGACATTGGTAATTTTTGTTTTTAAATGATTTGAAACATAGGGGAAGTATAGTGTTATTAAAAATAATTATGATTTAGAACTGAATTTTAAAAGGTGCGTGAGTAGCTTGTGTTAATTAGAAGTACATCTCTTTTCAAATACATTTCAAATGTTTGTATGACTATTGTTCCATCATTGTTTGGGAATAGAAAAGGAGGTTGGAAAAATATGTGAAAATATAGATGACATAACTAATGTGAATTAGAGCAATAATGAGGCACTACCATTGTTTGGAATCCAGGAAAAAAGAAACGGTTTTTTTATGGAAAAATAGAAAGAAAAATATGCAACAACAAAGAAAATAATTTTTTTTAAAATGTTTAATTTCTTACTAAAATGCGAGGAGATATCGAAATAGGTGAAAAGGAGATTAAAGATAAGAACGCAAACAAGCTGTGGAAGGAAAGTAAAAAATGCAATTTTATGCTATGCGAAACAGTTATTAAAAGAAAGTGATCAACAACGATAAATTGAAAATATTTACGAAATATCCGTAATCATAAGGAAAATATTATCCTCTCTCTCTCGCCCCCATATCTTCTTTGAAGTCACCAATGACAAATAAAGATCATGCCCAAATATCATTAGAGGGTTCGGAGACATCGCAATATTTAAGAAAGCAGGTAAAAAAGGTGTGGCCCAATTGGAGAAATTGTCCTCTTCTCCTCCTGTTGTCCTAGGTTATATGCCATCGTGGTTCATTATGGAACACGTTCAATGCTTGTCTATACTTATTTCCTTCAGCATGCTGTTGCTTGGCCCACGTCCGATATTTAGTTTCATTAATCATATTACATCAACTAGAGGTGGGTTACACTATAAGAAACGTCATTATCTGCATCAAAAAGATATTGTTGAAATTATAAGCCGATTCTAAATGCCAAACCAGCTACCTGACCATGTGTTTCACATGGTAGCATTATTAATATCGTCTGGATTTATCCAATCGTTATGAGCAAAGATGTTACATTATTAATTAAAGTGAGGGTTAGATCAACTTTGTCCTAATCAGTATAAAATATAAGATTGGACTGGAGATTTTCAAATTAAAATTAAAGTTGAGTTTACCTTTACCAGTTATGACCCACTAATATTTTCACACCCAAGTGCAACGCATGCTACTAATAAAAATTTTCTAGTGACATATGACGATAGAATTTTCTTTATATTTCCATCTGTAGCTAGGGCCCCCCCAGATGTCAGGGCCTGCCTAAAATGGCTTGAAAGTGAATGCTTATGTATGCAAATTGTAAAATGGTGGATCTACTTTAATTAAGATATGTGTTGGCCAATAAAAAAATCATTACTATCAGTAGCCAGTAGGGGTAGTAGCGTAGGGTTTTGACAACAATATTTGAGAATAATTTTTCTCCTTTTGCATCGGCTATATATATGCTATGATGGTTGATTATGGAACACGTTCAGTGGCATGTTTATATTTGCTTCCTTGAATATGATGTTGCTTGCCGAATTTGGGCAAGCCGACCGCCCATAAGATAATTTTGTCTAAGTATCATAGTGGTTAAATCCATTTGAAGGATTTTTTCAGTTAATTATGTTCGGAGGTGCAACTATAATTATGATTATAATTAATCTTAATTAATTTAAGAGGTTTTTACATTCGTAGCTATTTAGTTTGAGTGAAATTTCATGTGGATTCCTTAATTTTACAAATTTGCAAAATTTTGATTACTAATGTTAGTATTTTTATTATTAAAATGTTTATGTATAGATATTATTATTTTGCAAAATAATCATTTCAGATTTGTCTAAAATGAGGTCATTTCAGACTTGTTAAAAATATATTTTTTAAAACTTTTTACAAAACTATTAATCTAGTTATATTTAATTAATAAATCAACTTTTACTAATTTTGGATATGTATACGTTTTTATTTTAAAATTTTAAACATAAGGATATTTTTAGTCATATTTCAACAATTTAAAATGACTAAAATACTCTTATATTTAAAAATTCAAAATAAATATATACACATCTTCTCCAAAATTGATAAATTTTGGTTTTTAGATTAAATATAATAAAATAAATAGTTTAAAACAATTTAAAAAATAAAAATTATGGGTTTTGGAATCGTCTGAAATGACCGGGCCTCTATTTTTTTATATATTTATTATTTGCAATGTTTTTTACAAGAAATTTGAACAAAATACTGGTTATAGATAAAAAAAATTTATTATAATGTTATTAATAAGGACATGTTTACAATTTCATGTAAATCTTGTAAAGTGTTTCGTAAATTTTTAAAACTAAGTGATATGTCTATAATTTCATTCACACTATGCAGACATGAATTAATTTAGTCTTGAATAAACTATTTAATTGACCATGATTACTACATGGCCGATGCCGAATAATTATCCAAACATGTAGGTTATTTGGTTATTAATGGAATTTGTGTTGAAAACGATCCAGATCAGTTCAACAATTTAGGATATTATAACAGAGAAATGTTAAATCATGTAACCAAAGATGAAAAATGTAGATAACAAGAAAAATATATATATTACGTTGTAAGATCAGATTGTTTGCGCAAAGGAACATTGAAAACTCGAAAACTTTCCATGCCAGAAGTCCAAATCCGAGGTAGCCCAACATGCGTGATGCATTTACTTCGGCATATCTAATTATGCGACCATCTTAAGATCCGATTTAGATAATTTTTAGAAAAAATCTCAAATATTCCATGAATTTTGATGAAAATTCCTTACTACCCAGTATTTTTAATAATTTCTTTTTACTCACGGATTTTTCACAAAATTTATGTCATACCCAGGCTGTTTGGATTTAGCAGCAATAGCCATCAAGACATATATAAAATAACTAATGTGTCCTTCCAAATAAAAACAAGAAAGTTGTGGTAGGTTGCACACAACTTCCAAAAGATTAACTTCAACTAATGAAAAAGTAGAAGCAATGAAAAGTTGATGTTCTCAATAAAAAGGACACTTCCTCAATCATAAATCTACATTGGTACATTAGTCATTTTATGTTTGCATTAATAAGAGTTGCTAATGGATCTTAACATCGTAAGTATGGGATGAATTTTGGAAAAAAAATTTATGAGTATAAAAGAAATGGCTGAAAATACATAAGTGTATTAGGAATTATGGTCGAAACTCATGTATATATTCCCAATTTTTTTAAAAATTTCCATTTTGAAAAACAAGAATATATTTATCACAACGTTGTCGCTTTTAGCCCGTTAATTGCTAATAAGATTTTCTAATGGATTTTTAGCACTGAACTTGCAATTATATTTTTACTGTAAAAACCCTTTTTAACTATATATAGTTTGTCAACCCTTGAGAGTGTGTGGGGTTAAGTTCTTGGTTTTGATTCTGAGTTAGAGCATCAGTTTCTATCCATATAAAAAAATCATATAGGTTTACTAACTAAAATAATTTTTGCAAAAAAATATATTCTTGGAGTGTATACGGATAATGGACA
>JAXCLR010000050.1:11394712-11417904 GCA_035584095.1 Annona squamosa
CAGATATGACTGAGCTATCTTTAAATCTAAAGACTTATAATTTAATTAGGACACCTTATAGGAGTACAATTCTAACACCAACACTCCGGATTCAATTCCCGCCGATGGTTTCATGCAACGGGGTTTCTCTTCAAGGAGGGGACATCTCCTAGTGTTCTTGAATTACAAGGAAATACAATCAACAACAACTAACAGAACCGACTCTGCCCTTACTTACATCTCACAATCGACACTAACGAAGCTTAAGAACCAGATGGCACACGTGCATTTGTTGCTTACAACTTTAAGTCATCTCTCTGGCATGAATCTAGTTCACGTGGCCTAAGCTTGGCTGGACTTGTGCTGATGCAGCTGAAGCTTGGAAGTCGTTTCAATGCTCCGGACGACCCTGCTACTCATGGACAGCCCTGAAGTGCCCTCTGTCCATATCAAGGTCATCTCCACCAAGCATCCATTTTAGAACCGGACGCAAGGTTCTGGTAATTTCATTCTGTCCCGTCATGATTGGGTAAGCCGCCGCTTTCTTCTCTCAAATCGCCTAAATTTTAATTATCACTATTGTATGTGTTACCATGAAGAAAGAAAAGTATATAATTAATTGATAAGAAAAAAAAAATTATGCAATTAGAAACTGTTGAATGCACCTCTTTAGTGTAGGAAATCAAATTATTTATTACTTGAGAGGGTCCATATGCGTCCAAATCCGACCCATTTCTCCACTACTATTCAATCTCTGTCTTCTGCAATGCTAATTTTTTATCCAAGAAGAGACGTCAGAATGCCGGAAATCCACTTCTACACTAGTGCTTTACCCCCTTAGCTGGCTCACCCCGCGCCGAAGATCGCCTTATGCCCACGCCTTGCCTTCTTTTGCCGGTGGTTCTTATATAGATGGTTACCCATATTTGCTAAATTTAAATGAATGCAGCCAAATTAAATGACTATTCAAGACTTTGATTGAATGAGAATGAAATGAGGGCGTCAGGTGCAAAATGTGTTGTTGTGTGTTAAGAATAGAAAAAATTGTATAAAAATTAAAAAATAGCCTGTTATTTTTAGGAAGTGAGAAAATTATTTTTAGGAATTATCCTCGTCATATTTCTATCACATCCTAGTTGTAAATAAATCCTTAAGATTAATTCGAAGGCTTTGATTTTAGTAGCTTGCTAAAAGAAGCTCGGAGAACCGGATCCCAACCAGGCATATATCAGCTTCCTAAGATCAATCAGAAGGAAAAAATCGACTATTAAATTACTTCTTACAAAGGAGTAGAAATAACAAAATTACAACCCACCAATTAAGTTATAAATAAATCCAATGAACGAACAACTGAATATTTTCTTTTTTCCGCTAAGAAAAGTGAAAGAAACTACTCCTTAATTTCCTTGAATCGGTCGACCTGAAAACAACGACAAAACACAAATAGTCGCAACGAAACAAGTGTGCTAAATTCATCACTTCATTATAAGAAAAATGCAATCCAAGTAACTTATGAACGCGTGTTACCATTTGACTGTTAGCCACACAGCTAATTAGGCCAAAACTTGCAATTATACTTCAATGCATTAGTTAATTGGAAGAAAAACGCAATGCAAGTAACTTCTGAACACGTGTTATAATTTGAGTGTTTGCCGCATAACTCCCAAAACTCACAATTAAGAGTCCCTACTAATGTTTGTGAGCTCAATACTCACGCTTGCATTATCTTTTTTGTTTCAATTTTTAAAATTTTTCATAAATAAGTGAGCCTAAACGAGATCTTTTTACATATAAAATTTTACATTTTTTAATTTTTTTTAATACTCTATCCTTAATTTTTTTTGAATACTCTAACTTGAATTTTTAAAATGAAAAATATAAGTATTTTTCATTTGTTTGAAGAAAAGATATTCATGTTACAGAGCAACAGCTGGTGCCATATAATTTATTTGATGGGACGGAGTTCTACAGTGACCCATCCTTTTTTTTTTTTTTTTTTTTCTTTGGAGCAATCACAATGGCCCATCTTGGGGATGAATGGGTCTTAGAAGTACACCGAATAAGCTTAACTCCACATTTGGGCCAATGAAGTGCTGTTGCATTTGGAAGAATTTTATCTGGAAAAAAAAAATTAAAGGTGCGTTTGAAAACGGTAAATTTTTTAATAAATTTTGAATTAAAAAAAATAATATAATATGGCAGAGGTAAAGATAAGAAGTAAAAGAATAAAGTTAAAAAATAGATAGATTAGTTGCATCGGTAGTTATGCAGAATAATTGGCAAAAAAAAAGTTATTATACGGAAAGATGTAAAATAATAATTAAAAATAAAATAATCAAAGTTTTTTATCCAAAAGTTTTGGTTGAAAAAGTTTTTTTTTTATTTGTTAAACAGGCTCGACATTTTTTAAATCCCTGATCCACTTTATCAAGACTTTTTCTATGCGTCAACCAAATTCAAGCGCAAAGTCTTTCTCATTGCTCGCCGTCCAATCATGTCGCTGCCATTGCTCATCTTGCAATAGACTCATTGCAATAAGTGTTGAGATTATGAGACTAGAAAGCCTCAAAAATAAAACCAGCTACCGCCATGGAAGAATTAGTCAGCACAACCAGTTTAATTGTTGTTCTGATGGTATGGATGTGTCTGCAATTTTCACAGAAGCTGGGAGTATACTGTGTAATTTTGTAAATTTAAGAAGCACAATTGCAAGAACATTGAAACCACGTCTACAAATTGTGGAAGTTGGAATCTGTTGCCCCGTTTGATAATCTCGAGAACACTGGTTTTGGGCGCATAGATAACCGGAGCTTAATTGTGGGCTGTACAGATTATAGCGTACCAGTCTCGCATATAGAACTGTTGGCTTTGCTCCCACTTTGAACAAGAAAACTTCTTCTAAGTAATCGCATCAATCAGAAATTAAGCACAAGCCATGGATCAAACAACTATCGGCCAACTAAATAATATTTATTGCACGTAATTAAAAACATGATCTCACCAAGCCGCTGTTGAAAATCCTTCAAACCATACAGCATCTATGGTTTTAATGGTTATAGATTGATTGAAGATCCATGAACTGAACTAGGCCAACTAGATGCTCACCCCCACATCACCAGAGCCATCGACTATGTCTGCAATGGTCAATTTCTCAGTGTCTTCGGAGAAGAGTGCTTGTAGATTGTATGGCCACACTGTCGTAGATGGTCCACTCCAAAGTAGCTGTGCTAGTTGCTCATGGATCTTCTCTGTAGGGTGGAAGGAATCCCACCAAACGTAATCGCTTGCATGCTCGCATAGCTTGTATTCCGCCACTGCCTTTGTCCCTCCGCAGGTGAATAGTCCACCATATGGTCCAGCCCCACAGCATGCATTCGTTCCATCCTTGAAACCTTCAATTACAGACAACGCATTAAGAATCACAATAAAGAAAAAGTCGCATTTTCACATCATTTTGTTTATCAATCATGAGTTTAATTTTGGCATCTAGAAGGCTTTGGGGTCAATTCCCATGTATAATACTACTGAAACTGAACGCTAGAGCTATTCATTTAAAGACTTTATAAATTTATTTTTACCTTATCCTATGATTTAGTTTTCATCAATTAAGAATTGAGATAGTACCATATTCAGCAGGACGATGGATTCTATCATCAAGCCATGTATAGAAGTCAGAAGTGGAATATTTGAAGCCTTCTAGGACGTGTTTTAGGTTGGTGAGTACTGTTGCTAGGGCATTGTTATGAGCCATTGCTAATGCTGAAGCCTCTTGGAAACAGCCCCCATCTTTGGCGTTTGGGTTGGCAGCCCTAAGAGCAGGTAAGCAACCCAAGGGAGCCAACCTTAGAAATCCAAATTTTCTTCCACCTTTCTCATATAACACCTGTGAAAAAAAAAAAAAAAAAGTTCAGAAAATACTTGTTATTAAAGATATGGCCCGATGTAGCAATTTCATCCAGCATCAGTTTTATAAAATTCAACACGATCTAAGGCCAAAGCAATAGACAGCACGATACTTACTTGAATGGCTTGTGTTAAGTTGCCAATGACCATGCCCACATATTGTTCAGGAGTAAAAGATTCAATCATTTTGGGGTTTCCCAGATACCCTCCCATGTAGTCATTGCTTCCAATGCTGAAGAAATAAACAGCTTCCGATATCAGCTTTTTTGCTGGCCCATCTCCAAGTTTTTCATTCAATGATCCTTGCACTTGTTCAAAGTACTTGAGCTGGGTATGAAGATCAATAACCTAAAACACAATAATAGCATTGAATTCATCGGTTCGAACAAGTGCTGAACATGCCGATAACATCAGAAGAGAAAAGTAAATTAATTACCAGGCCTTGATGGGTTTCTGGAAGAACACCTCCTCCACCGGATGCAAAGTTGGCCCCAATGATGTGTATTTCACCAGAAGATTGTAGAAACGGAGGAATTAAAGGCAGTTCTGCGTACTTCGCTGCATCATCCGAAGGTGCCTCTAGTTTAGTACGACTTAGCTAAAAAAGGCCTTTGGAGGGAAAAATCAACTATAAATCGATGTAAAAATCAACAATAAGTCAATGTTCCATAGAAGAGTCGGATTAGTCCTTTGAGAAGCTGGTTGTGAAGCATTTCCAAGACAGTATGGATGGTTACCTATGAAATCAACAACTGTGCGGCCATCAGAGAAGCGTCCAGTGGGCTCCTCAAAGAATCCATTTTGACCATATGGCTTGTAGTCTGCACGGTATTCTTGGGAGGTCTGAATGTAGTTGTTGTTGCCTGGATCAACTGTCGAATCGCCGAAGATGAAAAGGGCTGATTTGCCTTGTGCTGTAGTGCAAAGCAATGAGAGCAGCAAGAGAAAGAAGAAGAAAAACAAAGAAAACTTTGCCATTGGACCTGGTTTCTACACTGCTATGAGGAAGCCTTATATATAACGTCCGGAATACTTGATACTCTGGAAATTGTAGAACAAGAATTATTGTTTTTCCAAACCATGTAACATTTTATATCTATCATGAATAAAAAATACTCTGTTTTGCTTGTACCACTGATAGAGAGGTGGATAACGTAGATCAACGATATTGTTGACTCTTTCGTTAATTAAAGTTGATTTTTTTATGCCTATAGTAAAATTTATCAGCGCCAGTGTATTAACAGTCATTTCCTGACAGAGTATCATGGAAAATCCTCCTTTGGGTGTTAGACAAATTAATGGGCGGATACTTCGAAGGGAACTCATTCGTTTGAAAAACTGACCCATCACTGCTCTATGTATGCCATACCGTCTTCACCACACACAGATGTATTTAAAAAATACATCAAAGCCATAGAAAATGTTGATATCGGTGCAAAGACGACGATTGTGACATGAAAACCATCGGATCTTCTAATCATCAAAGCTCGGCATCGATGAAATTAATTGATAGATAGCCACCCAGTAGACCCGACGTTGAATTCAGATTATGGATAGACCAAAAGATTTTTCATCAATAGATATAGATGGTTGGAAATTGAATATTTTTCACAGGGCAGATCTCTAATTTATGTTGCAACGAAGAGTGCTTGGGAGTGCGCGTGGTTGCACCTGATCATTTCCCCATTGCCACCAGCTTTGGCTGCCGGCCTTGCGTCCATCGACGAGGCTTGTAGCCCTTTAAGGCGAGTTTATGTTGCTTTGTCTCTCTCTTGCTGAGTACCGTAGTGTTTGTCTTTTTAGATAAATGGCTGGTTACAAACTTGCAATCATTGGGCTTCGGCAGCTGGGTCAGATCACGAATTAGCCCAGCCCGCTTATTTCCCGCCCTATGGAAAGTCGGGCCACATAACCGCATGGACGGTCCACCTATTGTTTTCAGAATCAGAATCCAATCCCTTAACATGGTTTAGAATCATTCGCTCTATTATGATTAGAAAAATCATCCAAATTAAAGTTTTACGTGTAAATTATGAAAAACATTAATATTTATTTACATATATATTGAAATACTATCATAAATTATAGAATCGGGAAAAATGTTTTAAACTGTTAAGATGTTGAATTAACTGCTTTGGAATTAGTATATAAATTAAATTATTATATTAATGTTGACACCCCGCTTAAATGTAAAATTTAAATTTTTAAATGGGCTTGCTACCTTTGGCCCACCCATTTAAGGTTTTTTGTGGATTTATATTTGAATTTTAATCCATATATTTGCAAGCCTAAATTTGTGTAAAGTCCATGAGAATCCAATGCTTTAATCTCACTACGAAAGTAACGACCAATAATCCACAAGATTAATCAAAGGCAATTTGCATTCAAGATGAAGTAAAGAATATTTTCTCAAGTTAATTGGAGCAGAGTCGACGTGATTAAAGGTTTAAATTAAATAATTAATTAATATTTTTATGAGATTTTTAATGGTAAAAATAGGTTTGACTAAGAAGGAAGGTGGATTTGCAACATTTAAAATGATGAATAAAAACTACAAGATCTAAGTCACCAAGAGAATATATAAACCATTAAAGTGATTAAGGGACATTCAATAAGTACGGGCCCCATAAAAAATTAATGAAAAATAAGTGACAATCAAGGCATGAATGAATGACACAAAATCAATAGGTAAGGAAGAGTTGACTTATTAGCCAAGCAAAACTATGAGTCCCATTGGTGGTTTTACAAAACCATTTATAAATTTGCTAGGAATGTAAAATGTTATAGTAGTCCATTAATGTACAATATTTCCAAACTCAAAGGCTATAAAAGGAGACATTCTCTTTCTTTCTTTTTTTTTTGGGAGGGGGGGGGGGGGGACCAAATGTGCTATCATCATTCCATCCATTTGCTACAGTTGCACTCCAAATTTTGGACAGCAGCTACCTCCTCTACCATGCTCCAATTTTTCATCCTTTTTAAAATGAGGAGTGATCCTGTTAGCCAGGATTGAGTAAATGTCTCTCTTAATCCACCTTAAAATACCTATTTACAACAAAAAAAAATTATTTTTTTCTTCATGCACTTATTTCTCTAAATATATTTAACATATAAACTAAGTTCTGCCATTTTTGAATATGTTTATCTATTTTTTTGAGATTTTTAAACATCTATGTGTATATATGTATTTAAAATCTCCTTATTTTTAAAATCTAAAATATATATATACATATCCAAAAATGGTAATACTCGATTAAAGAAGTCTAAAAAAAAAACAAAAAAAATTATTTTAAATAGGATTTTTGAGGTAAGCGAAGTAAGACATTTACTTAGCCCGGGCTAACAGGATCATTCCTCTTTTAAAATTTCCATTTTTATAGCATAGCTTTTATTTGCCTTCTAGAGGCAGTTCTATCCCCAAAAATCTCTAGCAATTTTCTATTCCACAGTAGCAAAACTCCATCGGTGTCCTAATGTTATTCTCACGTTGGTTTTTCTACCCTGTACACCATCTCTGTTTTGTTTTCTCTGGCCATGGATCTCCAAGGAATTCCATTGTTATGCTCTCATTTTCCCCTGTTAAAATTTCCATAGTCTGTTGTTGTTCATATTTATCACGGTGTAAATGGTATCTAGGTGTCTTGATCCTATCATCGAAAAATCATATGAAACCATGACTATGATTTTCCCCTTTTCTTTGTTCACCTATAATCACGGTTTTCTTCACGTAGATGATGTTATGAGCACTACTTCTTCATAAGGTATGCTTGTCACTTAGCATCCTGTAGGATTCTTGGTATTTCATTGCTTCATCTTCATGCCACAAGTACGTCCATGATGCATTTGTAAGAAACCATTTTCTAGCCAGCAAGCTTTGCATATGTAAGAACCGTTTTCAAACTATCAAGCTCTAAGCCTCTAACACCTTTGTTTTAATATTTCTATTTTATCTACATCATTTTCAACGACACAACCATTTCACATGCTATCAGCACTTGGTTGCATAGCTGCTACATTTTATTTAGAGATCCCGACGTAAATGAATCATTGCATTTCTAAAAGAAAAAAAATTTCAAAGATCGTTCTTTGCGTAATGTCCATTTAGCCACAGATGGGAATCGTGGATATAAACTAGTTGCACTACGTCACGTCATCTCATTTGCATGTTTTCTTTATAAAAAAATTATTTGCATACGTGCATTTACTGTTATTCCTTAATAAGAAACATATATCAAAATTACCTCATTAGTTGTTGCATTTTGCATTTCCTTATTTTAAAAAAAAAAACTTTTTCTAGTATCATTTAATTTCAACATATTTCTCTCTTTCAAAAATATGAATATATACATTATTAAAAAAATCAAAAATCAAACAAATTCATAAAAAAAATCTCATCTTGTGTAATAGGAATGAAATTCCTATATCCATCTTTCAGAGTGAGTTAAAGCCTCATAAAAAGCTTAAGAATTAGATTTCCGCCTCCACCCTCCTAAGCTTTTATGTAAATAAATGTATATATTATTTTTCAGTACTCCTAGGACCAATATGCTAGAAGAATAAGATTATATTTTTTTAGTAGTGAGTTCACTTAGATAATCTCTGTATTTAGTGTTTTATTATATACAGACTAACCACCATTATTTGGTTACTGGTGACTCGAAAGAAAAATTAATATATTAATTTTCTTTCAATTTACTATGTTTCTCTACATTTGCATGCATTTTACTAACTTCTAATTGTGCCTAACTAATACACATGTTCGTACATGACTAACCCACGTCATTTAAAAATTTCTAAGAACTTGCATCATCTAAAAGCTTTAATACTTGTATCTTCCTTCTTTAACCTTCATGTCTACATCTTTTATATTTTTGTCATTTCTGATCTTGGACCCCTTTTCTACATTTTTTTATTTTTTATTTGCATGTTTAATTTCTGTATTTAATTCACATCATATTTAACCGGCTAACCCGCTAACTCGCATTTGCATATTTATTTTCATAAACTTTGCATTCATATTTATTTTCCTTTCTTGCATTCACACGTTTACTTTTCAGCTTAATTCACATTTATTTTTATTTTATTTTATTTTTTAACATTTCGCAGTGCGCATATTTTATAATTTTAGGTCAATTTGTCAGCCCTTCATAGCATGCCAAACACCACGTGCAATAATTGCATTGCTCTTTTTAATAGATGAGAACCATGAAATCATTCTAGTTGTATGGAAATTTGTGATTCGATTAAATGTTAGAGATTAGAGAATGGATTCTAAGTTCAGCATCAAGGGATCAACCATCGATGTGGTTAGTTGGCCCCTTTCTATGGACCGGCTAAAGTTATTCATTTAAGTTCTTGCTCACAAGAGGGTTTCATATTTTTAAAACTTATATGGTTAATCCTAATATACCCATAAGTTATAAATGTAACTACCCTATAGTTTGCATAAAATCTCATTTATACTTATGCCTTCTCTAAAATGATAAATATACTTAAGCTTTATAGCTAAAACTTAAGATTCAAATGATATATTATTTTATAGCCATAGAAGTATAGCTATATTGTAGTAAAAGTACTAAAAAATTATCTAAATGTGAATTTTTAACTTAGAATTATAATTAGCACTTATTGATTTGCCATTTCATATAATGTGTGGGTATAAATGAGATTAGGCATATTTTCAATATCATAAATATATTTGGAATTAAAGATAAAACTTGTGAGTATATTTGAGGTTTGCATGAAGCTCTAAATGAACTTTGCATTTTGATCAATTTAAATTTAGAGTGTATTTAAAAAGTAATAAAATTTTTGAACGAAAATTTTTTAATATAAAAGTTTTTGAATTGAAATAAGTAATGTGACGTTACAAAGAGTTACAATGAGGTGTGAAAAGAAAAAAGTTAAAATAGATAGGTCGATTATACGTGTAGTTGTGTATAAATGATTAAAACTATGGTAGTTATATAAGAAAATATGAAAAAATAATTAAAAATAAAGTAACTATAGGGGAGTGAAAACTTTTATATTAAAAAGTTTTACTTGAAGAAGTTTTGTTTGCAGCACACAAAAATTATTGAAATCAGATTTTTTGAATATACCATGCATGCATAAATATATAATTATGTGTAAATTATAAAATATATTTAAAATTTATTTACATAAATATTATAAATAGCATAATTTACAAAACCTATTTATTGATACTTGAAGAATGCCTGAGACACTTTAATGTTAAATTAATAACTTTGAAGTTGATGTATAAAATAGTTTGCTTTATTCGTTTGATTTTACATTTTTATTATAAGGGCTCGAGCATATGTTCAGGGTATATTTGTAATAAAATTTTTCTCTCTTCACAATTTTCTTATTTTTCTAATCATTTTATTTTTTAAAATTATCATATTTTTAATTACGTCATTATATATTTTTAAATTATCATACTCCATAACTACTTGTATAACTAACAACTCTTTTTTCACTTTATTTTTTTTTTACTTTTCTTACATCAATCATATCAAATTATTTTATCATATTTTGAAAACTAATACCTCCAAAATTTTTAGCCCAAAGTTTTATCCCCTCCCAAATACGCTCTAAATTTAGATTAAATTCATAATCGAAGCGATGACTCTAAATATGGGGCACCCCAACCCGAGCGTCGCAACATTAACCTTACTCCGGGACTGTTATTGATTGGTAAACGTGATCAGGATTGTTGCCTTATCATAAGGCGAGTTTTGTTGGATATTTATCCACTTAATCCTAACTTCTTAGCAGTGTATATCATTTCATACATTCAAATTTCCATCAAATGCCCTTTTAGGTCATTATAATAATAATTGAAAAATACACATGCTATCTCATAAAATTTATACTTAATTATAACACGATAATTCATACATTAACATTTGACCATAAAATTTTTTTTGCCGTCTATAGTCGCAAACTATAACATGATTCTTATACAATCATTAAGACAAATATTTAATTGTCACCATACAATCATTCACCATAAGTTGATTCACAGGTAATATAAAATTCATTTTATCCTTTAAATATCCACCTGTGTTCCATTGCTCAGTGCTTTTGTTTACCTATCTTTAGGGTTTAGAAAATAAAATTGTGAGTTTAAACTCAATAAGCAAGCTAGAAGATTTTTAGGCAATTCATTTTCATTTAAAATAACTTGGAAATCAATATTATACCCACTCGAGGTATATCATAAAAACATCAATGTTATTAAAACCGGACCTGACCGGCCGATTAGACCAGTCCGACTGGGAACCTTCCGATTCGATTCACTACGGTTCGGTTCAATAGCCAAAAACTGCCCGAACCGGAAAACCGGTTCAACTGAATTCGACCGGTCAGATAATAAACTAATAATAAATAAATAATTATATTAAAAAAATGAACGGAAGGATCGATCGAATAGCCGACGCCCGACGCCCTCTTCCTAGTTTCTTCCCCCTGCTTGGAAACCCTAGCCGCTGCGGTGTTGCCTCGCCCGCTGTCCTCGTCGCCGTCCGTGTCCGCAGCATTTGTTTGACTCGTCGCCGTCTGTTGGGTATTCTTCTCCCCCTCCTCCTCCCAATCCTCCATCTTTCTGGAAATCTCGAACCATAATGCTGTTTCTTCTTCCCTATTTTTTTCTTCCCAGTCGACCAATCCACAGTCTCCGACCTATGTTTCTGCATGACCTCGACCGTGTAGTTGCTGCTCAACCTGTGATGCTGATTTTTCAGTTTAATTTTTATGCTTCTACTGCTGGTCATGCTACTGTGTTTATGCCGCCATTTGCTGCTGTTTTTTTTTATATAACAATTTGCTGCTTTTTTATTTGACATTATCATGCATTTATGATGTTTTTAATTTAATTCCTTGCTGCTGTGCTGCTATGTGCCATTGTGGCTATCGGAAATGAAATTTCTGTTTCAATTTTAAACTTCATTAGATGTTGCTGCTGCTGCTATATGCCTATCGGATGTTGAAATGAGATTTATTATTGTCGTAGGGTGGGTTTGAATTATTTTTTGTTCCTGTTTTCTTGATAATTGTGGGTATGCATTTGTTTGACTCTTAGAGTATTAATATTATTTTTTACTTACTAGTTTTAGGCACTACCATTTTTTAGATAAATTTTATATAAGATGCGCCTTGCTTCAGTTAGGCCCACGCCTTGAATGTGCGCCTTGCGCTTAGGCCCTAGGACCCTTTGCACCTTAGCGCGCCTTGTGATTTTGACAACTATGGTGAGGATTAAGGTTGAGGTGAACTCGGTTTTATGAGCCTGAATTACATCCTTAGTTGTGTAAGAGAATTGCCACGTGTTTCCAACCTATATTTTCCCGTTATGGCGGCAACAATATCCTTCGCCCCTGATCTGCTTCCCTTTTCGAGTTTCCGTTATCTATTTATCTCTGTTTCCTGCTGAATGAAACAAAACCAACCCTAGCAAGAGAGGGGAAAAATCCTGATCTCACACGGTTCTTCTTTGTTAGGAGAGAGGTTAGAGATTCTTTTGAAGCTTTCTTTTTTTTAGTCCTCCACCCAGCTCGTCACGTCTTGTTGTTTTGGAACTGCTCTCCTCATCTTGGGGATTTTTGTCATCACTAACTTATGAACACCGACTCCTAAGCTTTCCTTGTTCTTGGGAATTTCGGCTCGACAAATATTCGGAACTCCAAATGATTCAAAATTCATATTTTGCAGGGATTTTGTGTAATTTTAATTTTTCTGCTCTTATTCTTCGTGGAAGATGACGACGACGAAGAAAAGTTATAAAGAGAGAATGGCTCGTCGGAAGTAAGTTTTTTGTTTTTTTAAATTTCATAATTCAATATGGGAAGCAATGATGTCTATGCCTGTTGGTTTGGGTTATCATGTGGAACTGTTGAATTTTGACGAAGATGCTTGTGGTGTGCACTGAACAAGCTTGAGCTTTGGCATAGTACATGTGCGGCTCCATGTTCAGATGCCAGGTTGTTCAGCTGTGAGGCTTTCATTGGTTGTCTCTTTTTTTGCAGGACATCTACGGTCTGTGGTCTTGAATTATTAGTTGAGAGGCTTATTTCATTCGGTTGCATATTTCATACTGTTTCAGAGTCAGGGAGCAAATGTGTCAGATTTTGTGTGTTTTCTTTAAAATTAATTTAACCCATTAGGTGCAAGGACACACTGGATGATTTTTTCTCGATGCGAAAGAAAGGTTATCCTGTGTCAATTATTAACTGATGAACTTAAAGCACTACTAAGAATTTCTAACCAAACTATAATTGTGCATCATGATTCCTGAGGTGTAAGTAGCCAGAATAAATGGAAGGGGATAATCAGTGTTAGATCTCCTGTTCCGACAATCAGAGCTGGACTATTTCTGTCTTATCTACACAACATGGGTATTTGTATGGATTTATGTTTGTTGGATCTAAGCAATTATTTATGTGGTTGAGCTAGCTGAATGTGTCTATGTTCCAGCACTCAGAATGAGTTCTAAAGAAAATTCATCTGGACAAACATTTTCAATGTGTTTTGGAGGTGTACCTATCTCTATGAGTTGTGCTCAGGAATTGAGCCTCCATCATCTCTTTTTGGATTAAAATTTCATTATGATAACTTTTCCATGATGTTTGAGGGATAATGCAGTTTTCCAGGCCATTAAAAAAAGAAGAAGAAAAAAAGAAAAAAAAAAAACGGAAACCTTTGCAGCTTGATGGGAATGAATCTTATTGATTGAACTGTTCTTCTGAATTTTCTTCATCGTTTTTGATTTCTGGCTCCATTTGACCATGAGTTTCTTTCAATTACAGAGAAGAGAAACAAGAAGCACAGGAAACTCCAAAATATCGAGATCGTGCTAAGGAACGTAGAGAGGATCAAAATCCAGACTATGAACCGACTGAATTGGGTTCATTTCATGCGGTGGCTCCACCAGGGACTGTTGATCTGCGGTTAGAATCTGGTCATTTGTGCTTTAGTCTAGATTTTGTGTTTTCTATTTGTCCAAGAAATGCTTAATAGTGCATTTGTTACTTTCGCAGGACAGCTGATGCACATAAGATATCCATTGAGAACAGCAAATATCTTGGAGGTTAGTGTTTGGGTAATTACTTATTTTCGTGAAATTATTTTTTCTTGTAGATTTAGAGTTTCCAGTTTTAGTATCATTGTTGGGCTCTCTATAAGTACATGAGTCATAGTCTGTTGCATACGAAATATCGTTCTTACAAGAATTAGGTTGAAAATCAAACTATAGCGAATTCAATTATCTAGACAATAAAGAATTGAAAAATATAATAAAGTGTATCGTTAATCTAAGTAAAAAGGAAATAGAATTCTAAGCTAAATATGTAAATGGAAAATAGGGATGAGAAACATCTAGGGTCTAGGATTCACATGTAAACTTTTTGCAATGAATAATTGATGTACTTATTTAATCTGGATCATCTGTTTTTAAAGGAAAACAAACCCTTTTGTAATCTTACATCATCTTTGAAGGCATGAAAGATGTGTCTCAATCAACATACCTACCTATTTTCATGGGATTATGCCACTTAGAACACATTAAGCTCTATGTTAGTTTGTGGAATTTCTCAAAGGTATTTTGCTTATTTTCATGGTTAAAATTCCTAGGTTTGATATCTTGATTTTCCTATATTAAACTTTCATTTTTCGGTTCCTTTGCTTAATATATGAGAATATGTAAAATTGCAAACTTAAATACCAAGTAATTGTTTATACTACAAGATATCAAATTAAAACAAACTATCTTTCATAAATAATTATTATTAAACCATCAACGTAAATTGTTCATATGCTACATCCTATACTTTGATAAGAGAATTAGCTAACCACGACTTCAATAAATTCAAAAGACAAAAATATATTTATCATACTTCATCAACTCCATAAACAATGAATCAAAAGGGAAAAGAAGATAAAAAGCTTATTGATTAAGTTTCTAATGGTATGTTAGAAATCTTCCTCAAACTTGTCCTCCCCTCCTCTTATGGTTCTTCTATCTCAAACCCTAGCCTCCAATTATCCCAAAATTCTAGCTCTCCAAGATGCTAACCCAGATTTCGTTCCTCCAACGTGCTTAAATAGTGTCATCATGAAAATTATGGAAAATCTTCATAAAACTAATGCAACACAACCAAAATAGGGAGTTGAGCACTGAACACGGCTCAAACAATGTTTGGCCTAGCAAAACATGGTTCAAACCGTGTCCCTTGCTAGAAGTGCAATTTAAGATGCATTGCTTCCTTATTTTGGCCCGTCACAACCCAAATTGTGTTGAAACTCCTCCTACATGTTGTAGACCTTCTTGTACCCTATTTTTGACCTCTTTGGCTCTCTTCAAAGTTCCTTTCTTGAGTGTATTTCTTCCTTGATCCCATTCTTTCTATCCTTTTCATTACTTCTTCGCCATATTTACTCTCTTTACACAAACAGCAACCGAATATGAGTGGTTGCACTTCACTGAGCTTATTTTGGCATTTAATCTCTCAAAATCACAATTTCCTCAACATTCTAAGGGTGCGTTTTTAGTAGAAATTTTTTAAACTAAAACTTTTTACTCTTCACAATTATTTTATTTTTTAATTATTTATTCACATCTTCCTATATAACTACTCTACTTTTCAATCATTTTTACACAACTATCCATGCAAATAACCTATCGATTTTAACTTATTCTCTTTACAGGATTACTCATATCATATCACATAATTTTCTTCCATTTCAAAAGCTTTTACACTTAAAATTTTTCATTTAAAAATTTTATGACTTCCCAAACACACCCTAAGTATGAAAACACCTATGATGCATGGTATATGACTGATACGTCAGTCACGGATGACTTCTAAAGCATTCCCATTCCTGTCATCTATCCCGATTAGTAAGGGAAATGATATGAAAAGAGATGCCAGGCTAATTTCTTGTAGCCTTTCTTGAAAACAGAAGAGAAAGCTAGAGTACCACTTCTTGATTCTAGAGATATCAAGTTCTCCAGTTATTTGAGAGATGGAAAAAGGAAGGAATAGATTAGGGATATCTGATATTTAGACAAAAGGGGAAAGGGAGAAAATAATTGTATGTATCAGGATTTGATAATTGAAACTAAGGTGAATAAAGATAAAATCTTGGAGTTTTTTGGATGAAAACATAGGATATGATGTTTGGAAATGTAGGTAATGATGAGACAAAGAATGAATGTTGAGGTACATAGGATAGAGAAATGTTAAATAAATCAAGTGGATGTAGGAAAGGAAGAAAAATGATTTCCATTTATTTTCCTGTTGCTAAATAAGGCTTAAGTATGAAGGAAGTAATTCTTTTTTCAATCATTCAGTATAATTGTTATTGACTTTTTTTAGTATCCAGATATGCTCACTGGCTCCATGATTATTTGAAGTAACAAACATTTTGTTGAAATATAAAGGAAAACAGATGTGGGGCAACATTGCTTACAGGGTTTGACTGCTAGAGGAAAATATGATGAGGACATTAACTTTATATTGAGGGCCTCAGTTCTCAACCAAAACTCAATTTACAATTAACACATGCCACTTAGCTTAAGTGATTAAACTTGCATGACACCTTCAAAGAGCAATGCTTTTTTCACAGACCATACATAGTTTTTGCTCTCTTTCTTTAGAACTTTTTTATGTTGTCTTCTTCAAAATAAACCTCCTGCAAGAAAATGCAATTAGTCATTGTTTTTCAATTCATTAATTTTAGAAACTGCAATCCAACTTTCTTAGGTGATGTGGAACATACGCATTTGGTCAAGGGTTTGGATTATGCTTTACTTCACAAAGTAAGAAGTGAGATTGACAAGAAACCAGAGGCTGAAGATGTTACGGATGGGAAATCTAGGTAAGATTTGATTCACAATGCCAAGAGCTCCATTTGTGAAGCGTAATGGATTCGATTGGAATAGATTTCTTTTGAGGCTTGATTTGATAATGCTTCCAATAGTAATCCTATTTGTTTCTATCATATGATTGCAATGGAATTGATATTTACTTGCATGTTGCCAAACAGAGTACCCAAAGACGATCAACCAGTGACATTTCGTACTGCAATGGCAAAGGTGAATTGAACTGTGAATAAAGTTGAAAAGTTTTGATTTGTTTTAAGAAGCCTAGTTTCTGTGGTTCGTAATGCTAATGCATCTAGGTGTTGCTCTTTTTTTCTTTTCCTTGCAGTCTGTGCACCAGTGGATTGTCAAGCCTCAAGGCACGGTGAAACCTAATGAGATGTTTTTACCTGGTCGAATGGCATTTGTTTTTAACATGGTATTCTTTATCTTTTTTTTATTATTCTTCACTGTTATGTTATCAAGGAATGTAACTCAAAAATTCGATTCTTTAGTGGTAGAATTCTGTGACTGGGATCATTATATATCCCTCAACCTTCCTTAATGTGAGATTGGAGGAAAAGGGGAGGCTTTTTACTCTTAGCTTGTATGTGTTGAGTCCGCACATGTAAAATTCATAAAATTTTACCTTGTATGATGTAGGAGGAGGGATATTTCCATGACATTCCTACTACATTACATAGGAGTAAAGCTGACTGCCCAATTCCAGAGGTTGGTATTTTTCTAATCTTGGTTGTGAATGCTTTTTTTTCTGCTTTTGGATGGAACAGATTCATTGTTGATTTGGTATCTTTTGTGCAGGAAATTGTTTCTGTAAGTGTGGATAGTTCTGTACTTGATCGAATCGCCAAAATTATGTCATATCTTCGCCTTGGTTCATCTGGGAAGGTTTTGAAGAAGAAGAAAAAGGATAGGGATGTAAAAGGTAGGTACATTTGATATATGCCTTCTTCTCTGTGTGTGTGTGTTTGTGCGTGTGTGTTTTCTACTTCCGCATGCATGAATGCTGGAAGTGCTGACTTGGACTGCCTGATTTGAAGTGGAACTAGAGAAGAACAGTGCTGTCTAGCCCGGTTTGTGAAATCTGAGCTAAACCAGTAGAACAGTAGAACTGTCTGATCTGATCAGACTGGTGAATTGCCTTTGGTCTTTATATGTACATACATTACACATATGCATATAGATGGAATCCTAATTCAATGAAATTGGTTCCATTGATTTGCTTTCATGACAGCTCTCAATTTGGATGCTTCTCAATGATTATATAAATCCAATCCAATATAAAGAGTTTCAATCAGAGTCTTGATGGCTCACACTATTTGATGATATTGGTGTGCAGGATATGCTTTATCATACTTATCATGTGGGTATAATTTTGTTAACCCTAGAAGTAGGACATAACGTTAATATGAAATGTTGCTGGAACAAGTCAGAACACTGTTCTTGCATCCACTTGATAACATGTCAAATAGGCTTCCAGCTGATGGGGGCTGGCTATTCATGGAATCATGCCCAAACAGTAAGGTGTGTCAGGAATATAAATCTATCTGGGAGGATTATACAAATTTTGGATACAGCTGTCCCCAGGTGATAGGACCTTGATTGTCAGCTGTGGTCTTGTATTTACATCCCATCATCATCATCATCATCATCATCATCATCATCATCATCCATTTCCCACCTAGGTGGGGTCAGCTGCATGGTTTCATTTTCAAATGAAAACCAGCTGGTAGTAAGTTTGTATAAGTATAAACTATTTACTTTTGGTGCAGGTAAGATTTCTGCTGTTGTCAATGAGTATGATGAGAACGACAAGCCCTCGCAAGCTGATGGTCGAATGTCAAAACATCAAGCGGAAAGAGAGATGCCGCCGCCGCCGCCACCTGCACCTACCTCCAAGAGTCGTATTGATTCAAGAGAGAAACAAGTCCCACCTACTACTAGAGTGGAAGAGGAGGACATATTTGTTGGGGATGGTGTTGACTATGAGGTTCCTGGTAAAGACCTAAACCAAAGTCCTATATCAGAGGACATGGAAGAGTCCCCACGGAATAGGGAGAGACAATCTTATTTCAGTGAACCTGTTTATGGCCCCATCCCACCTGCGGAACCAGCTGCAGATTGGCAGCAAACTGTGAGTTGATCTATACCTTTCATTTTGATTGAGATTATTCATCTGGAAATTATTTTTATCATGGGGCTTAAGAATTTCTTGCCAAAATTTTCTGATAGGTTTTAGCCTTTCTCAAGTAACTTGTTGCCATCACTGAGTCGGAATGTATACCCTAAATTGGAATGAATTGTTCAGCTTCACAATTCACATACAACAGTGACACATTGATGCATGGCACATGGAACTGTCTAGTTCATCTAAACTTAAAGTCTTTCAACATGTTATCCCACTTTCAGCATCCACTGGCCCATAATCACACTAGTTTGAGGAGCATGTGAGCGTTGATTCCACAAATACAATATCCACGTTTTTTCTAGACCATAGGATGTAAGCCAACTGGCCTCAAACATGAGTTTTGCATTAGCAAGGCCAACAGTACTGGTGTCATTACATGATTATAAGGTTGAGCTTTGTTTGTAGAGCAACATTCTTCAACTAGTCCACTGTATTTACAAGAACTAGTGACCAACGAAAAAAAAAAAAAAAAAAGAAAGAAAGAAAGAAAAGAAAGGAACAAAGGGAAGAAGAAAATTGACAAATGGATACAGTGAGTTTCAACATCACAGGGACCCTGATTTTCTTTTGTTAGGTTTGCAAAATCAGATCCAATGTCCTTACAGAATAAGACTAAAAAAAGGAGATGAAAGACATACAAGGAGATGCATGGTTCACCAGAGCCTGACTAGGGTGCAGCCTGCATGATTAGAAGGTTCGAGTTTGAACATGTGAATGTTCCACAGTAATTTGACTTTCTGCACAATAATTGTCCATGGTAAAAAGCACTTTACTCTCTCCATGAATTGGGTTCTACTGCATGGAAGTCCTCTCACATCAATCTGTTCAAGTTATAGGCTGCTATTGGGAAGTTAACTGGTAGGTCTTTTTGCTGCTGTTAAGTGCCTGTAGAAGCCAACATCGGTGAAGTTGACCAATATTGTACATTCCTTTTGTTGCTACTGCTCAGAAATTTAGTTCTTTAATTTTTCAAATTTTTAATCCTTTATTTTTGCAGAATGGATACGATGCTATGCAGGCACAGGTAGCAGCTAGTGGCTACCAAGGTGACTGGCAAGATTATCAGTATCCTGAGCAGTTGGCTTATCCTGAACAGTACCTTCACCAAAATCTTTCAGAATATGATACGCAGGCAGGAATGAGTGGATTGCAGGATCCACACTTCATGACTCAAGAAGACAAAGATCGGGGCCTAGGGTCTGTTTTCAAGCGGGATGACCAGAGACTTCAGCTGTTAAGGGAAAAGGATGCTCGGGAAAAGGACCCAAATTTCATCTCAGAGAGTTATTCTGAATGCTATCCTGGGTATCAAGAATATAATCGTGAAGTTGTAGACAGTGATGATGAGGATGACTTGTCGAAAATGGACATGGGTGGCAGGGTAGGATTTATTTATTTATTATTATTTTCTCTTTTATTGAACTTTTACTCCAACATGCATAGCCACCCAAGCTGCGTGGGCACTTCAGTACCTGACACAGACTAGTAGACAGTGAATGACCAATAATGTGATGCGAGTCTTATGCTGAATGAGTGGGTGGTTTTTCTACCACTTTGAATTGAAACAGCTATTCTTAGTTTTGTCCTGTTCGTTTGCTCACCAACACTGAAAGAGGAGTATGGATTCCATCTCTATTGAGATTTATATAGTTCTATTAATGGAATTGCATTCAAGATCTCTTAAAATGATTTAACTAATGAGAGAGTTTTGAGTTTCCATTTGGATTTGTGTGAGATGGTGTGGTGCACTTGAATGTTTTGACAGGCCAAGGGTCGTCTCCACCGGTGGGATTTTGAGACAGAAGAAGACTGGGCAAAATATAATGAGCAGAAGGAAGCAATGCCAAAGGCTGCATTCCAGTTCGGGGTGAAGATGCAGGATGGGCGCAAGACGAGAAAGCAGAACAAAGACCAAAAGCTCACTAATGAACTCCACAAGATCAACAAGATCCTTGCACGGAAGAAGATGGAGAAGGAAGGCGGCGGCATTGACAGCGGCGATGCATACGAGGATGACGTGCAACGTGGAAAGAAGCTCCGTGTTTGAGTCGATAACAATCGATGGTGTAGGAACTCTGTTTTCGGATATCTCCTGTTAGTTTTTCCAGGACGACGGCTGTAGTCGACGATCACTATAATGTCGGTCCTTTCCTATTTTTTGCCTGAGGAGATTTGTACTGTGAGATACTCGAGCATGAAAATCTTTTTAGGTTAAATTTCACTTGTATTTATAAATTTTATCCATAATTTTACTTATACATGTAAACTTTTAAATTTCAAATATACATGTATTTTGCTTAAAATTTCACCTATACTTATACAGTTAAGGATTTATTAAAAGCGCTGTTAGCCTCCTGTGAGAAGACAAATATGTTCATATTTAACTATGATTTTATAGTTAAAATTCATATTATAATGAATCTTTTGTAATTTTAAATAAATTATTTTAAATTATGTTAGGACTTAGTATATTTGTCATTTTATAGAGAGTTTAATAACCTGTTTAATGGCTTATTTTTATTTTAAATTATATTAAGACTTGAGTATATTTGTCATTTTATAGAGAGTTTAATAACCTGTTTAATGGCTCATTTAATGAATCTATAATAGTAAGAATATAAATGAAATTTTAAGTAAAATATAAGTGTATATGTAAAGAGTTTAATAACCTGTTTAATGGCTCATTTAATGGATCTATAATAGTATGAATATAAATGAAATTTTAAGTAAAATATAATTGTATATGTAAAATTTTTTTTAAAGTTGATTGGTATAAGCAGAATTAAGGATGAAATGAAATTTATTCATCTTTTCTATTACTAAAACAAAAAGTGCACGTGCAACATGCTGCGACGTCCTTTACAAGCGTAGCTTTTTTTCAATTTTTTTTTTTTCCTGCGCAATAGACTCGTTGAGTCGTTGTATGTGTCGTAGCTGATGAGGATTTTCACGGTGGCGACAAGCGATTGGGGCCAGGGAAACTTTTTATGTTTCCGTTCTGGGCGGCTGGGCTGGCTCCTCCCGCAAAAAGGAAACGATAAGGATGCCTGCTAAGTACATAGATGAAAATAATGATTAAAACTAATATGACTAATGGTAAAAAAGTAGATTCATACGATAAATACATTATGAATCATTCCTGTAAAAATATGATAGCCCGGAAAATGGGAATTCTCATATTTTCCCCCCCTTGAACATGATTTTTCTTCATTCAAAAATTGTCTAGATCGCATATTTAAGTGGACAAGTAAAAATGTTAAAATAAACATGTTTATAAGAGTGAAAGTATATTTGAAATATAGGCTGATATAAGTAAAATAAAAAATACTATAAAGTAGAACTTTTTCATCAAAAATAGGAAAATGATTAAATATATAAATAGCAAAGATAACAAGTAAAAGGTGGCAAAAATATAAGTCGGGCATTGCATCAGTCTAAAATGATGCTGAAGAGAGGTTGTACATCATGTGCATTGACAACAGCGCCAACAATTTTTGTGGGAGCATATGAGTCCCAACCCCATCACCTTCTTCATCCTGATTACTTCCATGTTTCTCCCTCCGCCATACGTTCTTTTGCAGTCTTGCTTGACCCCTTTCCACGGACTAGACAACAAAGCAGCCATGAAAGATGCCGATGCCACTGGCTCATTCATGTCCACTGACAACTGCTATTGAAACTGACAGTTATGCATTGATACTTGAAACCCAATTCTTTCAGTGACTTGATCTCTTAGTGTGTTCAAAACCATACTATATAGGATTTTCAAATTTTCAAAACACTTTTTTCTTAATTTTACCTGCTTCTAATATAACTTTACTAATTCTTAATACGTATGGTTATATTCTCGTCTCAACACAGATTCAATTCAAGATTAAAACAGAATTTAAGAATCTTGCATGATTTGAAACAACAAGTTCTCTTAAAGTTCTAATTTAATTTATTTCTAATAATTATTATAATAAATTCTTCATTTTACTTTCTTGTTCTATGAAAAATTATTTTAAGTTTCTTCCATTTTATTTGTGCCCAGAGTTCGTTTTTTCCTTCATTGTTCTCCCAACGTTGTCAAGCCTAAATAAATCACTTTAAATGTAAGCTATATTTATTTATGTAATTAATTCTACAATCAATTTGAGGTAATGCATAAAATGAAAATGCGTAAGAATAATCAAAATGTTCAACCGTGTTTGTTTAGATAAAATAGAAAATTAAGAATACGAATATGATATATATATA
>JAXCLR010000050.1:11419301-11449344 GCA_035584095.1 Annona squamosa
ATATTGAAACATATAATATTTAAATTTAGTATAGATGTATACTTATGTTTAATAGATATATAAAATTTGAAAATTATGTTATTTGACTCGTATTTTTGACCCAACCCGTTATCCCAAAACCGGTCCGACATCCACCCGAATTTTGTCCCTAACCCTGGTAGAAAAAAGTAAGGGTCAAACCAACCTTGTCCCGATTCGGTATAAAATAAGTGTCAAACAAGATTTTTGAAAAGTAGGATTAGGGTTGGGCAAACCCTGACCCGTCCCAACCCGCCACGATTCCCACCCCTTAGTTACTTGGCCCAAGTAACGGAGCCCTGAAGATGCGTCGCGACGGACGAAAAAAGGAACAGGTCCCCACCACCACTTCCTCCGTTTGTCATTAGTCCCTTCGCCATACGTTCTCCTTCTCGTCGATTCCAGAGCTCTTATAAAATGCTCAAAGCCTTCTGTGAGCTCTCTTGCTTTCTGCAAAATGACGTCTTGCTCAGCCAAACCAGCAAATCTCTCAAGCCTCCACTCCTCGTTCCTTCCCCACCAAACTTCCAAATTTCTTCCCCGAACTCTCCGTTTCCCTGAATTCCGCTTCCGCAATCGACGTCGGCGCCGCCTCAAGCTCTCACTCTCCTTCGACCACTTCCTCGATGCGTTGGTATCCAAACTCCAAATTTCTACTCCCCTCGACATCATCGTCGCTCCTGCCGTTGGTCTCTTCTCCGCCGCTTCTTACTTCTCCTTCCGCCGACGTCGACACGCCGACTCACCTGACTCCGACATTGGCAGCTGGATCCTGTTCACCAACCCCACGCCGTTCAACCGCTTGGTTCTCCTCCGCTGCCCCACTATTTCGTTCCAGGATAGCCAGCTCCTCGAAGGCGTCAACGAGAGGCTGGTGAGCCAAAACCGTCATTTTGTGAATTCGAATAGCGGGAGAATTCCGCTGGAAACGGCGGAAGGGGATGAACTGGAAGGGAAGCTTCTATATCAGAGGGTGTGCCTGAGAACCGACGACGGAGGAGTGATCTCTTTGGATTATCCGGCGAATCTGGACTTGGGGAAGGAGCATGGGCTGGATACTACTGTGTTGGTTGTGCCGGGCACTCCGGAGGGGAGTATGGATAGAAACGTGCGGCTGTTTGTATGCAAGGCGCTGCAGAATGGGTGTTTTCCTATTGTTATGAATCCCAGGGGGTGTGCTGGTTCGCCAGTGACTACTGCAAGGTAAGACATCGCGTTTGAAGTTTGTTATTTTTATCCCTTCCGTTCTTCTCTGATAATGGAAGAATTCAATACACAGTCCACTGCCGGAATAGCGTTGTTTACACCACCCATGGTTCTTGATGGACCTCAAAACATTCTGCTTCTGCTTAGCTCGGAATGCGTGGCTGATTCCGCTGCAGAATATGGATTGCGTATGAGTTACGTCGGTGCAGTGTCCTACAAGGAAAAACTGAACACCAAATGGATGCTCTGTAACTCGGCCTTCTTTTTGATGACTATCTAATAGTTCAATGGGTTATCAGAATCGAAGGATAGAACTGATTGTGCAGGATGATAGGTGATTATTGGTGCCCTAATAAGACCCATATTATATTGCCAGGCCATGAATTGGATAATGGGATCCTTTTCTATTCTGTTGCATGATGACTCGATTAGTTATACCTTGTAAGGAATCAGTAGCACCCTTGAGGTTGATGCATTGGCAATACCAACCAAGAAGGAAGAAGATATAGTGTCAATATAATGTGCATTTTGGCTGGATTAAGATTTTGTAGTAACAGAACAAATGATGGCTGTATGAAATGCTTCATTGCTTCTATATTTACATTTGAAGCATTTAGTAACTGACAATGCCAGGGTGATGTCCTGAGTTTCTTCAAAGAGCAATGATTGTGGTCAGATAGAAGAGAAAAATTACTCATGCAAGCTGCTATTTTTGCTGAAGGGAAAAATTACTCATGCAAGTTGCTAATTTTGCTCAAGAGTTTTTTCTTCAACATTTTGTTGTACTCCTCTTTTGTAACTTATAGTGTTTCGGGTTAATTTCAACTATGGCCACAACTTTTATCTTTAATTTCAAATATACCCACTAAGTATGAAATCTTTCATACATACCAGCTAAGAATGCCAAAAATATCGAATATACCCTAAATCATTATCATTCGGTAGAAGGCTGTCAATGTTGAACGGAAATGACAAATATACCCTGAAACCCGCTTTAGGCGCCAATTGAAAATTAACTCTCTTACGTTGAACCTTCTTCTCAACATTTCTGACAGAGTCTACATTCTCAAATGCTGTCTATCCACGCACGCATCGGAAGAAGGTGAATATGGGGCATATTTGGATGAAGTTGCGGAAGAACTGCAAGAACTTTTCCCATGCTTCTGTCCTGGCAATTGACTTTTGATCAGAGGGAGATGGAGAGAGTTGCAACTGCAGTAACTTACTCACAGGCATACTCTCCTAGCGTGACATGAAGAGTTATCGACTACTATGGCCCAAAAAAGCAATTCTCGATCCAAAATTCTGAAACTTTTGTTCATTCTAACCACCGGAAGCATGTTACCATCAAAGATCCAGATCAAAACCACCACTGGACCACCAAAATAATTGCAAAAACCAACTGGGGCATGAAGAGTGAAGGGACACTAGTTTTTTCCACAATAACATTCCATTTGACATTGTATCGAACACATAATAGATCCAAAATACCACAAAATAGCGACAGAACAGATGATAAAGTAAAGACTATTAATTTAAGAAAAAGAGGATTTTTATACCCTTCTTTTCTTTCTACACTCAACGGCAAGACCAACGGCTCTAGCACGCCTAGAACGGGTGAGATCGGTTCAACAAAGGAGACCCATTCATCCTGCTTTACCTAAGGTGATTTCCATACAGATCCAATCCGTCAACTTGTGGCTGCTGCATACCTTTGTAACCATGTGAACTTGGGCGTCTGTTGTTGCGCCTCGGTGATGAGTACTCCCCCACCCCCCTGCTGCTGCTCGTCCAAGTTGAGCTTGGCCTCCTGACAAACGAACCCGGGCCGGAGATGCGGGGGAATGAAGGGCTCCAGCATGTGTAGCAATGTCAACGACGGAGGTTGCTTCGCCTCCTTGATCTGAGCGAAGAAAGGTGATGAGCTCAAAAAGGAATATGAGGAAGGCGAGAGGGAGGGTCGGCAGGGCGGCCCAACAAGAGGATGGCGGGGTTCTCATGCTACTCAAATCCCAACAGGATTCATGGCCAGCAACGCATGAATTAGAATACCAGGGATGAAATATGTCAAGATGAATCAAGGGCAATTTGGTCCTTTACAAATATTTATCCAGCTCATTTTACTCCGTTTCATGCTTATCTGGTGGCCTGGGATGTATTGGATATTTTGGGCATTTGTAGTGGGTATATATGAAAGATTTTATACTTAATGGGTATATTTGAAATTAAGAGTAAAGGTTGTGAGTATATTTGAAATCAACCCTAGTGTTTTTTGATGACCTTTTGAGGTTAATCGTATTGGTGATAATATATTTGAAGAGAGTTTTGCTACGATAACTTAAAGAGTTGTAATTTTTTACATGGCAGCTCTTATCTAGTTTATTTATGTAGGTTATTTACAGCTGCTGACAGCGATGATGTCTGTACAGCTGTACAGTTCATCAACAAGTCAAGGCCATGGACAACTTTGATGGGCATTGGCTGGGCTTTTGGTGCAAATATGCTGACAAAATACCTCAGTGAAGTGTCTGAGAGAACACCATTGACTGCTGCTGTTTGCATAGACAATCCCTTCGACTTGGAGGAGGCTACACGGTCATTCCCTCATCACGTTGCCATGGACGAAATGATCACGGGTGGTTTGATAGATATTCTACGTGCTAACAAGGTTGATGACTGTTATCATGCATATTTTATATTTGGAGTCTTTACTTTTAAACTAATTCATGGCAATAAGAATGAAGTTATGTTACAACGTATTTTACTAATGACCTCTTAGCTACCAAAGATACTCCCTTAGTAGCTAATTATAGTTCCTGTTTGCAGGAACTCTTCCAGGGAAGAACAAAGGGATTTAATGTTGATGCTGGTCTGTCAGCCAAATCTGTGCATGATTTTGATGAAGCAATTTCTATGATTTCCCATGGGTATGAGGCTGTTGATGAGTTCTACGCTAAATCTAGTACTGGGCAACTGGTCGGCAGGCTGAAGATTCCAATTCTGTTCATACAGGCATGAGTTCTTTCTCTTTATTAGATCACTGTCTGGATGCTACTTAAGTGCTTGCTACGTTCTACTTGCAAGCTCAATCCTAGAGTTGTATTTCTCTTTGTAGAATGGTGCTGGTTTTGAAAATCTTGGCGGGGTATTGTCCACCTCCAACACAAAAGATGGGGCTTGAAGGAGGAAAATAAAAAGAAAGGAAAGATAATAAAAGTTTAAGAAAGTTCAGAATAGAGACCTACCCACTATCAATCTGCTTTTGCTGTTTGGTTTCTTTCCTGTTTGAGAAGTGTTAAAACTCTGTAGGCATGAGGAGCAATGTTACAAGATATAACTAGGATTTCCCACCAAGGAAACAGCAATGAGCATAGGATACTAGTAATACCACCTGGAAAAGTTAATTTTTTCTAGACTGAAGCTCTGTGTGTTCAATCGTTATGATCTTCATATTGATGCATTGAATTGTTATCATCATTGCCGACAACACTTTGAGTTTTCTTCTGACGACTGGGTGCTTCACACATGGATGACATGTTTTACTATTACATGTGCTACTCAATTTGTTGTTTCTTATTGTTCTTTGGATGATATGCATGTGAGTTGTGAATCAACTGATCTGAAAATTTTTCATACATGTCTTTCTTCTATGGTCTGTTTCATCAGGCTGGTGGTTTTAATGTCTGATATTAGTTGGCCACCTGATGATATGTTAACTGAAATTTATGGACTTTAATTGGTAATATTTTTCCACTAATGGAAATCACTGATCAAAAAGACTTTTTCCATGTCAGTAAAAAGAGGAAAATAAAAACAGTTTCTTATGCCAATAAAGAGAGGGAAAAATAGAGAAAATCTCATACTTAGATGAAGATTTCTTTCTCTATGCAGGTCTGATAACAGTATTTGCATGCTTGATCACCTGATTATATACCTTTTTTGTTTATTAAAAACTTGATGGAGATCATGTTGACATGTGCCCGCTCTGTGCCTATTAGAGGCGTAATCGTAGAAATTAGGGTTTTGTTTATGAATAGTTTTGATTTTTAGGTTTTTGTTTTTTAATTATCTCTTTGTATTCAAGTTTACTTCTAAAGTAAGTTTGCAAATTGCGTTGGGTTACACTTTCTTATTACTTGAGTTATCTTTCTATAAATAGGGTCACATAGGGTTTATGTAAGGGATCTTATTTTGATAATTGATCTGAGATTCTACTTTTCCTAAAATTCCCTTATCTTTTTCAACCCTAATTCCTCTAGTTCTTTCCTCTTTCTTCCCTCTTGTTCCCCTTGAAAGAATCTTTCCTTTATTTCTTTGTTCTCCTCTACTCGTCCTGCATCAACTTGGCATTAGAGCAAAAGCTAGTTAAATATCCAAAGGGAGATTCAGGCAGCATAATTTTGCAGGTAGCAATATTTTCAGCCCACAGGTGTGCATGTATTGTCTGAATTTCCTAGTCTCTCCAAACATGAACAAGTACTGCTTCAGGTGGAAAATCTAGGGCTGCCACCTGTTGTAATTTACGCACAACTGCCTCAATTTTTCAACACCTAGTAGAAGGCTCAGGATTTTTGTTGCCGCAAGCAGCCCAGTCCAGCTCTTTCACAAAAACTGCACAAAACGCTGCCCAGTCCTGATCTATTCAGAAGATTACACGACAACCTCTCAGCATTAGAAATTACACAACAGCCTCTGAGTTCCAGAAATTACACAAGTCCTTGAGTTTCGGAAATTTCAGCATTACACCCGAGTTTCAAAAGATTGCAGATCTGCCCCAAAATTTTTAGAAATTACAGCACCCCTGACTTGTCTGAAATTGCAAATCTGCCCCAATTTTTATAACTTACAGAAAGGTCCTCTTCTTCCAAAAATTTCAGAATAGCCTATCAGGTTTTCGGGAAAAGGTCTTGTAGGACTTCTAAAAAGGTGCATTCTTTGTACTTGAATTCGAATTATTCTTATATCTCTTGGCAAGTAAGAATACCTCTTTTTTTTTTTTTTTTTTTTATACAAAGGCTTGCATAGAATTTAGGATCTTCAACTCCTTTTCCCCAAAACAAAATCCTGAGCAGGAAAGTAAGAATACCTTCTTTGAATTCATTATATAACATCTTATAGGTTAATTATTTTGTGCACAATTTAAATTATAATGGCTTACATCTTTGTGTTTTGAATTGCATTCTCACTCCATTCCTAATCACTTCTTTTTACATCAACCATGATTACAAATTTGACTTGTTGCCTCCGTAAAAGGATTATTTGAAACTTGTGAGCTATTACATGGATGTCTATTTAGTAATGATGTCTATGAGATGGATGTAGATACTTATCGTAGGCATTATGAATTTACTGAAGGTGATTATGTTATAGTTCGTATGTAACCTGAATGATTTCCAAAAAATTCTTTTAAAAAGGTTGTATGCACGAGTCAATGGTCCTTTCCGAATTCTTCAAAAGATTGGACCAAATGCATACATTTTTGACTTGCCTACAGATATGGGAATTAGTTCAACATTCAATGTAGAAGATCTGATATCCTATAGAGGCACCTTTGAGCCTCCTCAATTGCCTACAGGTATATCAAGTCAATGAGCTTCATCATCTAATTCTACACCAATTTTACCTTGAGCTCCGATTGCATTTCTAGATCATATATTGAAAGAATTCTCCAAGATGAAATTATAATTTCTCCTTCAGGCGGATATCATAGATACCTCATTCAATGGAAGAACAAATGACATGCTAATCCCACTTGGATATTTGAAAATGAACTTTAACATTTAGATCCAAATTTGTTTGAGTACTATTATCGAAATAACTCTTCAGAGGCGAGTTTTTTTCAGTTGGGGAGAATTGATGGAGATCATGCTGACACGCACCCGCTTCGTACCTATCAGAAGCGCAATCATAGAAATTAAGGTTTTTTATGAACAATTTAGATGATTGGGTTTTTATTTTTTAATTCTCTCTTTGTATGCAAGTTTATTTCTTGAGCAAGTTTGCAAATTGCATTGGGTTGCACTTTCTTATTACTTGAGTCATCTTTCTATAAAATAGGGTTACATAGGGTTTATGTAAGGGAGCTTTTTTTGATAATTGATCTGAGATTCTACTTTTCCTAAAATTCTCCTCTCTTTTTCAACCCTTTTTTCAACCCTGATTTTTCTGGTTCCTTTCTCTTTCTTACCTTCTTTTCCCCTTGAGAGGATCCTTCCTCTTTCTTCTTTTTTCTCCTCTACTTTTCCTACTTCAAAACTACTGGTTTCATTGTTGGAACACGTCGGCCTCCTTTGTTTTTTATTTTATTTTTACAGATTGTCCAGTGAAGTATGATTGTAATTCAATATGTTCCCAGTGATGCTGTTGATGTACAATGCTAATTTTCTTGTGTACTTACTGTTTTGATAACCAAACATTATAAAGAAGTGCATGATTTTCACTTTCCTGTTGTTTTTGTATTCCTCTGGGACAGAGTGATAATGGAACAGTACCACTTATCTCCATTCCACGCAGCTCAATATCAGAAAATCCTTTTGCAAGCCTGCTTTTGTGCTCTTGTTTGCCTGTGAATAATAATTCAAGGAAGAAGTCTGCTATTCCCTGGTGCCAAACTCTTGCCATTGATGTAAGTTGGTATCTTTCGGAGGTTCTTCTCAACTTCATGCTGATGTTTGACTATACCAAAATCTGAGCGTATGCTAATTTCATTTATTTATATTCCATATTATCTAAATAGATATGCATTTGCATCTATTGAATAATCCAAGCTTCAAATCCTGTCTTTATTCCTGACTGCTCACTAAAACTATAGAAAGGTCGAAGGTAGTTCCAGTTTTCTGCTAATAAATTTGACTGTTTCCAGTTTATTCAGTGGGCACTTGATTGAGTTTATTTTCTTTGTTTTTATTGAATTGTTTGTTTGCACAGTGGGTAAATATAGATGGTAATGCTACATTGTTTCTTCATTCCCTTATTTCTAGTTTGTATGCATGTTGCTCTTGCAGTGGCTTTCAGCTGTGGAGCTTGCTCTTTTGAAGGGTCGCCATCCTCTTTTGAAGGATGTAGACATCACAATCAATCCATCAAAAGGTGCAACTTTGGTTGAAGGAAGGGCACTGGGTAGTGCAGAACATCTTTCCAATGTTACACAGTTAAATGTTCTAGATGAATTTCGTGTCAATAAGATCAACAAAGATGGGGTTCAGAATGGGCATCATTCACATTTTAAATCAAGACAAGATAGTCAAAGGAAGCTTAAAAGCTCAGGATCACAACAAAAGAAAAATATTGGAGAGTTGCAACAAACCAGCTTGAATGGTTTGGACCTAGTGAAAGAGGAAGTAGACAATCTATTGGAAAATGAAGAAAGTCAGACAATGCAGACAGCAAAATTGGTTATGAACATGTTGGATGCTACTGTGCCTGGTGCACTGGGGCAGGAACAGAAGAAGAAGGTAATGCTCATCTTTTCGATCAGTGCCTGGTCTTGCAATGTGTTCTGATGTTTTGTTTCATCTTATTATATGTTCATAAGTTCAAGGTGTTGGTGCAAGTTTTATTTTCTTCTACAGGAAAATAAAACATTCAGGAGGTATTCGGAAAAAGTCAAATCTTATCCAGGAGTTCCATCCTTTTTTGTTGCACCAGCAGTGCTCAAATTCAATTTCTAGGTGTTGGAGCCAAGCTCCAGTCTTTAACTTTGGTTCAACACATAAATTTCCCTGGTGTATACGCGATCTTAATTGCCTAGTCCATCTGGTTTCATTTGATTGAATGCATATGGATGAATATTGCAAATGGTTTAGTTTTTTTTTTTTTTTTTTTTTTCTTGAAAAACTGGTTGCACCGTGGAACCAGTTGTTTTGAATTATTACCATATATCGATATAACTAGGGTAATGATTAAATACACACACACACACGCACGCACGCACTAAGCCTCGGTACATATTGGTATTATGATTTTTTTTTTTTAGTTTTTAATTTTGGGTGTGTTTGGTAATGTTAAAGAAACGTCAAGCTAAAACTTTTCATTCTTCATAATTACCATTTTTTAAATTATTTTTTCCACATTTTTCTATACAGCTACCTTGCTTTTCGATCATTTCTATGCAACTACCCACACAATTAACTTATCTATTTTAATTTTATTCTCTTTACTCTTTATCACTAATCTTATCATATCACATAATTTTCTTTCAATTTAACAATTTTTATATCAAAAACTTTTTATCCAAAAATTTTATCGCTTTTCAAACACACCCTTTGTTTTGTTGTTATTTAGCCCCACATGCATTTAGTTTAATACCAAAATTTACAATTTTCGGATATTTGTATATATATTTTTTATAATTTAAAAATCAATGATTTGTGCCCTATAAAAGGGGTGAAAACTGTTGATTTTTGAAATTATAAAAAATACAAAAATCCAAAAATGATAAATTTTGATATATGTAAAGGCTACATGTGGGTCCACATAAAAATGAAAAGAAAAATAGAAATATAAAAGGCTCAAAAACACTCACATGTTGAGGCTCAACACATATATGTATTGAATCATTAACAATATATTGATATCTATCTTTATCTTTAGTTGGATCTCAGATCAACAAGTATCGATTGTTTATGTGATTGTGTACTCATAGATCATTGCTCATTTATCATTGCATGTATAAGACAGACTCTTTCTATCCACACCATGGGTAAATGCACAATAATTGTGGAAAGATGTATAAAATTGGTAACAGGAATTCTGGTGGTTCCTCGCCAAGTTGTTAAGCTAACTAGTTGAGCTGGATCATTGTTTACTAGGGTTTTTATGTTATCCTGGCAGTGGTGCCATTGTGATCCTTGGCTAATTCAAGAGCCCAGGTGATTGGGGGTGGTTTTAGGCTTTTAGCCTTGTGGTAGCACTAGTTAAAGTTGTTCCTCCATTATCAAATCATGCTGTGGTTGGTTGAGAGAAACATTTAGTCAATTGAAAAATGCTGATGATAATGTGCATTCTTAGGGTGTGTTTGTTTAGGATAAAAAAGTGTCAACTAAAACTTTTCAATCTAAAACTTTTCACTTTCCATAATTACTCTATTTTTTAATTATTTTTTCATATTTTTCTACACAAACTACCCTACTTTTCAATCATTTCTACACAACTACCCATACAACTAACCTATCTATTTTAACTTATTCTCTTTACTCTTCATCATTACTCCTATTATATCACATCACTTTCTATTGATTTAACGACTTCTACTCCAAAAACTTTTCATTAAAAGTTTTACCTCTAACCAAACACACCCTTAATCAGCATGTTTCCATGGTATGTTCTAACGGACTTTCCTGTTTCATTCTTCTGGTTTTTCAGGTTCTAATTGCAATGGAACAGGGGGAAACATTTATAAAAGCCTTGCAGGAAGCTGTGCCAGAGGATGTTCGTGGAAAACTTACAGCTGCTGTTTCTGACATAGTGCAAACTCATCACTTAAATCTTGATGGGCTTGCAAGAATTAAATGGATTCAGAGTATGAGGAAGGACATTGGTGAGAAGTCCTTCAATAGAGAAATCTCTCAGGACAGCAAGGGGAAGTTGCAGGATGATTTCAGGAGCCTTGCTTCTGGTGTTAAAGTATCAAGTGCCAATCAATCTGGTTCTGAAAATCCTTCTGAAGTATCAGCATCCGAGCATCAGCTTTCAGAGAAACTGCATAAATCTGGTGATTTATATGCTCAGGAGGGAAGTGGCAAGGCAACCGATGAAAATACTTCCAAAATGAAGGATTCCAGTGGGGTGGAAAGCTATGAAACTTCTTCTCAAGAAAAGGGATCTGAAGCTTCAGGTCCTGTTGAAAGTGTGTTGGAAGGAGGGAAGCCTGGCCGTCAAACTGAGTCTGCAAAATTGTGTGTCACTGACAATGCTGACGAGCAACAAAAGTTGAACCAAATCAATGCTATAGTAGATGCAGATGCTACAGATGACCTGGCTTTTGCAAAGGAGATGAATAATATGACAAAAAATGATGAAGGAGAGTCGGTGACAAGTGATAGTAAACTGTCTTCTTCTGTGGATCCTGGTGCATTGTCTTCTTCTTCTTCTTCTTCTTCTACGATTTCAACCACTCCAGGATCCTCATCAGTGGGAAGAAATGGTGATGATGCGCAAAAGAATGAAGACAAGAGTGTGCAGGCAGTGAAACCTGGTTCCTTGGCTACAGCTGAGGAACCAACTTCATCGCCACCCACTACCCCATCAATCGATGTTTCCCGGGCATTAGATGCCTTAACAGGAGTAGATGATTCTACCCAAATAGCAGTTAATAATGTTTTTGGAGTTATAGAAAATATGATCGACCAATTGGAAAAGGAAAAGGAGCAGGATAATCTTGGACAGCAGAAAAAATACGAGAATGGGGAATCTGATTCACATCCAGGTAAACCTGGTGTCATCAATGAAAGTGAGGCTGAAGAGAAAGAAACCAGGAAAGATCCCTCGTCAGAAGAATCTGATTTGGGACAATTGAACAATCTTCTTTTGAAGGGCCATTCTGAGGAATGCTCTAACCCACAAGCAGACACTATAGATTTGAATCTCAATGAAGGCCTTAATTTATCATCTATGAGGAGCATTGGTAGGTCCCAAGTAAATATGGGAATTGGTAGTTTGAACACGGCAGAAAAGAGAAACAGGAAGCATTTGATGGATGTTGCACCTGTTACGGAGGATTCTAAAAGGATTAGACATGTGTGTAGTTTTCCATTACACATAATTATAAACCCATACTTGGATTCACCTTACAAAGAGTACCTTCGTAAATGTATTCCTTCAATGATGCCAAATGAAACATTAGATTTAGATTCAACACATGATCTATTGCTAGAATACTTTCCAGAAGATGGCCAATGGAAATTCTTGGATCAGCTTGAAAACAATGGGGAATTTTTGTATGATAAAGAAGCTTCCGCTACTTCAAGGGTCCAGAGTAGTGATTTACCACTCCAAGATAGTGATGAAGATAAAATTATAGAACCATCTTATGTAATACTAGATAGTGAACTAGAACAACATCCAGCCGTAGAAGCTGATGTATCTAGAAGTGAAACCCAAGTGGGTACAAAAATGATAGAATTGATGTGCTTAATAAAAGTCACTGTGCTTCATTCTTTGAAGGTTGAAGTGGAGCGCAAGCTAGGGATGTCTGATATCAAAGACATGGACTCAAAGCTTGCATACGACATGGAAAATGTTGCAGATGAGGTGGCTATGGCCGTGATATGTGACAGTGAGTGGAACTTATCTGATCCAACAGCAATAAAATCTGGTACACTTCATGCAGGGAATGTTATAAACGCAATAACATTGGCTGTCCAAGAAGCCAGCCACTTGAAGAAAGTTCTGCCAGTTGGTCTCATCGTAGGTTCTACCTTAGCAGCACTGAGGAAGCACTTTCATGTTGTCGCATTGCACAAAGGTGAGAGTGAATCTGTAGAAGATCTGGGTGGAAATGTGCAAGCTAACTCTTATGGCCAAGAAGCAGAGACATATTGTGGAGCTGTTGATGAAAAGAATAAATATTCAGCTATTAATACCTCAACAAATGGAGAAAAAAAGCAATATCAGAAATCAATATTAAACAAAGATAATGTTATGGTTGGTGCTGTTACAGCTGCATTGGGAGCATCTGCTTTACTGGCCCATCATACGGTAATAAACAAATTCATAAAGATTTTTTAGTTATTTATATGGTCTTAGGTGACTGTCTCCCATTACTCACTGAGAGTATCCTCCACAAAGACACATTCTAAAATTCAACTCGACTTCATAATTTGCAAATTAAATCTTTGCGATAAACCATGCTCCCAAGATTAAAAAATATAAAAATGTCGTTCACTGAAAACTTTTAACTAATGTTGTTTTGTTGCATATGGTTGCCCTATGATATTGATATGTTGTAGAACATTACTACTTGCATTCCGTTGCTATTTGCTTCTTTTGTTTCATGTCCCTTCATTTCTTTGGTAGAATTTCCAATCGATTCATGTGATTGATATGTGAAGCCCAGGCAAGTGAATTTGATGTTGCTGATTCCTGTAAATCTTGCTTTTGTCATTGTTCATACTCACAATGTGCTTTCCATGCGGGGCATAAAATTTTTTTTTTTTTTTCTGACATTAGCGCTTTAAGCATGAGAAAGATTCTAAAAGAAAAAAGGAAGTAAAAGGGCCTTAACATTCAAATGCATGTTATTAGTGTATTTTTTCATTTTTACATTCTCCTTGAAGTTTATGGTTCAAAACCTTGGATGTTTGTCTCATATGCAACCACTAACTTGGGGAAGTTCCACAGTTTTTTCCTGCTCAAGTGGATGGCTACTAGGAGTATGTAAAAGTTTGTAACCAACCAATTAAGATCAGCTTCCTGCCAATATAGAATATCAGGAGTTCTTTGTAGTCTTCCATAGATTCTTGTCTATTGCATGTTTTGCATGTCAGCTGGTGCTGTGGTTCTAACTTCTAACGTACAGAGGGAATTTAATGTTGCCTTGGGAATGTCAATTTCTGATCTTCATGTGGAAAACTGAAATGCATTAATTTGTCATTGGTGTCTCTTTTCTTATCTCCATTGGTTTTGTCGCATGCAGAACAATGATGTCCAAAAACATGCTGAAGCTTCTGAAGTTCCATCCACCACCATTGATGTCAAACAAGAAGCACAGAGAGGGGCTGAAAATCTTGAGGAAGCAATACAGGAAAGGAACCACAATAACATTGTTGCGAGACTTGCTGAGAAAGCCATGTCAGTTGCAGCTCCCGTTGTTCCTACCAAGAGTGATGGAGAGGTAGACCAAGAAAGGTTGGTTGCATTTGTTTCCAAGCCCTCTTTGTGATTTGGGTACTCTTCCATTACTTCTTGCAATGTTGTTTGCAGGCTGACATGTAAATTCTTGTGTAAGCAGGTTGGTTGCAATGCTAGCAGACCTGGGGCAAAAAGGGGGAATGTTGAGGCTGGTTGGTAAAGTTGCTTTACTTTGGGGTGGTCTACGTGGTGCCATAAGTTTGACTGACAGGCTTATCTCTTTCTTGCATATTTCAGAACGTCCCTTGTCTCAGAGGTATCCCTTACCAGTAATTTTGTTTACTCAATTTTTAGCCTCTGTTTTGGTCATGACCTGAACCACTTCAATTTAATACATATAAGTTATTGTTCACATTGGCTCACTAGGCCTCTCAGTTTTTCCTTGGAAGGCGTTTCACATGGTCAAAAAGATTAGGCAATATATTATCCTGTTGCTCTTCCTCTACACATTTGATGTCCTTACTGTCCTGATCTCCACTTATCATTTAGAGGGTAATAAAATCGTGCATGATAGTTAGGGAGTGACTTCGACACTATTATTCCCCACTTGATCAATTCAGTTCAGTACATAAGAAGAATTGTTTGCCTTAGCCCACCGAACCTCATGGTTTTGCTCCCTGAAGGCACTTCACGTGGTCAGATGCCGGGCAGACATATAGGCCAGATTCTTTCCACCAAACATTTGATGTGTGATTTTGTGGGCTTCATGCTTTTAACCAATGCCCTTTCACATTTTTGTTCAATATTTAAACCATCCTATGTGAATTTGTTACAAACAAGTTCCTTGACTAGGTTCAGTTTCTCTTCAAATCTAGGCATAATCAGTGTGATTCATACTTTCTGTTTGGAGCAAACACTATACTTTACTTTTTCATGTTCCAACTCTAGTCAGCTGAGTTTTAAAAATTGTAGCTCCATTGGGTCTCCAATATTCTAAATATCTCACCAGTTTAAACTGTCTTGGAAACTGAAAGTGGACATTTGTTTGAATTTTTTGTGGATTAATTTTTTTTTTTTTGGAAAACATTCTTTGAAGTTTATCTTCTCGCATTAATACCCTCTTGCCCTTTATGCATCCACATCATTACCAACTCCATCCATCTTCAGGTGCATCGCCTTGAAAAGGATTTTCATTTTTTTTTTCTTTTTCTTTTTTTCAGAGGAACATAGAGCAGGACCTCTTGTGGATAATATTTGTCAACCTGAGTCTCTGAGATTGACAGTCATATATTGTCTTGCAAGTCTGGACATGTTCATGCTCATCTGCGTCTTCCATTCCAATTAACTTCCTGTTACAGCAATTGACATGAACTTCACTCTTTCTTCTTGGTAGGGTTCTTGGATTTGTTTTCATGGTGCTGGTTTTATGGTCACCCATAGTTGTTCCTCTATTTCCAACGCTTGTACAGAACTTCATGATACAGAAATCTGCTGGAATTGTTGAATATGCTTGTCTAGTTGGCCTCTGTATTTCTGTTACGCTACTTGTTATGCTATGGGGCAAAAGAATTCGAGGATATGAAAATCCTGTAGAAGAATATGGGTTGGGTCTGACATCATCAGACAAGGTATGCAATTATTATTCCATGCCATTCTAAATTATGGATGGAATTTTCACTTTTGCCCTGGCAAATGGTTTGTGTCCTGTTTTGGTGAAACTCAGCTTTTGGTAACGTTCTTGTTTCTGTTTTTGTGGGCTGGAGTAATGATTACAGTATTTTTTTCCAATTGAGATACAAAATAGCAATATGCGTTCAATGCAACTCCTGTGTCACTTGAGAAACAAAGGAACATATAATTGTGTACAATTTCATGGCATTAAAACCTTCAACTGAGTGACAACTTCTGCTTACAGATGTTGGAGTCAATGAATTGTATCTATAAATTGTTGGTTTATGATTGTTTCCTTGTACCATTAAATTTATTGTGTGCAAATTGTTCTGAAGATGTTGGAAGCCATTTTGATAAGCAATAGCCCATGGATCAACCATGTGATGTTTGTGAATCACTATGTTTCTATACATTTTTCATCTTCAGAAATGGCTTCCTACAAAGGCCTGAGTAGAGAGAAACTCTCAGATCCCCGGGCATGTGACATAGAAAGGCCTGAGTAGAGAGAAACTCACTGCCCCCATGTGGTATACTGCATAGGATCGGTGCTTAAAACATTTATAATAAACCCAAAAGATCCCTTGCATATTTGCCACATCCTTTCTGTCCAAACTGTATGACATTACTCGCTACATGTAACCGTATTCTCATGGTCAAAATTAAAATAAACTACTAACCCTCAATAAATTGCTGCTAATGACCTATAGAGATCAGATGGGCCCAATTGGACAGCTTGGAGTAGTCCGATAATAAAAAGCAACTACTGATTTCTGATAATAATCAATATTTATATTTGTTCCTCCAAGAAAAAATGCAAGTCTATGCATAAATCCAACACATGGATATGGAATATATCAAAAGTAGCTAAAATTTGGTGGTTCTTCTGTAGCCATATTGATCCGAAAGTTGGTGTCCTGATGCTTTTGGAATATCTTACAGGCTCAACAGCCACAATGAACTTCCTGCTTAAAATTTTTAGTTAATCAACTCATTTTCTATATGACACTATTCTTTAAGAGTGCATCATTTGCAATGAGGGGAGTGGGGGAGGGGAAGCTGGGTCTATTGCAATAGCATACTTCTCAACTCATATAGTGGCTTTCTCACTGAAATTTATAGAGCAGTTGCCCAGTTGAAGTAATCTAGTATGCTACAAGAATGCCGCATAACAGTGGCTTTCTTACTGAAGGAGTTGAAGGGCAAGAGGTGCAATTGCACTATTGCCTCCTAAGTTTGAGGTGTGAGTTATTGATGTGCCAACATCTTTCTTAGGCCTAGATATGCATATAATGTGTTAGACTGGTTAGAATGTATGAGTTTGTGATTTCGAATTTATTATCCTTATTTGTGATTTCGAATTTATTATCCTTGGACTTTTTTGGTTTGTTAGTCATTGTAATTGAATGTCATATGGTTAAATAAATATTTTTTCTTGGCTTGCAGGTGAATGATCTCTTCAAGGGTTTGATGTTAGGAATGATGCTGGTCTTATCTATACATCTAATCAATGCAGCACTTGGGTGTGCACAAGTCACTTGGCCTTTAGGAGCCTCCTTATCAGGTAGTTTTCTGTTGTTTAAAACATTTGGAGGAATGCTATCAATGGCTGCTCGAGGAATTGTACCAGCCATTAGTGTTATTGTAGAAGAATTGCTGTTCAGATCATGGCTGCCAGAAGAAGTAGCTGTGGACCTGGGATATCTCCATGCCATTATGATTTCTGGCCTTGCCTTTTCCCTACTCCAGAGGTACTAACCTATGCACATCTTCTTTCCTTCCATTTATGAATATCTAGGTAGGCTTTTTGTAAGAAGTCTGAATTTATAGGTGCTTAAGAATATGATAAACCGTCGAAGGTCCAGAAATTGTGTAGACTTTCTGAGTTTTATTAAATTCTGCCTTGGACATGTTTTTTTTGTTTTTTTTTACCATGTTTGTCATAAATGAGCCAGCCCTATTACGAGACTGTTACATGAAGTTAGGCCTGGTCTTGCTTCTTTATTATGGGATCCATTGTCTATTGATTGACTTAGGGTAACAATTCTGTGCAACACAAAATTTATTTTTGTTGGATTCTGTTGTAAGCAATTTTGTGGCATTCATAATGATGGGCTTGATTGAAAATTGTGATTACTTTTATCTAAGTGTCTTTGACTACTTGGCAGTAAGCCAGAACCTTTTAGTGTCAAATTGACAGCCATGTGTGTTATTTGTAATTTATTTTTAAACTTGAATTGATTATTTTATTAGCAATTTAAGAAATCTTACAATGGTGATCAGCTTCCACTTTTGCTAACAAAATTGGAAAATTTTCCTTCATTTGTTTGTGAGATATAGTAACAAGCAGCAGGTATTTGCGTCTGTGCCTCCAAGAATTGCATATATTGCATTTTAAACCACTTAAACTTCAAATAATGGAATTGTATCTCCTCAGTTTTTTGCCCTCACGATTGTGGTAATGAGTTGCCATGGCCAGGGATATATGTTTTCCTTTCTCAGAAAAGACAAAATTCCCATGGAAGGCTCCATATTGAGTTCTTTATGTGGTGCAACATTGAAATTATAAGCTAAATTGTTTCCCCACCAAACCAATTACATCGAGCATCTTAACCAATGAACTGCTTATAGCTCATAAAGGTAAATATGAAAATGCATATATTGCTCATGAGATTCATAGGAACACTATCCATTCAGATCTTCATAACCACTGCAGAAAGAGGGACAAGGAAAGAGGTGAAAATCAGGAGATGAAATTTGGACTCAATTACTAGCCAACACTCCAAATCACCACACTCAAACACTTCATCACCATCTTCTGGAACCAACTTCTTCAAACTTAGGCCTACTGCAAGATCGACCATATCCAACATATCCTTTGCTTCGTGGGAGACCCACTCCCTTTCGGTTCTGCTCGTGCTGACTTAACCATCTCCCCTTCTCTCATACATCCTTGCATTATCAGATTGCATGTCTCGTCCAGGTGTTGAACCTTGTTAGATCTGAGTTTGATCTAAGCAATTGAATTGCCCCCTCTACATCTATGATCTTATCTTTGTTGCCTAGGGGCAGGTTCTCTGCAAAGTTCTCACGCCAGACATTGTTCTGCATGTTGTAGGTCTCTTCAAACTTTCCTTCACAATGAGGGGTTTTCTACTGAGATTTGAGTGATTAAACAAGGATTTGTGATTTAGGGAGAAGTTTTGGGATTTAGGGGGGATTTGCAAACTAGAGAAAAGCTTCAGTTGTGCAATAGAAGTTATTAGTGGCAATTTCATCTCTTGGCAAAAATTTAATAATGATTCACAAATGATGGTGGTTTTTTCAACTGGCCTATGGCGGTGGCATCCTGGATATTTTCTGAATGTAGTCTCTGAAACTACGGACATAAATACAAAAATATAGGCAAACTTTGAGGGTGTGATGTAAATTACCCAACGATGGCTGTTGAAACTGGTTTTGGGCCATTGTGTCTGGTATTTGATATTCCCTGTGCTCTGTTTCTTCTTATTTTCAATTGTCTCCATCCTTGTTCCTTCTTTAATAAAGTTGAAGTTGTTTGATGGAGTATTTATTAAATTCTCTAGAATGTTCCAATTACATTCATGATGAACGTCTGCATCTGGTTTTCTTTTATAGCTATCCATTTGGTCCATACTTTGTATGCTGACTTTTATTCATGAATAAATAAAAAACAGCTGGAGTCAACCCGGGTGAGTATTTTAGTCTATCACAACTTCGGTTGAATCTCCATTTTCAATCCAAATATTTTTTTGTGTTTCATGAATGCGAAATTAAAGAATTCAAACCTGGCATTTGGTTCTAATGCAGGTCCCCCACTGCAATACCAAGCTTATGGTTGTTGTCTTTGGCTCTAGCTGGGGCTAAACAAAGGTGTGGTGGCTGTCTCTCTGTTCCTATTGGAATACGTGCTGGAACGATAATTGGGAATTTCATCTTGCAAACTGGTGGCTTTGTAAGGTACTCAACGGGTGCACCAACGGGTGCAGCACTCTGGTTAAGTGGCATCCATCCCTGGCAACCATTTGGTGGAATTGTTGGGTTGGCCTTTTGTGGTATATTGGCTGCATTTCTTTATCCGCTGGAATCTCCTTCAAGGGCGAAATTTCAGAAGCCATCCTAGATCCAATCAGCTCATGGTCTATCTTTTCAGTATTTATCAGTCATGGCCTGACCCTTTTTTTTGAATCTTTTGGTGTATGAAGGTGGATTGAGGTCCTGCATGAGAGCTGATTCATCTATGTTCTTTGAGTTATGAGGTAACATACTATTTCAGGTGGAGGCGTGAAATGTGAAAATGTTTCAAGCCCATTTCTCAGTTGGATCATGTACACACTATGAGTTTGGTGGCACTGTGGCAACTGAGACAGCAGCGGAATATGCTGATACATCCGGCTGAAGCATTTGTCTTACACTGATGACCATCTTGAGAAACTCAACATGAGATAGAAGGGTTTTAACATTTCATCAGACTATAAGGGCAAGGCCAGGCATCCTCTTTCATCCATCATAATTACTGAATGCAGCACCTTGAGATTAGTCATGGAGAAGTGGGTCAAGTATGATGACTTAAGGACTGCGGAAAGACAAATATGGCCTGATGATGTGTGGCATCTTAGCTTCGGGGCATATTTCTTTCCTCTTCTGCGGACATATTTTTTTCTGATTTTCGACTTGAATTTTGCAAGTAGTTTATCATTAGTAAGAAAAGGCAGTGAAGATAAAATATCAGCTTGTTTTATAGCAAGAGCCGTTGCTCATTAACAGTATATGAACGTTAGTGAGATTTCTGAGTTTTAGAGTCTTAGCTCTAGGTTTTAGTCATGGACTCATTTGTGTCATTGATTCTAGGCCACCTTTTGGTGTATTTGATGTTGTGTAACTAGTTTGTAATAGGTTCTATTTGACGGCTCATTGGTTCAGTTATCATCCATGGCCACAATTGTACAAATTCAATGCTGCTTGCCCTCCTAAATAGGGTAGATAGGATAGTTGTGGATTTGGAGGTATATCATGTAAAATTATTCTTTTTAGTTTTGTACTTATTATTATTCCATGAGGGATGCATGTAAAAAAGAATCTTAATATGAGTAGCACTGTTATTATTTTGAATGGAAGTGCCTTTCTGGTGCGATTCGCACTATGTACCCAAATCGAGTATCTTAGTGTCTACTGAAATCTTCTCTGACAGATATTCTCTTCCTTCACCTTTCGGAATTTGTATTTTTCTCGAAGCAATTTTCTTTTGCTGTACTTCCAGAGTTCCACACCTTTGTATGGGGATGAAAAGAGCACAAAATACATGTGATTTTTTTTATTACAACGACACAGATATTACCTGTCAGAAAGAAGGGGAGCTTTGGATTAAAAGATAAAGTGAATGAAGATAAAATAGAAATTTTTTTCATGAAAAAAGGAACCTACCTCTTTTTGTAAACATGGACCCCCAAATAGTTCCCTAAAATTCACCACGTCCTGCATAGTGCACGGCCTCTCTAATAAGCATAGCATTCTGGCAGTTATTCCATGGTTTGTGATGGGAACAACCAATACGAAGGTGACAATTTCCACATTTAGGTCCACTACCAAAAAAAGAGGTTGGCTAATGACTTTGATGCACTACGAGATCCGAGGCTGGACTCTGTTCAAAGTATTATTCCATTAATCTAGATCCAAATAAATGACGATAATGTTAGTGCGGTCTCAATGAAGGCATTGTTGTTAGTATTTCCAATCATGCTGACGAGTTACCAAGCTCTCTTACTGTGTGTACTTCACATAGCACTACTACACAAAACATGAATTCGGAAGGCTATGCATTCAGCCAATTTGGAATCTTGGATTGGGTATGTCTGCTTATTTTCAAGTTAATTCTCTTTTCGCTGTTTATAAAATCCTTGATTAAATTACTCATTTTCCATTTCCCACAAAACTCGGAATATCCAGACTCCCCACAAGAGATCAAGTTCCAATTTGCATTGCTCATGTTTCCCCCTTCATTTTTCCCCTTATATTATGGTAAACACATGAGTGGTTAAGGCAAGCATGTGCTTGAGAACATCAGATACTGTAACTGAAAACGCGAATGAACTTGATATTTAATGTGAACGGTGCTGAGAAGAATTGACTGGCCATGGGCTCAATCATCCCAAATGGATCTTGCATGGCAAGATAGCTCTTATTCACCAAGATGACAATTAGGGGAAGATATCCTCGATAGTGTAAAGCAGCACTCAAGCCTTCCACATTCAACACAGAGGAAGTAATCAAGTTGATTTATGTGTTAAGACTAATGCAATCCTGAAAATCTTCCGGTAATTCTGTATTTGCATGAAAAACATCCCCAATAAATGATTGTCCCAACATTATATTTATTTATTTTGTCTTTGTTTTAGTGGGTGATGCTCCCTTTGAAGTGCAGATCGCAACTCCAAAAAGTTAAGATAAATAACACCCAAAATTCATAATAAAATTGGATATTTTACAGATATGCTGGCCCCTCTGCCAGGAGGACGTGCTTGTACAAAACAGCCCATGTTCCAAGCAGATAAGGATTGGGAAATGATAGTGTATCCGGATGATAAGAAAACGGAAATCACGCCAGCCAACGCATAATGCGGACCGCATATGTAAAGTGATTGAGGACTTGTGAACGAATTTTCAACGCATGTTCAACGTTTTATACCAAGATGGCCTGTCCATTCTACCTGACGAGAATGAAAGGGATGCAAGAGCTTAATCATTTTCAAAAAGACGAACGGACTATTTCTTGAATTTCTAGATACATGTATTCGGATGCATGCATCAGGTAGCTCAGATTCCATAGAACTATGCAACAGCCACAAGAAGAAGTCAAAGCGTAATGATGTAAATAGATATCATCGTCACCACAAGCTGTTTCTCACCCAAGTGCCATGGATCCTTTACGATCGTAAAGACATGAAAACCATGTTTTCAGTAATAATAAAGACATATATCCATGCCCATTGCTCAACATTCAGAAGTTTTTTGGAGCCATTGCCATTTTGAAATCATCTTATTACCGTTTGTGTTGTTGTCTGCCTCATCAGTTCTGGAATGGACTGATAAATTTTACTTTGAAATGTATGTTTTCACGGCGGCCATCAAGGAGGAGTGCACCTGGCAAGCTGATGGAGTGTATGTCAAAAACACAACATGGTAGGCCCCATAAGTAGCTGGAGAAAATGCCCAGGTTGGTAGGTCCATGTTAATTTCCTGGCTTTTATATAATAATCAGAGCACGATTTCAAGGCATCTGACTTTTGACATTGAATCACCTGAAGTTATCTGCCTAAATCTCCAAATCCATGTTGATGGTTAGATGCTCCAGCAAGAATTGAAGTTGCAAGATCAAGAACAATAGAGAAGTAGAAAACGATTAATTAAATCACTCTCTTTAGGAATGTGATCAAATCTTTATTATCTAATAGAATGTAATAATTTTGGACGACTGTCACCGTCAGTGGCTTTAAAAAAATATATTTTTTGAACTAAGAAAAAATCATTCGAAATTTATAAAACCACAGAACCAGCCAAAGTCCTATCTAACTATAATATTGGAAAGCAGGTTGAGCCCAGCTGTAACTGATACAAATGCTGCTTAATCAGCGTTACCAGCAGTTAATATACTAGGGCCAAACAGATCTGTACACGATCTATGCGTTGTGGGCATTGGATAATTTACAAATATACAACATAGTTCGACCATAATTACATATACACACAAAGTTTCAAAAATTGTAAATATACATACGTCATTACTTCTTTGTCATAACACAATCACATCCTGAGTATAATTGCAAATGTATATAAACTATGTGTGTATATTTCAAAATTTATAAAAAAGATATTGCAAATATATGTACATAGTTTACATATATTTGCAAACAAGCCCATGTTATGATGACATTGCAAATATACACTTTGCATATATTGGCAAATATACTGATGTGGGGTGAATTTATTTCCGATGACTTGACAACTGATGGAGGTGTACTCCTGCGGATAGGTAAATGGAACAAATGGCTTGACTGAATTTTAAACTCTGTGCCTTTAATCCACACATACTCTATACATATTCATATCAACTACTTAGTCATCAATGTGATGAAAACTTATAGTTAAATTATGCAATAGTTATTTCAAAATTTTGAAGTTAAGTGGGTACATCTGAAACTGGTGAAACTATACGAGTATATTTTTAAATTACTTATGGATATTTAATTAGCATCTAAACCGACCATTATAGTTAACTTTAAAATTTTGACTATGATGCCCAAAGTCATCTTGAATTAAAATCTGTGCAGGCAAAACGTAAGTATGATGACAACATGGGCATATATTAAGCAATCAAGTATCAGTAGATATTTAATTAATATCTACACATTCGAAAATATTATTTTTCTTTACAAAGGTATGTAAATGCAGTTGTTATATACGAATGATTAGAGCAATAAGAATAGCTGATGTATACCGACATCCTCGCGAATATTTGACTTGCACGTTGTCTGCCACTTATCAGTCGTTTTTATTACCTTCTTCTCCGGGCATTTGATTATTTCTAAGAGTGTATAGATGGTAATTAATTTGGGCTAATTGTCGGAGGCTCTGGCGTTAGCGACATGCATGGGATTACTTGAGGGATTGGGTTTGGACATTTTTTTGGACTGATTTTTTGGCAATAGAATTACTTGGAACTGAACCGGACGAAATGAAGAATGATTTCAAATGCACGGAAGAATGATAATTAATAAGCTTAAAAATATAAATAATAACGAAAATAATAATTAGATGTAAAAACAAATTAAATTATTTTTGATTGATATTATCTACCTCATAACATCTTGCTACTGCAAATTAGGAACTTTCACAACTCTCATCATGTACGAATATTTTATAAATACTCTCACTCTTAGAAGAGACATTTACGTCATAACATATTGATATTGCAAATTAGGAACTTTCACAGCTTTTATCATGGAAAAACATTTTATAAATACTCTCACTCTAAGGAGAGAGAATTATAATATGTCTGTTACAAGGGAAGCAAATACTTGCAGTTGGTTAGATTCAAACCGTTGTGGGCACCATGTTATCATAACAAGTCACCATCAGGGCACTGCTCTCTGGTGGCAACAAATTAAATATTGAAAAGAAAATTAATTTCTAAGCAAATCCGTCCAAACAAAATCAATTCCAGAATTTTTCATGTGGGTTTTAATCTAGACAGATAATAAATTCCATAAACTTTTTTAGCAAAAGAAAATTTATTTGCAAGATGTGATCAGGGGAAAGAACATCTGGACCACAGGAACACCGGAGCAGACATTCCGCTCCGCTGGTGGGCACACATGAGCTGTGCAAAGCAAGGCTCGTGGTGGCGAGACGCTTAGACGTACGGACGAGATTCGGCGCGCGCCCCCACTCGGATCTCGATCAACGCATCCAGCTACGCTCTCATTGTCCCACACACGTCTCATGGTCACGGTCCGGGCTCGCCCCACATGTTAGAGTCACTACACGACAAACGGCTTTGTAGATTAGTTCTGCTGCACCACCTGCTTCAATCGGCTCGTGGCTTAGGTCGGATGAGCACCCGATGAAGACGTCGTGCACAAGGTTACTTTGAATGAAGAAAAATATATTAGACAGATAAAAAATAAATTATTATTTTTTAAAAGATGAAAAAATTTATTTAAGGTGAATTTGGAAAATAATAAGACTTTTGGATAAAAAAATTTTAATGTAAAAGATTTCAAATTGGAAGAAAATAATATGATATGATCATAGGGATAATGATTAGGAATAAAGAGAATAAAATTAAAACGCACCGATCATTTACGACCGGTTTGAGATTTCAGACCGTCCCAAAAATATTTTTTTAAAATCTTTTATAAATATATTAATTTAGTTATATTTAATCTAGAAGAATGATCCTGTTTGCCCGGGTTAAGTAAATACCCTAATTAGTCTAACTTAAAAAACTTATTTACAATAATTTTTTTAATTGTTTCTTCACGTACTTGTTTATTTAATTGCATTTAACATATAGACCAAGTTTTACCATTTTAAAATATGTTTATCTATTTTTCTGAAATTTTTAAACATCTATGTATAGATATATATTTAAAATACCCTTATTTTTAAAAATATAAATATATATATATATACATATTCAAAAATGGTAAAACTTGATTTATATATTAAATACAACTAAATAAATAAATGTATGAAGAAAAAAATTTAAAAAATTATTTTAAATACGATTTTTGAGGTGGGCTAAGTGAGACTTTTATTTAGCCTGAGCTAACAGGATCATTTCTCTTTAATCTATAAGCTAAGTTTTACAATTTTTGGATATTTGTATATATTTATTTTGGATTCTTAAATATCTTAGTTTAAAAAACCAAAATAAATAGATATAAATATTTAAAAATGATAAAACTTAATTTATAGATTAAAATAACTAGATTAATATATTTATAAAAAAAATTTAAAACAAAAATTTTTGGCAGGTCTAAAATCGCCGGATTTCAAACCGGCGGTAAATGAACATTCGACAAAGATAAAATAGATGAATTAGTTATATGAGTAGTAATGTACAAATGATTGAAAAGTATGATAGTTGTATAGAAAATATAAAAAAAATAATTAAAAATAAAATAGTTATGAAGAGAATGAAAATTTTTAAATTAAAAAATCTTATACATATCCAAACCTGGGTTGTAAGAACTGGAACAGACGGGCCGGTCGGACGGAGAACTGGTCTATTTTCGGTTCGATTGCATGCAGTTCGGTTCATATATACAAGACCGATCGAACCATCGAACTGGAAAGAATGGTCGAACCGTATTAGCCCGGTCGAACAAACCTGATATATATATTTTTTTAAAAAAACCAAAAACAGAAAACCCATTGTTGCACCCACTCGCCCACCCTTCTCGTTTTCGCGTTTTCCCCTCTCAACGAAACCCTACTACCCTACCCATCTTCTCAGTGACCAGCCATCTGTGGATAATTGATCCATCGCCGGATGGTGGTAACGCCGCAACAGCAGCAGCACATAGCCAATCGCCCGTCCCTGCTCTGCATCCTGCCATTTTCTTTTTCTCCTCCGGCTGCCCGCTCGCACGACGCCCGCTTGCAAGATGCCCACTCGCTGCCTCGCCCATCCCTTGTCTACATCCTGCCATTTTCTTCTTCTCTTTCAGCCGCCCGCTCGCACGACATCCGCTGCCCGGTCAAGAACGCCGAACTGCAAAATCTCGAAACGCATGTTGCATTTTTTTTCTGGTGAGGCAGGAACCGCGGGGATTGAGGCTGACGCGATCAATACAACCAATGTACGGAACATGGGTTAAGCACAAATAGAAAGTTGACGGGTAGCAATGTAGTGTACTCTGTGGTTGAATTTATTTTTAAAATTTTTAATACAACTATTAATTTAAGTATATTTAACATGTGTATTAGGTTTTACTAATTTTAAATTTTTTCAATTTTTTTAACATTTTAGTTATTTAAAATACTAAAATGCTACTAGTTTTTAAAAATAAAAAATATTTAAAATTTCAAAAATAGTAAAACCTAATACATGTATTAAATATACTTAAATTAATTTTTTCCTGCATGTTTGTACTTATATATATTGTGGTTCTTAAAATCTAACATATATATTTAGGATTTATAAAAATATAAATTTATCAATATATTTATTTAAAATTAAAAAATAATTTAATATTTATGACGTCATAAATATGTCATGCTGACATCACCGGTTCGAACTAAACTAATTCCTTTATTGGTTAAATTAACAGTTTAGTTCTGACAACATTGATCCAAACACACCCTTATTCTCATCCTATAGCAATCGAAGTTTAATATTCACATGGATTGAGTACCCGGAGACATTTCATTCTTTTCTAAATAAGTCCTATGTTCTTGCTCTTAGAATGAGCTTATGCTCAACCTCAATCAAAATAAATGTAGATGATTTAATTATACTGTGAAGGCAAAAAATTAAGGTTTTTACTTAGAGTTCAGGAAAATAGAAGAAATCTTTGTCAGTATAAGAATTTAAAATTTTATTATTTTTTACAACTGTATGTCACTATATCCATAAAAATATCGATTGATGATATAGTAGAACATAAGAACTTAATGAGAAGTTCTTGGCCAATAGATGCAATGCAAAAAATCGACACAAAACTCTAGCGAAGCAGATAGAAAAAGTAATTATGTTAAAAAAGTACAATATTTTGTCATTAATATGACAGTAAAATACCAAAAAAAGATGATGATCGAGTGTATTTTGTTCATATACAAAAATTTACCTTTTTTGATTTATATATAAAGGTTGTATCAAATTTTTTCAGAATTTTTTTTTTTGTTTTCTATACAACAATTAAATAAGGTAAAAATGTTGGGTGTTTATACTTTAGAAAGTTAATGTACACAACTAAAAAAGGTAAATTTTGATATATAAGCAAAATACACATGTAACCACCTCATCATTAAAGGCAATTGATTTTACACACCTTGGTGTACTGAGCTTCGATGCACTTGGGCATAAAAATTTATTTTTTATTTTTTTAAATTTTTTTATAAAACAATTAATCTAAGTGTATTTAATATGACCATTGAGGTTGTGCCTAAGTGGTACAGGATATGGCCTCACATGTAGGTGGTCCTGGGTTCAAATCTCCCCAGCAGCGTTTCTGAAGTAGTGGCGTTGCAAGTCTCCCCAAGTTTGTGGCAGCCGTCCACCGGTGGGAAAGTTTAGAAGTAGTAGATAATTGTTGGTAAATTGTAAGAATGTCTCAGAATTTAATTGTAATACCAATTGAGATTGTAATGTATGAGTACTCATAAAAAAAGTGTATTTAATATGTATATCAAGTTTTACCATTTTAAAAAATTTGTAAAATCAGTGGCAAATACGTTCAATATACTCATATTCCTCCCAAGTCCACAGTCTACAGGCGCTTGTCGTGTAGTAGGTCTTATACAGGCTCACAGGCGCAGATGTAGCTTTACTGTTATCGGGGCCTCTCCCTCTTTTTTGCACCGTTCGTTCATCTAGTGGGCCCACCAACACTGGCTGTTCTTGCTCTGCCGTCTACCAAAGCCTCTCCTCTCTCCGCCTATAATTATCAACTATAAATACCCTGCTGATGCTTCTCTCCTTTCCACCATTCCCTCCCTCCTCTGCCCATCTCTCTCTCTCTCTCTCTCTCTCATCCTAAATGGGAAAGCGCAGCAACCTCGAAACGCTTAAATGCATGTTCAAGAGGTGGAATTCGTTTTCCAATCCCCGCCGCCCCAACTCCTCTGTCGCAGCCGCCGCCGCCGCAACCCCTATCAGTGACGGCGACGTCGACTCTTGGCAGCTGGGCCGGCATCCGGAGGGCCAGGAGCTGCGGCCCGTGTACGTGGGGAAATCGCGGCGGCGCTACCTCATCAGCTCCCACCTCGTCGACCACCCCCTCCTTCGCGTCCTCGCCGAGCCGGACTCCGACGGCGTCACTGTCGGATGCGAGGTGGTGCTGTTCGAGCACTTGCTTTGGATGCTCGAAAACGCCGACCCCCCGCCGGAATCTCTGGACGAGCTCGTCGAGTTCTACGCCTGCTGACTGACATCTTCCCCGCCGCCTTCCGAACTCGCCTGGGAATGGGTCGAGCTCACCCCTCATCAAGGGAAGCTCGATCTTTTCGTCTTGTGAATCGTTTTTACTTCTTAAAATTTTTAATTTCTCCCTCGTCGTCCACCGAAGGGTAGACTTCTGTATAATTTTTTTTTTTTAAAATTTGAGTTCAGAAATAATGCTGTAATGAGAGGACATTAGTTAATTAGATTGAATTATGTTATTCGACCTTACCATCATTTTCTGTCATTCCTGCAATAACATTAACAATTTTGTATTTTTATAGACTTCTTTGCATGACCCAAAATTAAATTATTTACATTCATGTTAAATCATTTTTTCCATCCATGCCAACTATTTTTAAAAGGTTTGCTGTCGATTCTTTTAAAATCCACCCAGTTGGCATTTGAAGAGTTTACTCCTTAGAAATATATTTAACAACAGTTAAGTGTAACTTAATGGTTTTAGCTTGGATCTTATTATTATTATTTTTTTGATGATTATATTTACATACATCTCAACATATATTACATTGAAATTCTGAGACATTCTTATAAATACGGAGATACATAACTCCCCCAAAGAAATTTGGAAACACAGTTTCACCAAAGAATTAGGAAGACATAGCTTCCACCAAGCCAAAGGGAGACCACAGCTCCCACAACATTTTCCGGGCCGAA
>JAXCLR010000050.1:11459934-11499786 GCA_035584095.1 Annona squamosa
AAAATTAAATAATACATTTTATTATTATTCCATTCAACATTAACACACTAACTCATCATTATTTATTTATTAATTCTCTCTTTTCTTATTTTATAATTTTAGGCCATTAATAAAATTCTAATTTTTATTAATTTCATGGCCCAAAATTTTCATATATATATGTCACGTGCTTATGGGTTGCAATGTAAAAATTGCGGGTATTACACCCGTCCTCCCCCTTGGGGGATGCCTCCTCATGTGTTGGAAGTGAGAGCTCGACTCCCCTTTTATGGATGTGGAGCGGGCCTTGTAGGCTTTAGGCTGTGAATGGGAGCCCGCGGTAGATGAACTTGGATCTGGTTGGAGCCCGTTGCTCCAAGTGGGACGTTGTTGAGGCCTGATGGGTTATTGTAAAAGAGCCTGCTTTTGAGCCTTGGTGGGCTAGATCTAGTGGGTTGTATTGTAGAGCTTGGTTGGTGGCTTGTTGTTGAAGAGTCTACTTTTGAGGCTTGGTGAAGCTTTGCTCCTGTGGGCTGAGATTGAACAGGCTCGTTTAGTGGTGGGCTTGGCTTGACATCTTTTGTTTCGGACTTGCTCCGAATGGGCTTTTGATTTTTTAGAGCCCATTTGCGATTTCTTTGGATTTGCTCTCTTTCGGGCCATTGGGCTCATATCTTTTTCCATGTGTTGTGTATTTTTGTGCTTAAGGGAGGGGAGCCAACACATATCTATTGTTCTAATCTAATTTATCTGTGGTTTAAATATATATAGTGTTTTTTAACGTTTAATATTTGTATATGGATGCTTCTACGGCTCTGGCCAAGTGGTAAAGCATCTAGCATTTTTGTCAGTTGAACCGGAGTTTGAATCTTATTCCCTGTTATGGTGGGAGTGTTAGATTCTCCCATAGTAATGAATGTTATAGAATTTTTTCTATGTAGTGAGGATTATGCACGTGCTGATTTGTAGTATTATTGACTTGTGTATATAAAATAAATAAAAAATAATATTTGTATATGAATGATCAATTAAATAATGATTTAAATCAAATAATTTATCTCAATTTTTTATTTTTTTTTATTTTTTATCCAATGGTTCAATGATGTGGGACATGAGCTACCCAGGCTCAAACCTGAGACTTTAGACAAGCATGCTTGGCATGAATACAATGACGCCCTAGGCATTAGCAGCTTGATTTATTATTATTATTATTATTATTATTATTATTATTATTATTATTATTATAATATAATAAACAACTCATTTTAGATATTATAATCAAACTCAAAGGAGATAATAAGCTCTCATTTAATATATGAAGAAACAACATGTTCCGCCCAGATATCGATTCAAGGAGACAATAAGCTCCTACCTATTATTGGAAAGACACAACTCCCATATTATACACAAACACCCACAAAATGTGGGGGGTAGAAAATGCTACTTGCTTCCCCAACCACTAAGCTCTGACCCCAGTGGCCGCTTGATTTAATTTTTTAAATTAGTATATATACAACATGACAACGGATATTATAATCAACACATTTACTACCCTCATACTATGGAGGGAATTTTTATATAACCACCTACTCTTGGAAAGAATTTGTAAACCCCTACTCAAGGAGGATTTATAACAAACTCCCAAAACTAGGAGATGCCCACACAACAATAAGATAGTGTGCTTTGTGGGATTCGAAACCATGCTAGTGCAAGCCATGCCCATGGTGTGGACCAATTGCGCTGTCGCCTTGGTGGTCTTGATATAATTTTTCTAACTTAATTACATAAGACATACAATGACTCACCAATTTAATTTTCATGAACATGTGCTTGTAAGTATTTGCTCAATTTAATTTCAAAATAGTTAAAAAATTATTGATGTATATCGTAGCAGACGATTTAGATTTAAACATAAAATTTTGATGGGCCAACATTAGCCCACGAGCACAACTTGGCTCATCATCACAGCTTGCTAGCTCATAGTAGTGGCAATTGCATACATGTACATATGGATGCATCCTCCTGGGAAATTTTTATTTCTCTTGTCTTGAATGCATCATCATGACATTGTAAAATTGCTAACAAAAAAAAAAAAAAACTTAATTAGTTTTTTTATGCATAATAAACCAAATTTTCTGGACATACTAACATGCCGATCCCCCAATTGGGCCAGCATTGAGGCCTTGTAGATGGACGGACAGAGATCGGTATGTACAGAATCTCTTGATTCGAGCACTTGAACAACAAAGGGGCCGGGTTGGCTGGATCTATAGCTTGGGAGGAGGGAGTAACCATGAGCGAGCGCCGATGTACGCGGTGCTGATGTAGGGCTTCGCTTGCTCCAGTGTTAGGGACTTCGCAAACCCTACGCGTTCCTCGACGTCCGCCCCAGGGCCCATGCATTCGTACTCTCCAAAAAACACAGTCCTGAAAATTGACCAAAGCACGTTGTTTCACATGAAGATAATACGCACATATACGTATATCATTAAGGTAGTATTAATCCTCTTACAGAAGCAGGTATCTCTATGTATGTTTTAGTTTTGCTTACTCGTTACGGTCTTGGAATCCGAAGTTGTCCCATCCTTTGGGGTGTACGATCTCCTCCATGTGTGTATATGCAAAAACAACCGTAGAGCTCTGCTTCCACGCCCTGCCTAGGACCACATCACCGGTGCCAGTAATTTTGCAATGGATGAACGAGTAACCGCTGTCTTCGTCTGAATTTTTCCTCGCCTGTGCTGTGATTGGCATCTCGCCCTTCGCCACCGAATGGATCTCAGTGGTCTGCATATTATCAACAGGCAATAATCTCAGACATGAATTCTTGTCGCATTGTGTTTGAATCAATTCAAGGGGTGGTTGCGGGGCAGAGAGAGAGAGAGAGAGAGAGAGAATTCGTGTACCAAGTAAATGGACTTTCCACTGCCGAAGATATAATCAACGGTGCCCTGAACAAAGCAGTCCTTGAAGAAGTGGCGGCCCATATGATCACAGACGGTGTCTTGGAATCCGTAGAACTTGCAGTTATAGAAGGCCGACATGTCTCCCCCTACCAGGATTGCAACAGCTTGGGCTCCTACTAAGTCAGGCCTGGGCTCTGGAGATGTGTTCTGAAAGAAACGTCGTGAACATGTATATCAATCATTTAATATTAATTGCATTCGTGGCATTGGCCAGATATACTATTTATAAAAAACTAAAATCCATGAAAATTTCGGCCTTACTTCAACGATGATATTGACGGCCATGAAATGCTTGGATTCCAGGATGACAGAAGCGCTGCCAAGAGTACCATATTCGGCGGCATCTCCGTCGAAAGTGAGAACGGGCATGTCGTCAGCCTTGTCGCCGTAAAACGTCAGGAACGGCTTCTCTCGGGGCACCGATATCTTCTCCTTGTAAGTCCCGGGCCCGATCCTAATAATCGTGCGGTTCGTGTTGCCGTTTGGAACGCTGTTCACCGCGTCCATCACCGTCTTGAAATCGCCGCTCCCGTCTTTACGCACCGTTATCACCTTTCGATTCTGCTCCGCCAACACCAAATCCGGTTCCAGCTGATCACCGCCCTCGCTCATTCGAGCTTCGAATGGCTTCACGTTTTCCGCCATCCACTTATCGAGATCCGCAGCGTTGGCCGGAAACAAGACATCGCCAGCGGACACGACGGCAACAACACATAGAAGAAGACTAACGGTGAGGATAATTGCGGAACTCAGAGCTATTGTGGTCATTTCTGTTCTGAAATTGGGGTTGTAGAAAATTTCGAGTGGTGAGGGAGGCCCGCAGCGATGCTGGATTTTATAAGCTTTTCCTTCTCCACTCCGATGGCCTTTCACGACCCATGCGTGAAAGTCTCGAGGATGCCGTTTCCATGTCCACCCACGTGGATAATGTTTCTGTTGTTAGTTATTTAATACTCAACTCACTTGCAATTGCTCCAATTCGACCGCTTCGAGATTGCTGATCTTTTAGACGTGTTGTTTTTAATAAACCTTTTGATTAATTGCAATGTGCGTTGAAGGAAGACAGATTTTTTTTAAAAAAAAAAAAAATTTATAGGAATGATATCACTGGTAACGTATTGGAAAATTAAGTAGATGAATGAATGTATTCAATGAAAATTTTAAATATTTATTAGTTTAATAAAAAAAACGCAATATTTTAACACATGATCCTCGACGCAGATATATACCTGGTTGACCTTCTTCCTTGTGCATGTTGGAACCAACCGAAACGTTCTCAGCTGCTTTCTCCCTGGATCCCTTCATGACGTGGGCATGCGCACTGCTGACCTTAGTAAGAGCTGTGAAGGGTCGCACGGGCATGATTTGGCGGTCACGTGAAAACCTGTTTTATTTTAGTCGATTGCTTAATTGGCTGATGGTCAATTTGCCATTGTATTTGGTAAGTTGCTAGTTTTGGAGTTAAATAATTAGAAATTGAGAATCATTATTAATTTTATCATTAGTATTATCAATATAATGAATCGAGCAGATCTCGCTAAGATCATATTGGTGCCCTACACGAACTGGTTCCACATTTGAACTTGCGCCACTAATTCTAAGGGAATATAAATATATAGATAACAGGGGCAACGATCTAATGCAGCCGAGTTGTGTCATACCCTTGATTTTCTTATTGTAAAATATTTTTTTAATTTGTTATGTTTATATATATATATTTATTTATGATATTTAGAATTATGTTTTTTCATATATTTATTTATGAAATCTAGAATTGCCTTACTAGAAACTTGTATTTTTATAAAAATTTAAAATCTTTTACAATTAACTATTAAAATTTGAAATAAAAATATTAATATATATAGCATATAAGTTTCCATCAAAGTAATTTCTAATATCATGAATAAATATAGATATATGGATAAATATAATAAATAGTTTAATAAAAATAAATCTTAAATTAAGACGGACGAGGTATCCACACAATATTCATTATATTGCAAGAAAAAGCATTATTAGCGATGCAAATTTTGCCACTATAAACATCAAGATTATGCTTCAGAATTTGTTGCAATAATTCATTCACAAAGGCTATAGCAACGAATTTTGTTATCCGATCCCAAAAAATATTTGATTCGAGTGACATTACTTTTTTCCGTTCCTGGGAAAACATTACTTTTGCCCCCATTATAATATTATTACAGCTAGATGTCAAACTTTTAGCATCAATAGCTGTTAATGTCACTGATTAATATATTCAACTGGTAGCAAACTCAAACTAATATCACTGATTTATATCATCCATGATAATTATCTTGAAAACAGTAAAATATATATTTTAGATTTACTATTTTGTAAATATATATTTTGTTTAATGTACATAGTTTAAGATTGGGTCTGTTTGGTATTTACAAAAACACGTAACATCGCATAAAACTTTTCAAACCCAGGGTGGCTGGTGAAAAACCCGTCGTTTCACCGTTCCGTCGTCGCAGCTTTCTGCCGTGTACAGAAGCATGGACAGATAATTTCAATGGCTATTATTTAGTGCGCAAGGATGTTCGGTGAGATGAGCTCCGCTGGCCATTGTATGAAATTTAGCGTGTTGAGAATGGATAATTTCGTTGACTATTATCATACACGACGCATTAATCGTCATGTACAGCAGCGTGGAGAAAACGACCGGATGGGCTAATGGAATAGTTTTTAACAGCGAAAACCCGTCTGCCCATTTTTTCTAGAATGCTAAACACGCCCTAACACGAATTCCAACACAAAATTTATCTAAATCCCGAATGACCACCTGAATTCACCACGAAGTCATCCAAACTCATCCATGATAATTATCTTGAAAACGGTAAAATATGTACTTTAGATTTACTATTTTGTAAATAATCGTGCGATGTACATAGTTTAAAACTGGCCGGAATTCCAACCCAAAATTTACCTTAATCTCGACCCAAATAACCACCCGAATTCACCATGAAGTCAGTCAACCTAACTTATTCAAGTATGATTAGGGTTCAGAATTTAGAAATAGTGAGTATGATTAAGCTTAGAAATTTTAGAAGTAGGATTGACTAATTGAGTTAAGATTAAAGTTCACGTATTAAACATTTGGTGAGTGTTGGGGTTTGCCATCGCAGGGATGTGGGTGCGTGGAAGTGGCATTTGTCGAAATTTTGACGAATGACCAACGCCATTTGCGGTTCCCGAGTTTAAAACCTGCGGTACAGGTTTCCTTGGCAGGGCGAAACGCCTATAAAATCCTTTTTGCAGTTGCGCCAGGCATTCCTCGGCAACAAAGAAAATGGCCCCAAAATCTCCAATTTCTGCAACGATCCTCGCCACTGCCCTTTTACTCGTCGTGCCCCTCGCGTCCGCCGAGAACGACGTCATTCCGGACGACTTTGGCTCCGTCGACGAATGGATGAATCTTAATGTGAGGTCCTTCGACGATCGAATGGTTGAGGCTCAAGCCAGCCTTGGTAAGCCTCTCGATAAGCCGGTGGTCAACGCGGAGAAGAATAAGCGGGTGATAACGGTGAGTCAGGACGGAAGCGGCGATTTCAAGACCGTGACGGAGGCCGTCAACAGCGTCCCAGAAAACAATAACAACCGCATCATTATAAAGATTGGGCCCGGAGTCTACAAAGAGAAGATAACGGTGGATCGATCCAAGCCATTCATCACCTTCTACGGCGACGCCAACGCAACGCCGACTCTTAGTTTCGACGGAAGAGCGGCGCAATATGGAATTGCCAGCAGCGCTTCTGTGTCTGTGGATTCGGATTATTTCATGGCAGTCAATATTATCTTTGAGGTAATGCTCTTTATGCTTTCTGTATATCACCGCATGCGTAATTCTTTTCCCGTAAATAAACTGAAATTGATTGATATTGCATATGAAACCCGATTATATGGATCATCGTTCATTTATTTTTACGTATTTTTTAATTTTTTATTCATAAGTATGTTTTTCTAAATGCATTTAATACATATGCTAAGTTTTGTCATTTTTATAATATTTTCACATGTTTATTATACATTTATTTACGTGCTGATATTTTATTTTGATTTTTTTCTCCATTTTGCTTTCTTTCAGAACACCGCACCAAAGCCAGGTCCCGGTGTGCCAGGAACGGAGGCAGTGGCAATGCAGATAGGTTGAGACATGGCAGCCTTTTATAACTGCAAGTTCATTGGATTCCAAGACACTCTCTTTGATCATAGGGGCCGCCATTTCTTTAAGGACTGCTTTATTCAGGGCACCGTAGATTTCATCTTCGGCAGTGGAAAGTCCCTCTACTTGGTTCTCTCTCTCTGCCTGCTCCGACTACGCAACCTCATGTGCTTCAATTACTCAACTCAAGTCTGGTTATGCATGCAGAGATGCGAGCTGCATTCCGTGGCGGACAGCGAAATATCGATCACGGCACAGACAAGGAAAACCAAAGATGAGGACGGCGGCTTCTCGTTCGTCCTTTGCAACGTGACTGGCAGCGGCAAAGTGCTCCTGGGCAGGGCGTGGATGCAGAGTTCTCTGGTTGTCTTTTCATTCACCAGCATGGCAATCATCGTGGAACCCAGAGGATGGGATGACTTGGGATACGAGGACCATGACACGTAAGTGCACGCATGGCCCACTTGAACCATCTTCGCCACATATATTTCTAACATCAAATTTCTATACACCTAGTAACTAAGAAATCTGCATGCTTATGTCTCATCAGACATTAAAAAAAGAAAAAAGAAAAAGAAATCTGCTTATATATATTGTTACGTACAGTGACGTTTCAATTGGTGATTGATCAGGACTATTTATTTTGGGGAGTACAATTGCAAGGGGCCAGGGGCGATTAGGACTGAACGGGAACCGTGTGCCAAGGCCCTCGATTCGGAGCAGGCAAGGCCCTTCATCAGCGCCTCATTTATCAACGCTGAGACATGGCTACTCCCGCCTCCCGAGCTGTAGATCCAGTCGTTATTCAAGTGCTCACGTGACTTAATTATTTGGAAGATGGGCAATATTAACCGGAGACTTAAACAAATCCAAGGGAGATTTGTTATAGAAGATCATGCCTCATTTCTGGTTTGTGTACATATATGTAAGAAAAACGTCGGATCACGAATTCTGCATCATCCCAGGAACAAGAGTACGTAATAGCATAGTGAATTGAAGTTGAACGTGAGCAATGTTGGCCCTCTCCCCTCGAATTTTGAAGATGACTTTGCAGTGCTACTTGGTAAAATACTCATCTAGGGAGTGTTGCTTGTATTTTTTATATTCCTTTAACGATTAGTATTGTGTATATTTTGATAGCTAATACCATGAGGACAAATTCAAGACGCTGCATGCAAGCGGATTTGGCATTTTGGGGAAAATGACAAAATAAAAAATAAAAAATTGCGGTACTCTTTTTTAATATAATTTTTATTACTCTTTTTTAATATTTGATTTAATGACTCATTGAGGGATTCTTATTTTTATTATTTAATTTAGGGAACCTTAAATTGGAAATTTTCTGCCTAATTTTCCTATTCGTCGATTAAGACAACTCCATATTAATTTTTTTGTTTCACTAAATTAGATATTTATTCTCTTTCTTTTTAATTTTATAACTAAATGAAATTGTACATTTGTTATTTGATTCTATATAGTTGGCTATTATTCTGAAAGATAGATATTTAATGCCTTTAAAAATAGCCGATTATCAAAGTTTCGGACGAGCATTTCAAGAAAGTGCCCTGGGCCATTTGGGACAAAGAATATTGTCGCTATATGTATTATTTTGCACTGTGACAGTACTGTAACCTAGTTATATATCTCGGCTAGTCAACTACAAGAGATTTTATGTAGCGATTTTCCAATTTTCAAGCAATTCATTGTTTTGAATTATGGCTAAAAGGTTAGTTTTGTAGCGACCATTGTATTATTATCGGCTAAAATAATACTTATATGTATAGTCATTGTTTTTATACAAGAAATAGTAGTTAATTGTCTCCATAACATGCCGCAAGATGTTGATTTCTCCGTGTAGTCTAAGATGACGATGATGGATAATAGAGATGTTAGATTGAGTAATGTTACAATGCATCAGGTGTAAAAATCCATTTTTTAAAATCTTTTTTTAGAGATGACAAAGATATTCAGCAGGGTGCAAGTTTTTTAATTTTTTCCCTTTTTAGAGATGACAAATATATTCATATGAAACAGCCGCCCATTGCCGGGGAAGAAGGAAGATCGGCGGAGGGCTTACCTAAAGTCGGTGAAGTTACATCGAGATGCCGGAACCACAGCCGCCCACTGTCGGACAAGAGATGGGAAAGATCATCGGAACGGACTCCGCCCACTGTCGGACAAGAGATGGGAAAGATCGTCGGAACGGACTCCGCCCACTGTCGGACAAGAGATGGGAAAGATCGTCGGAACGGACTCCGCCCACTGCGTGCACTTAATCCATTTTTTGAAAAAATTTTTATTCAACTGTTATTCTAAGTACATTTAATATATGTGTCAGTTTTACCGTTGTTGAATATTTTTAAATTTTTATTTTTAAAAGTCAATGATATTTTAGTAATTTAAAATGACTAAAATGTCACTGAGTTTAAAGAACAACAAAAAATGTTAAAACTTAATATATATATATATATATATATATATATGTTAAATATACTTAAATTAATAGTTGTATAAAAAATTTAAAATAAAAAGAATGGTTTTAAGCACCCTGGTGCACTGTATCAAGATCCATCTTTTCTATAATTCGTGATTTTTCTCTTCTTTACCTTAAAAAAATTTCCTTTCTTTCTTAACCAAATATTTATTTTTCACTTTTCTTTAGCAAACTTAATTCTGTATATTTGTTAATAACCTTATCTTTTGTTAAAAAGTATGCATAGAAATGTTGAAAAGATGCACACAGAATTTAGAAAGTGAAGAAGGGGAACTAATGATATCATATGATAGGACAATTAATGATTAAACTAATATGTAAGGAAAATTCCATGTATGCCTTTGAATTTTGCCCATATCTTTTTACTTATATTTATGAATTTTTAAAAATTTTAAATATACCCATGTATTTTGTCTAAAATTTCACTTATATTTATGATGTTAGGAATTCATTAAAGGGGTCATTCTCCCTTTATGAAATAACAAAAATTTCCCATTCTCAATTATGATTTCATAGCTAAAAAAATCACATTCAAATGAATTTTTAGAACTTTACAACTATGAAATCATACATTATTTAAATGTAAATTTTTAGTTTTGAGCAACTCAACCTCAAATTATACTAAAACTTGGACATATTTGTCATTTTACAAGAGTGTTAATGTCTCCTTTAATGAATCTTTAACGATGTTAGTATAAGTGAAACTTTAGGCAAAATATGTAAGTATATTTGAAATTTTTAAAAATTCATGGATATACGTAGAATTATGAATAAAATTCTTAAGTATATGTGAAATTTATCATAAAATGAATATAAAAAAATTGATTGAACTTCTTTTGTAAAAGTAAAAAAAATAGTAGTTAAAATATGATAATAAATATTATCTGAGAATCTTAATTTTAGTAATTTATTGAAGTCCAATTTTTAGTAATTTTTATTTACCCTTGGATGGGGTTATTTTTAAAATACAAAAAATGTGTGCACATGTCACAAATAGTAAAATTTGGTATATAGATTAAATAGATTTGAGAACATATTTTTATGAAAATTTTTTAAAAATTAAAAATATGTACACGTATTCAAGCTAATAAGGTCTAGCTATGCTTCTATATAGTTAAATTACATAAAAGTAGTTTCATGTAACTCCTTTCATTTTTAATGTCAATGATTAATAAAACATTCAATCAATTTATTATATTTAACAATATTTATTTAGGTAAGAAATCCAGCTTCATCTAAATGAAATATATACATAGGTTACATTTGTTTTAAAGTAAATATATTCCTATGTAAATTAGGAAATAAATACTTTGATCTATCACATATGTATTAAAATGTAATAATATTTTATAATACTTTGATCTATCACTTTAAAATTTATATTTAGGATTAAACTATTTTATTATATTAATTTTATATATTTTTAAATAAAGCCCATGCACAATTATTCTAGACAGATGAAAAGATTTTCATGATAATATAAATAATATTAAATATAATATATATAATCGATTTTTCATCAATAATTAAGATACTAAAACTGAAGAGGGTCGTATAGAAGCAAATCCCAAAAAGATTAATATTACCTGCGGTAAATATACTCGTAACTCAATTAACATGTTAGCATTGTTCAATTTTCTCTTGCAGATTACCTGTCAAACAGGTAATCAGTAAGCAGCCAGCTGATTGGGAATTTTGGACGGTCCAAATCATGCACCAGAGACCCTTGATCGACATCCAGTTTGGCACGCCTCTGATGAAGGGAAACAGAAAACGGAAAGCGTTTCTCTTTACTATTTTCAGTTTGGAAATTATATCCACGGGGCCAAATAGCTGCACATAACCAGAAAAAAACGTGACTCTACCTCATTGAAAATGCTTTAGTGTGCCAAACTTCCCACCTAGCTTTTAAAGAATGTATCGATCCAACCTCCTTTTTTTCTTTGTACTACAACTTTGAAATTAGCTCAGGATCTAAAAGATCTTATGTATCTAGCTCAATTTTACTTCAAAACTGATGTCAAGAACATGAGGTCGGTCTCGGTTTTATTTGAAAAGACGCATTAATATTCACGCCGATAAGAATCTAAATTTTTTTATTTGTTTCAATAATTTTAAAAATTTCATACATGTCAATACTGATAATTACGATTAGATTTCAAAATTAAATGGGTTATGTTTGGACCAAATTGCACTCAAACTGAGGATATTTTAATCCATTTAGAACCCTTTAGCTTTTAAATCTAACAGCAACTGTCAGTGTTGATCAAAATAAAATTGCTTTTTGAAAGTGTTAATATGTATGAGAAACTTTTAAAATTATTAATATGAATGAAAAATTGTTCTTCATTGGCACTTATGTATGTTAATGCCCGTTTGAAAAATATATCAATGTTTCGTTCAACCATCCCTTTTCCACAATTGTTATTTTTTGCGTATCCTCTTAATTATAGGAATTCCAATAAATTGAGCAAACGGTTTATAAAAAACACAACCCGTTAGATAACCACCAATGCTTGTGAATTAAATGTCCATGTGTGTGGAATTGAAATGGCATTCTCGAAATTTCCAGATATAAACAGAAGTATTAGTTGGCTACGTTAACAAGAATCTGTTCCCGAACCAACCAACGGTTTTTCGTTGTCTTTATGAGAACACAAAACGCTATAAAACCCCCGGTATATTCATTATCAATATGCCATGCAAGCAGCTCGGGCTGATCCATCGCTTCTTCCCTTGACATGGATCCAAACCGTCTGATTTCTGTCCTTGTCCTCGCCACCGCTCTTCTAGCCGTCGAGTCCACCACTGATGTCGAATTTCCAGCCGACGTCGCCGACCTCGACCGTTGGATTGCCACCAACGTCAAGGCATTCGATGCTCGGGTTGCCGAGCTTGAGAACGGCATCGACGCCCAGCTCGAGAGGATGGTGGTCGCGGCGGAGAAGAGGAAGCGGGTCATAACTGTGAGAAAGGACGGGACGGGTAATTTCAGGACGGTGGCGGAGGCGGTGAACAGCGTTCCGGCCGGGAACAAAGTTCGCACGGTGATAGAGATTGGGGCAGGGTTGTACAAGGAGAAGATAATGGTGGATCGATCACGGCCGTTCATCACGTTCTATGGCCAGCCGAAAGCGATGCCGACCCTCACCTTCGATGGCACAGCCGCCAAGTACGGAACCATTGACAGCGCTTCTGTGGCTGTGGAGTCAAACTATTTCATGGCAGTCAATATCATCTTTGAGGTAATTCTTGGTCATCCCCATAGACCCATCTTTACCCAATTGCCATTTGAAATCTCTCTCCAAACTCCAAAGTGCAAACATACTTGAATATGATATTTGGAGTAACGTTGTCTTATTCGTAACCCAAGAAATATTGTCTCTTACCAGTACTCCGCTCGCTGCCAAAAAAAAAAAAAAAAATTCACCTAGGCAACAGTTTTATACAGCAACATGAAATTTTACTGCATATAGCATTATTTTATATAGTCCACACGTTTTAGCATCTAATTTCGTATATGTAGTAAACAAGAATGCTTCAATGAAACTACTTTTCTACCTAATCTCTTTCATTTTGAATGTTTTAATGATTGATAGAAAATATGTTTCATTTATTATATTTAGCATTATTTATAATATCTTAGAAATCCTTTAATTTATATAATATTAATGTGCATTGATCTTATTTACAAATGTATAAAATCAATATAATAAAATAATTTAATGTTAGAAATCAACTTTAAAAATTGCATTTTTAATATCTAAACTATCTAAAATATAATTTTTATGTGGATGGATGATTCTATAAAATATGATTACATTCTAATATATATATGAATAAATTTAAACATTTTTATCAATTTATACATGAATATACCTAAATTTTAAGCAAATGTAACTCATGCACATATTTGATTTGGATAAGGTTTAATCTCTTGGATAAACAAATGATGTTAGATACAACAAATAAATTAAATTTTATATCAAGCATAAAAAAAACTAAAAATTTGAAGGGATTATATTGAATAGTTTTCATATAATTTGATTACATAAAAGCAAGCTCGTATAAAAAATTATGACAGTTTTGATTTAAACATATACTAATACTTATATGTTGGCAATGAATCGTCCACTACTTCTATAAGGGTGTGTTTGACATTTGCATGATCCAAAATTTTTTCTTCTCTACAAATATTTTATATTGTAATCATTTCTTTATATTTTTCTACGTAACTATCATACTTTTTAGTTATTTTTCTACAACTATATATATAACTATACTATATATTTTAACTTTATTATATTTTTTCTTCATTATTATCTTTATCATATTGCATTATCTCTCTTATTCAGAAATTTTTTTATTTAAAAATTTTATTAAATACTAAACCCCTTACATGCAACTATTTCTACAGTACATGCAACGAACCTATTTTACTTGTAAGTTAACTTTTCTTTTTGTGATTAACTTTTTTTTTGTTTTCAGCGCAATAATTTATTTGGGGCATGTTATGCAAAATCTAAAACTTTATCAACTACAAATTTTTAATCTAAAACTTTTTACTTTATATAAATATTCTATTTTTTAATTATTTTTTCATATTTTCTATAAAAATGTCTTTCTTTTTAAATCATCATACTTTTCAATCATTTTTACACAACTAACTTATATATTTTAACTTTATTTTCTTTAGTCCTTTATCATTATCCTAATCATAGCACACCATTTCTATCAATTTAAAAACCTTTATATTAAAAACTTGTTATCTAAAAATTTTATCATTTTTCAAGCATACTTTTAAATGAAAAATTTTAGGTGTAAAATTTTTTGAAATGAAGAAAATGATGTGATATAATATGAGTAATGATAGGGAATAAAAAGAAAAATGTTAAAATAGATAGGCCAGTTGTACCAGTATATACGTGGAAATGATTGAAAAGTAGAATACTTAAACAAGAAGATGTGAAGTAATACTTAAAAATAAGGTAGTTGTGGAGAATGAAAACTTTTTATTGAAAAGTCTTATCCTTTACCAAAATTAGAGCTTGTTAGTATACATCATGACGTATTTTAGTCTAAAATATGTCATTCATTGATTTATTTTTATAATTAATTATATTTTTAAATGTTTTCTTTGTAAACATTTTTTCTGATTATATTTAATTTATATACTAATTTTTTCCATTTTACAATACTTTTATGTATTTTTTAAAAATTATCAATTTTAGGATCATTTAAGTCATTTTTCACTCCTTAAAGTTTTTATTTTAAAAAATAAAAAAATAAAAAAAATTTAAAATGTGAAAACTTATTATGTGAATTAAATATACTTAGGAAAACATATCTAGAAAGAAAAATTTTAAATATGATTAATTATAAAAATAAATGAATGATGTATTTTTTCCTAAAATACTTAATGATGTATATAATCAAGCTCCACCAAACATGCCCTTAGTATTATCATTTTAAAATTTTGCTTCTTTTAGAACTCTGCTCCAGAGCCTAAGCTTGGAGAACAAGGAGCCCAAGCAGTGGCAATGCGGATAGGTGGAGACAAGGCAGCTTTCTATAACTGCGCGTTCTACGGGTACCAAGACACACTCTGCGATCAGATGGGCCGTCATTTCTTCAAGAACTGCTTCATTCAGGGCACTGTTGATTTCGTCTTCGGCAACGGAAGGTCCATTTACTTGGTACTGTCTCTTACTTAATTCTCTCTGCTGGCTTAGTCATGCCATCAACTGAATCTGCAGACTTAACTCCTGTCTGATATAATAATATATATCTCATCTCCTGTGGTATGCACCCAGAACTGTGAACTGCATTCGGTGGGAACGGGCGAAATAGCCATCACAGCACAGGCGAGGAAAACCGTAGCAGACAAGAGCGGTTTCTCGTTTGTCCATTGCAAAATCACCGGCACCGGCAATGTGTTCCTCAGCAGGGCGTGGATGCAGAGGTCCAGGGTTGTGTTTGCATACACATACATGGGCAGCCTTGTAAACCCAAAAGGATGGAATGACAAGGGATTCTCAGACCGCGACAGGTATATATATATAGAATCTTTCATTGCCAACCAATCAAGGATCATACAAGTCCAAAAACAACTGATTTACAAGAAACATAGGTAGACAGCCCCACCAAGAAGTAGTTCCTATTGGGACTGACACCGCAAACATAACCAACCATTGAGCTTCTTCATTTTATGATCTAAGTACATGCACGTATTCGACAAATTGGAAATTCCCGTCTTTTGTTTTGATTTCCTGAAGGATAGTACCCACCGCAGACAGAACCGGGCATTCATCATTCAGAAAGCCAATCAATAGCAGTGAATTGCTTTCTAGCCCCCAGTCTAATCTATGCCTCATCGCCAATTCCTCCAAGGTGACTAGGTTAGTGATACCTTTCATTTTCTAGCATCGGACTGCTAGGAAGACACACCTTGAGTCTCTGAGAACAGCCCCGATTTTTGTACAGCTTCCTCCTTGGTGCCTCCTGCTGTCCATATTGATCTTCAAAATGTTTCCTTCTGGTTTGTAAAACCTCGTCTTCAGGCCAGCTTCAAGCAAGCTTGTTTCTCCTAACCCGATTACTGAGTTATAGCATTCCACATATGTCCTGCACCAGTACATTACATTGCCAAACTCAAGTTGGGGTCCCCCTTCCTCAAACTGTTTCTTAGAATCTAAATTCTCCATCAGAACACAATTAATAGGGTCAATCTGTCCCCTTCCATTGAGGTTGCAAGTTGCCGGTAGATGCAACTGTTGGCCATCTTGTCAGCAGAAAATAAAGATTTCAGCCCATGTTATCAATTCATGAGAATTTTTTTTCTTTTAATTTTCGATTTTTCAGGACCGTTTATTATGGGGAGTATAAGTGCATGGGACCAGGGTCGAGCACCCAGAAACGCGTACGCTATGGTAGGATCCTGAACGACAAGCAAGCAAAACCCTTCATCAGCACTACATTCATCCGCGCTGCCACATGGCTGCTCCCGCCTCCCAAGCTATAGATACAAGATGGGCGTACATACAGCAGCCGGTTGTGTAATATATATAAAGCTAATGGGAATTAGATATGGTGCGTGATGATTCACTTCATTACTGTTACGTACAAGAACGGATAATCGTAATCTTTTTTAAAATGTCAAGAAAACCATGTAATTCGAATTAATGAAGTGCACTTACGTGATATATGTGAATTCGTAAGTATCACAGTTCTATGTCCGAATATTCTTCATTTTGTTGGCTTTTTGCATTTTAAACTTTTTAACTTTCACTATTTGCATTTTAAACTCCTGACTTTGGCTGTTCGCATTTGAAATCCAGAAAATTTTGTTTCTTTGTGTTTTAAACCCTGACTGGTTATGGTGTTTAAAACTGTCGTTAAAACACGCAAAGGAAAGCTATTTGCACAATGATAATTTTAAAATGACATGAATAACGTTCACGTCTTTAGCTATGGCGTGTTCCAACTGAGCAAACACCAGGTCATTCTCTTCCCCGTTTTCCAGCACACCAAAAGCCGCAATCCTTTCACCAACAACTGCATTCCTCTTTCGATACCATCGAATCTGCATAAACAAAACCAACAGCCATGAAAAAAGCTTCGATCTACTAATAACCTTTCCAATACCAAAAAAATTCACTTCCCTTTTTATTTTAGCAGCAGTAAAAACTCCAAAGATGACTTCAACCAATCTCCATTAAAGGCAATAGCAACCAAGGTCTAATTGTGAACCATCCCTCTCTCTACCCAAGATGACTTCAACCAATCTCCATTAAAGGCAATAGCAACCAAGGTCTAATTGTGAACCATCCCTCTCTCTACCCACTAGTAGCTACAGATTTTTTATTCCATGGGTTTAGCCACTAATTCAAGCAATCCTGGCTGTCAATCACAATATCGTAATTCCGGTGGAAGAAAGCATCATTGACGTCTGTGATGCCAGCCAACTGCTTCTCCTTGATGGGAAGAACAATGGCAACCATCGGCAGCAACATGGCAATCAGTAAGGTAGTGGAAGAGTGAGAGGCAGTGGTGGGGAGGGCTGATGGAAATTGAATTGAAAGAAATTTATAAGACTGGTTAAAATAGAAGAGAAAAAATCAAGCTGAATTTTTGTTGAAATGTTTAGCTGTCATTTGCCGATTTCTCTGACTTTTTTTTGCCTATAGAAATTTCTGGACATGTATTACTGACTTCCAAATTGCTGTTGTCGGCTCATGCATCAGTATTAAATTTTGTCGACATGCAGATTAATACAAATTTTTCTGGTGTAGATATTTTCAACACTCTCCCTTAATCCAGTAAAATTTATAACACCAAGTTGTTCTCTGAATTTGAAATATTTCTCTCTAGGAGTAACTTTGGTGAAGATGTCAATCACTTGCTCGTCCGTTTTGCAAAACTGTAGTTGAATTTTATCTTTCTCTACGAATTCTCGAATGAAGTGATAACCAATATCAATGTGCTTTGAATAGCTGTGGAAGACTGTATTATTAGTCATGGTGATGAATATCAAATTATCACAAAAGATGGTTGTAGGAGACTTCACTACGTAGTGCAGATCTTGTAGAATTTTTCAAAGCCATACTACTTCACATGTTGCACTTGTTGCTACAACGTATTCTTCTTTAGCTATAGATAGTGCCACTATACTTTGCTTCTTTGATGACCAAGAGATGATATTGGATCGAAGAGAAAATATATAACGACTCATGCTTTTCTGATCATTAATACAACCGGCCCAATCACTGTTTGTATAACCGATCAAGCTAAAGTCTTCTCCTTATTTGTATAGAATACCTTGATTTTTTGTACCATCGATATATCTTAAAATTTTCTTCACAGCTGCAAAATGTAGCTTGTGTGGTTTTAACATATATCTTGAAATGATACTAAGAGCATGCACTATATCTAGTCTAGTGTTGGTTAAATATATGAGAGATCCAACTAGGTTGCGGTAAATCATCTCGTCCACTTCTTCTTTTTCATTCATTGCTATTGGTGTGGCCATAGACTTGTAGTTAATCATGTTAAATTTCTTTAATATATTACCTGCATATTTTTCTTGGGAGATAAATATCATTCTTAGATATTCTTTTAATTGCATACTAAAAAAATATTTTACAATATCGAGATATGTCATCTCATATTCTTGCATCATAGCCATCTTAAAATTTGCAACCATTTGTGAACAAGTGCCCATATAGATAAGTTCATCAACATATAAGCATAAGATAAGAAAATCTCAAGCTCCTTATATTTTTATATGGAGTGACGACTCATTTGGACTTCTTATAAAATCATGCTAAAGAAGATAATTATTAATATTGCTATTAGGAGTGTAACCTGGTACCGAGTTAGTTTGAACCCGCCTGATTCGATCCAATTTTAGAACTAAATTTGAGTTCTGTTTTTAAAACTTTTTTCAAATTAGACCCGGTTTCAACTTGACCCAATAAAACCCAAAACCAATACCAGGTTTGCATCAACTTGGTATCCAAAACCTAACCCGGTTTGAGCCCGATATTCTCCTTAATTTGTTAAAATAATTATATTTAATTATGCATTAAGTATTTCAATTATAATTGTGATAAAAGTTATTCTATATAATCATAACCTAATTAAACTATAAAAAATTTATTATAAAACTTAAATATTATATATATTTGTATGTAAAAGTTGAATATATTACATCTATACTAAATTTATTTATAAATAATTATAAATATATTAACTCTTTAAAATTGTTGCATCTATCAATTAACTAAGAAATATATAAGTTTCACTTTTATTAAACTTTAAATAACGATTTAATGTAATCTTATTTATTTTTCTTACCTTGATTATTATGTATAAATTCATTATGTTCATTATATTTAGAATTATCTTTTAATTAAAAGATTACTTGCATCAAAACCAAAGATATCATAGATCACATAAATATATTTACGTGTAAATTATTCATGTGCGAATGCAATAATGTTTAAAAAATTTGTTATCTCTATGATAATTTCAACTTATATTGATTTGAGAGTGATTCAAATTTCAACTTGAAACCAACGCAAACTCGGTCTGAACTCGACCCTAACTTGAATTCTAATATTAGGGTTTGGGTTCGGGTTCATCTAAATCTAGCAAATTTAGGGTTTGGGTTCACTCAAACTCGGTATAACCCGACTCGAGTTGCGCCCCTAATTGCTATTCCAAGCTCTCAGATGCATTAGATCATGTAACGCCTTACGTAATTTATATACTTTATCTTTTTTGTCTTCAATAATATAACCTTCCGATTGCTCCACATATACTTCTTTTTCAATTTCTCCATTGAGAAAGGCACATTTGACATCTAATTGAAACACCTGCAATTCTAACTATGTAGCGAGAGCAAGCATAGTTCGAATAGTTTTCATACGCACAATTGGGGCAAATATTTTCGTATAATCAATTTTAGGCAACTTTGAATAGCCTTTGGCAACCAACATGATTTTATATTTTTTAATAGAACCATCTTCATTATATTTGGTTTTATAAACCCATTTCAATCCAATAATCTCCTTGTGTTGTAGTTTGTTAACCTGCATCCAAGTTTAATTTTTCTCAATCATCTTCATTACCTCATTCATAGCATCTATCCAATGCTCTTCTTTTATAAGATCTTTAAATTTTTTAGGCTCACATGCAAAGAATGTGACATCACAATGTTCATAAATATCTTCCAAGGATCGCCACTTCCTTCGAGAATATGAGGTAGATGAACAAAATATAGCTTGAATCAGCCATTGGAAATGCTAGTAGAGAACCTAAGATTTAATCATTTTTCTTCTCATCATCTTGATGTAATTGTGGCCCTGTCTTTTATGGCTCTTTCCAAGTCCAAAGTTCCATCTAATAAAAAATGACATCCCTTGAGATAATTAACTACTTAGAATCGGTCTTATAGAGATGGTAGCCCTTAGATTCATCATTATAGCCAATAAATATACATTTTTCTCCATTTTTTTATTTTCTTTCTGTTTTCATTTGGGATGTGTACATATGTGATACACTCAAAGATTTTCAAATGCTCCACTTTAGGTATTCTTTTGTGTCAAAGGGTGTCATATTAGGAATTGCTTTTGTGGGAGATCTGTTGAGAATATAAATAGTTGTATTAACGGTCTCGGCCTAGAAAGATTTTGGCATATTTTTGCTTTGCATCATATTGTGAGCTATTTCAGCAATTGTTCTATTTTTTTTTCAACAACACCATTTTGTTGTGGTGTGCGTCGAAATGTGAGCTCTCTTTTTATACTCTATACTTTGTAATATTTATCAAATTGATGACTTGTAAATTCTCCCGCATGATTAATTCCTAATATTTCAAATAATGTGCGCTTTTTTTTAAACAAAGGCCTTAATTGGATAAAATAAGAAAAGGCTTCTAACTTTTGCTCAAAAAAATATATTCACATCATACGTGTAAAATCATCAACAAAGAGAAGGAAGTACCTTTTGCCGTCCAGAGATATACCCCTATATATCAGTATGAATGAGCTCCAGAGTCTCTTTAGCTGTCCACAATGACTTGGGAAATGACAATTTATGCATTTTGCCATATATACGGCCTTCACATACCTTCTTCTACGTAGGAATAGATGAAAGCTCAATAACCATATCTTTTTGTTTGAGTACTTTCAGACTATTAAAGTTCAAGTGCCCAAATCTCAAATTTCATAATGTTAAGTCATCTAGATTTTTATAATTTAATACTTATTTTTTAGTAGGAGGCATATTAAGAGAAAATACATTGTTGGAAGTCATTTTCACTGCAATAATTAATTACCTCTTTTGCTTATCAATAACAAGGCATTTGCCATCTTCGACTTTCACCATATAGCCCTTTTGGACTAGTTGGCCCACACTTAATAAAGTTTGCGCTAGTCTAGGAATATAAAGAACATCATGAATAAATTTAGAATTTCCATTTTTTGATTTTACAACAATAACACCTTTTCCTTCAACATTTTGGGATTTGTCATCCCCAGGAGTCACTTTGGATTTCATATTTTCATCAATTTTGACAAAATAATTTCTATCAAGTCATATGGTTTAAACAACTATTATCAAGACACCATACATCATGTGACTCTTTTTGAAGATTCAAGCAAGAGATAAATATTTAATCATTTTGAGTTACTATTTTCTGAATAATTTGCTTCCTATTTGAACCAGCAATCTTTATCAAAGTGAATGGTCCTCTTGCACCTTCTGCATTTATAGCGGCAATTATTTGTATCATGGCTACTTTTCTTGCATAATTTGTAATAAGAAGAAAATTTAGTATTTTTTCTATTTTCTTAATTTTGGAATTTTCCTCTTCCCTGTCATGGTTATTTAGTGACCTTCTTTGAAAATTAGCTTTATGGTTATTTTCTCATTTTTCTTGAATTTTCTTTTCTACATCCCCTTTTGAAATATTGAATTTTAACTGGAAAGCCTGCTCTAGTCGCTGTTCTAAAAATCTAAGCATTCTTTTCTCGGAGGCTTGGATAGAGCTCATTAATTTGACTAGGGAAAGCGGAGATAAATCTTTGAATTGTTCTATAGCAGCCACCACATGGTCGAATTTATGAAGGAGACTCATCAATATTTTTGAAATTATTCTTTTATCTTCAATTGTATTCCCATAAGTTCTAATCTAATTTATAATATTAGAAACATGAGAGAAAATTACTTGTACTATTTAGCCTTTCCTCATTAAGAGAGTATGAAAATCTTTCTGTAACGGCTAGAGCTTAATGAAAATTACTCTATGATGGCCTTTAAATTCATTTTTCAAAATATTCTAGGCCCCATTTGATGTTGTAGATGTCATGATTCTTAAATATATTCCTTTCCCACTCCTTGTTGGATATATAACAAGGTTTTTGCATCTTGCATTTGATTTTCATAATATTAATTTTTCTTATTTTCATCCCAAGATGCAAATTTTGTATCATCCTTGAGTTGCTTGTAGTCATTTTAGACTAAGTCCCATAATTCCTATGACATAAATAAGATTTTCATTTATATACTATAAAAATCATAAGCTACACCTTAAAATATGGAGACCGATGTTCGTGTATAATTAAATGTGGTGATGAAAGCTATTGATACCATACCTTATAATATCTCCTTAAAAGAGTAGTCTAGTAGCAAAATATGTAGCTTCCATGACTCCAGGATGATGTGACAGCTTCTTCGTCACAATGGCGGGGCCGATTAGGGCCTCTAGAAGACTGAAAATGGAAATTGCGAAGCTAGGTTTTTGTCGGCATTAGAGGAGGAAGAAAGCTTACTTTTCTCGATCTTATATTTCTTCTTCAAGGTGTCGATGTTACTCCGTTTTTTATTGGCATCATGGAAAGTGTTGACAGGGTCAGCGACCTCCTGCAAGTGGTTCTGACAAAGGTTTCCATGGTTGAGTGTAGTACCCGCAATTTTTAGATTGTAACTCATAAGTACGTGGCATATTTAAATGAAAATTTTGGGCAATAAAATTAATAAAATTAGAATTTTATTAATGGCTTAAAATTATAAAGTAAGAAAAGAAAGACTTAATAAAAAAAATACTGATGAGTTAGAGTGTTAATGTTGAATGGAATAATAATAAAATGTATTATTTAATTTTAGATTAATTAATGAACTTCAGTCAAATGGTTTAATTTAAGTAATTAATTAATTTAAACTGTTTAAATTAATGAATGACCATGATTTAATGGCTTAAATACATATGTTAGGTATAAGCTATAAAATTTAAAATATTATGATTCATGACATACAAAAATATACATGGAAATATATAAGAAAAATAAAAAAATATGTATGAGGGTAGCCGCATGTGTGTACGTGCGGACTATCTTAAGTGGGGTCACATAAGGAAGCCCCTTTCTCTCCCATCACACGAACAAAGAGGGAGAAGGGGGGAATGGAAAGGGAAAAGAAAGAAAGAGAAATAGGAGAAGAGAAAAGAAGGAGAAGGGAGAAGAGGAGGAGGAGAGAGGAGGCTGCTCGTTGTCCACACGCCATCACCGACGCGACTGTCGCCGCCACCAATCATCCCGTTATCGGCCTGAGGTAAGTAAGATGAGTTTTTTTATTTTTTTAAAAAAAAATTCCTAGCAAATCACATTCAAAATATAGGGCTTTTACTAGATTTATATAGATTTAAATGTATGAAAATAGGATCATGGAAAAGAGAGGAGATTAGATTTGCGGTGGAAGGAAAAGGATAGGGTTTTGAAATTTCTTCCTAAAATGGGTAGGAATCATTGGAATTTTCATGGATTCGTGTAAATCTTTATTTTGAGAGCCAAATAATATAAATGGAATGTGAAAATTGAATTCTATGTATGAATTCAAGAGTTGAAAAACTTTAATATTTTTGCCTCAAATTGCTATCTAATGTATTTAAATGATTTTAGGATGTATTATTTGCAAAAATTATATGTATAATTTTAGATAAGAAAGAAAATTCAAATTTTCATCATTCCTTGAACGTGGGGACGCTCTAAAAACATGGCCTAGGTATAAGACTTTTATACTATTTATATATGGGGTGATTTATAAATAATTTTGAACTCGTTTGGATATAGAAATTAGTGAAAAAAATAGGAGCAGGTAGGTATATATGTTACGGGTATGTGTTGTTGCTTGTAAACATTAAGTTTAGTAATTTAATAATATATGAACATGAATTTTGATCAAAATGTGTAAATCTTGATGTCAAAATCTAGACATCTATGATAAATAGAATTGGGTAGTTGAGAAATTTATATGGAGGTATGAGTTTTCTTTTAACTAAATGTGTATAGGGTAAATTTTATATAATTTTGGTATCAAACGAATATGAAAAAGAATGAATGAATAAGTAACAACTGCATGACATATATATGAATGGTTGGATGGTTAAACTTGTTATATATAAATCATGTGAAAATGAAAGAGAGTAAAATCCCTTAATTTTAAAGCTTAAAACCCTCTTATCTAACTGGACAAAGTTCGGCAATGTATGGGTAATGAATTTGGGTTTAAAGATGGGTCCTAAATGATAAATTTTAATTTTAGAAGCATGATATATATAATTTATCTGAGATAAATGGGTGATTAAGTAAAGTTGTAATTATTAAATATATATATAGGATTTGAAAGCCTAAATGAAAGTTAAATTTAGGCTGAAGCATATATGATGAATTTGGTTATGATATATGGTCGGTTATAATTATTATATTAAAAAGTATAATATATATGAATAATGATGGAATGATAAACTATAAGTTAGATAAATGAAAGCAAAAGGAAGTTAGGGAAAACCCAACTATTAAATTGAGATTATAAGCTTGAATATTAATTTTTAGGCATTTAATTATTGTATTTATATAACGATGATTAGTTTAATGATTAGATTATGAGATATTATATATTAAGCTATGAGTGTTGAGATTTAAATAAAATAACCTAGTGAATAGGTTGTTTGGGTATAAAAGCAAATTTATTAGATTAACTCATATGTTTTATGTAGAAAGAAAATAAAATTGAAATGAAGTGAAATAATTAATGCATTTTAAGCAATTGAGAGAGTTAAATAAGAGTAAAATTGAGTGAATTATAAAATTGAGGAGCATGATGAATAATTTAAAATATTAAGTTACTTAAGTTACTTTTCAATGGGTATTTAAGATTTAATAGTTATGTTTTGAGGGGAAGTTGAAAAAAAAACTGTAAAGGCTATCTTAAGTTTAAATTACATTACGATATGAAAATGTCATTTATATATTGAGTAAAAAATCTAATATTCCATATGTCACAATTTATATATTAAATGCAAAATTTATGCATATATGAGTTATTTAAGTATATTTTTGAATACAAAAGGATGAAGAGGCTTTAATAGTCTATAATACATAAAATTTCATATATGATATAGTTTTAAATTTTATAAATTCTAAGTATAAAAGATCTATAAGATTAACATTAACTTAATTTTTATGATGTCACCATGTTGAATTTTATGTATTGATGTTTTAAATGAGGATAAGATGTTTGCCCAGATGGGAAATAATTCTTTGATGTATGTAAGTCATATTGAAATGACTAAACTAAAATTTTAAATAAAATGGAAGGAAATAAAATATATTTTGTGAGTAAGATAAGGTTATTAGTTAATATGTCAAATGATCTTAGTTGTTATTAGATAGTTAAATTGAATTAAATGATTGAAATTTTAAAGAAAAAAATGTAAGTAATAAGAAACCCAATGAATGTGTCAATGTGGGTAACCCTATTATGGTTAAATGAGTTCTAAGTTGCAGTAGATGAACTTACTATTTGAAAATATAAGTTTTTATGTAGACAAAATAAAAATGGAATATAGTAACTTTTAAGTTGTATAAATAGTGGTAAAGGTTATACTAAGCTTATATGTTCATTATGTGTTATATATAAAGTTAAAACTTAAATTGCAATTATTAGTTAAGTATTAAATGTAAAGCTAATGCAATTTATAAGCTTATTTAAATGCAGGTTAAATGTGAGATAGTATAAAAGTTTAAATAATATAAAAAAGTAAAAAATTTCAGATTCAGTTCAAGTTTGGGTGTAAAGGGCATTTTAATGTTAGTTAATTTGTAAGACTATGGTTCATGCAATTTGAAAGTGTGGTGTAGTACCTGCAATTTTTATATTGCAACCCATAAGTATGTGGCATATATAAATGAAAATTTTGGAGCATAAAATTAATAAAATTAGAATTTTATTAATGGCCTAAAATTATAAAATAAGAAAATGGAGAATTAATAAAAAAAATGATGAGTTAAAGTGTTATTGTTGAATGAAGTAATAACAAAGTGTATTATTTAATTTTAGATTAATTAATGAATTTCGATCAAATGGTTTAATTTAAGTGATTAATTGATTTAAATTGCTTAAATTAGTGAATGACTATGATTTAATGGTTTAAATGCATATGGCGGGTATAATTTATAAAATTTAAAATATTATGATTTATGACATATATTTAATATGGATATTTACAAAAAATTAAAAAATGGTATGAGGGGTAGCCGCACATGTGTACGTGCGGACTACCTTAAGTGGGGCACCAAAAGGTGGTCCCTTTTCTCCCACGCAAACAGAGGGAGAAAATGAGAGAGGGGAGAGGGGAGAGAAGAAAGAAAGAGAAGGAAAAGAAGAGAAGGAGAAGGAAAGGAGAGGAGGGAGAGAAGAGGAGCTGGTTGCTCATTCCCTCTGTTGCCGTCGCTGTTGTCCAACCCATCACCGGTGATCGGAGGTAAGAGAGAGAGATGAGTTTTTATGATTTTTTTAAAGAAAATTTTCCCAAATCATGTTCAAAACATGGGGCTTTTGCTAGATTGGTATAGATTTATATGTATGGATATGAAATCATGAGAAATGAGGAGGAAATTCGAATTTGTGGCTATGGTGAGTTAGTGTTTTGATTTTTCTATCCAAATCGTTGTGTAATTCATGGGGGTTTTTATGGATTCTTATAAATATTGATTTTGAAAGCCTAATCATACAAATATAATGCGAAAAATTGAATTCCATGCATGAATTCGAAATTTTAAGAGTTGAAAAGATTTAATATTTTTGCCTAAATTGCTATATAATGTATTTAAATGATGTTGAGATGTATTATTTGCAAAAATTATATGTATAATCTTGGGTAGGAAAGAAAATTCAAATTTTCATCATACCTCGGATGTGGGAAAGCCCTAAAAATGTGGCCTAGGCATAGGGCTTTTATATTATTCATATATAGGGTAATTTATAAATAATTTTGAACCCGTTCGGATGTGGAAATGGATGAAAAAAATTGAGGACAAGTGGGTGTATATGTTACGGGTATGTGTTATTGCTTGTTAACATTAAATTTAGTAATTTAATTTTAAGTAAATATGAATTTAGATCAAAATGTGCAAAATTTGTAGCCAAAATGTAGACATATATGATAAATGAAATTGAGTAGCCAGGAAATTTGTATGGAGGTATGAGTTTTCTTTTAAGTAAATGTGTACGGGGTGAATTTTATATAATTTTGGTATTAAATAAATATGGAAAAAAAAAGAATAAATGAATAAGTGATTGTATGACATGTATATGAATGGTTTCAAGGGTTAAAAATATTAAACTTATTATATATAAATCATGTGAAAATGAAAGGGAGTAAAATTCCTTAATTTTAAAGCTTAAAACCCTCTTATTTAATTGGCCAAAGTTGGGCAATGTATAGGTGATGAATTTGGGTTTAAATGTGGCTCCTAAATGATTAATTTTAATTTTAGGAGCATGATATATAATTTATTTATGATAAATGGGTTGTGGTTAAGCAAAATTGTAATTATTAAATATATATACTTAAGAATTTCAAGTAAGCCTAAATGAAGGTTAAATTTAGGCATGAAAATATGTGATGAATTTGGCTATAGTAAATGAGTTATAATTATTATTTTTTAAAAAAGTATAATGCATATGAATGATGATGAAATGATAAGTTATAAGTTAGATAAATTGAAGTAAAGGGAAGTTGGGGAAAACTCAACTATTAAATTGAGATTATGAGTTTAGATATTAATTTTGAGGCATTTAATTATTGTATTTGTATAATTATTATTAGTTTAATGATTAGATGATTAGGTATTATATGTTAAGCTATGCGTGTTGAAGATTTAAGTGAAATAACATGGTTAATAAGTTATGTGGCCATGAAAATAAATTTATTAGATTAACTCATATGCTTTATGTAGAAAGAAAATAAAATTGAAATGAAGTAAAATAAATAACGCATTTTAAGTAAGTGAGAGTGTTAAATAAGAGTAAAATGAAATGAATTATGAAATTAAGGAGTGTGTTGGGTAATTTAAAATATCAAGTTACTTAAGTTACTTTTCAATGAGTATTTAAGATTTAATAGTTATGTTTTGAAGGAAAGTGGAAAAAAAACTTACAATATGAAAATGTCATTTATATATCGAGAAAAATGTCTATTATTACATATGTCTTAATTTATATATTAAATGTAAAGTTTGTATCTATATGAGTTATCTAAGTGTATTTTTTAATACAAAATGATGGAGAGACTTTAATAGCCTATAATAGATAAAATTTTAGATATAATACAGTTTAAAATTTATAAATTCTAAGTATGAAAGATCTATAAGATTAAGATTAACTTAATTTTTATGATGTCATTGTGTTGAATTTCATTGATTGATGTTTTAAATGAGGATAAGATATTTGCCTAAGTGTGGGATGATTCTTTAATTTATGTAAGTCGTACTGAAATGGCTAAACCAAGATGTTAAATAAAATGGAATGACATCAGATATATTTTTGGGTAAAATAAGGTTATTAGTTAATATGTCAAATGATCTTAGTTGTTATTAAATAGTTAAATTGAATTACATGATTGAGATTTTTTGTAGTAAACTTGTTTTATATATGTAAGAAGATCACATACCTTTTATATGAGTTATTTAAAAGTAATGTGTACAAAATGTGTAAGACTCGTTAAGAATATTTCATTTACAGAATGATTAAAAGACTAGGATAGTCTATAGTCTATGAGTTTTCAAATTGATCTACGTTTCTAAAAGATTATTTTTTTGAGCATATTGGGTTTATGAAACCCTATGAAATCTAATTTTATGATGAACTCAAGATAAACTCCATATTTGAAAGTCTAGAGTGCGAATAGGAAGTTTATTCAGGTGTAAGATAAAATATATTTAAATGAGATTTTCAAGCAAGGAAATGCTTGAATTGCTTATTAAAAAGTCCGTAAAAAAAAGGGGAGAGGGGCAAGTGGGAAATAAGTAGGCATGTAGATTGGCATGCATGATAATGAGAATGATATGTTTAGACATTGTTTCCTATTGATTATGCTAGAAAGGGGTAAAGAAAAGATGAAGGAAAGTATAAAAGAAAAATAGATGAAAGCCAAAGGGAAGAAGTAAGCAAGCTCTTCAAGATTCTTTTTGTTCAAAAGAGTTTTATGGTAAGAAAAATCTGTTCTTACCTTTTTATTTCAAGAAAGATTATTTGCTAATGAGTTTGTTTTATTTAAATGTTTCTTTAAATTGACATGCATTGAAAAGGTACTTAGGGATGACAATTACCCTGTGCATAAGTTTTACAAAAAGAATGTGTATTTGAATTATATTTTATAACTTGATTTTCATATAGAAACCCTGCTATCATGTTGAGTTGGCGAAACTCAATTCATGTTATAAATGCATATGATGCATGTGTGAATGAAACTTATACATGAGGCTTTATTAAGGTTATAATTGGACAGGTAGTCCATCCTTGGTGTTGCTTGTTTGGTGCGTTCAACGTATGGGGCGGGTGATTACTTGATAAGTGTCATCTGCCAAATGATGAATAAGTTATTGAATGATACATGTGTATGCATTCATCTCATTATCACACATGCATAATGAGAATTAAGAGTTTTATAGTTTCGGTTAATGCCATAGATTTTGAGTAGTACGTATTTTTAAATACTTGCTTATTGAGTATTTTATACTCATTATTTTCAATTTATTAGTGAGTGCAGATGATGCAAATTTGATAAAAGAGCCATCACTGGTAGTTGAGCAATGAAGATATGATTTTTAATATTTTTGATGAATTTGTATACATGGGATTGTAATTATTATAAATATGGATACGTATTATATTTAAATATTTTATGTTGTTGTTAAATGTAGTAGCTAGCTTCTCATGTGAAATATGATTGTATAAGGAATGTATTAGTTTGAGTTGAAGTAAATGTGCGTGAATTAGTATAAAATGTTGAAATTGTATTGATTATCAGGTTTTTGTATTACCCGAACATCCTAAGTATAGACAGTATGCTGCCGGATTTTAGTTAAGGAAATAAAACTAATATAGGTTTTAAAGAGAAAAAAAGAAAAAAATTCAGGCTAATTTCTTGACAATTAGAAAAAGCTTCCGCTAGTATAAGCAATGAAACTTTCAGTTTCATTTATAAGTTTCACCACCTAGAAAAAAGATCCTGGAGTAAGGTATCACAACGCGGTGGGTGGCGCGCTTGCGGGTTGGGGCGCTACATGTAGTTAAGTTAAAAAGGAGTTAGGAACTTTGGATAAGGAGATTTCAAGTGCATGAATACTTGAACTTTTGTCCAAATGTGTCAAAAAAAGTATGTAGTTAGATGCATAATTAATCATAAAATATTTTATATATGAATAAATCATTATATAATATATTATTATATTTTAATATAATAGGTCCCTTTTGTAGTAGATTACACTATAATTATGGTGCAATTAATCTGCCCAATATATCTATCTATCTATCCATATATATGCGCGTTCAACTTGCCTATTTAAAACTCTTTTTTATGTAATATCTAATATCCTCCATTTTTAAAATCTTAATGGCTGATTAAAATTTTATTCCATTAATTGTATTTAACATCATTTACATTATCATAAAAACTCTCTTATTCATTTTGCGTCATTGTATATAGGTTGTATATATAAATGTAGAAAATTAATGCAATAAAATGGTTTAATACTAAAATATCAATATTTAAATAACCTAAAATATCGCTATTATAACGATAAATAATTCTATAAAGTGTTATTACATTATAATATGTGCGTGAATGAATCTAAGCATTTTTCATCATTTAACACATGGATATATATTATTGAGCAAATATGGCCTATGCTCATATTTAATTTGAATGAAACTTGATGTATATATTATTACACTTCTATTTACCTAGGTTATATAAAACCAAAACTATGTAACCCTTTCAAATTTTAGAATTTTGATCATTTATGGAAAATTCAATTCATTCATTATGTTGAACATCATTTGTTTAGTTCAAAATTTAATTTTCTTCTTAATCAAGTATATACATTAGCTACATTTGCTCAAACTATATATTCATGTGATAATTATAAAAAAACCCTTTGATCCATTTACACATATATTAGAATTTAATAATACTTTATAGAATAATTTATCTACATATAATTGATATTTTATACAATTTAAATGTTAAAAAACTAGTTTAAAATTGATATTTTAGCATTAAAATATTTTTTACATTGATTTTATACAATTATAGAGTATGGATGGGATCTACACTGATACTAAAAAATAAAAGAATTTTTATGATAATATAAATGATATTAAAAATAATGGATGAATAGTTCCTCCCCAAGTCGTTTCGACAGGCGATTGTAGTCGCGCTCGGAGTGGGGTGGAGGTGATTCATTTTGCCGACGATCTCAGAATGGAGGAGAGGTCGGAAGAGATTTACCGAGTGGCAGGGGACTAACAGGCAGCAGCTAGACGTGATAGCAAACACTGCAGGGGAACATCCAGGCGACGGAAATGAATCCAAGTGAGGGAGATCTTCTTGGAGCTGAGCTTCAAACCATGACGATATCGAGGGGGGCAGTCAAGAAGATCGACCCGGGTGAGGCAGATGCTCTTCTCTGCTCAATATGGACCTCAAAATCATACAGGCGAGACTTTTTCCATTCATCGATGCGGAGGCTATAGAGGACGCGAGGAACTTTCTGCTTCACAGATATTGGTGAGAATCCGTACCAGATCTCCTTCTCCAATTAGAATCCGTATCAGATCTCCTTCTTCGATAAGACTGACAAAAAGAGGATTATGGTCGAATGACCATGGTTATTTGAGAGAAATCTTGTGCTACTTGATGATCTTCAAGAGGAGCTGACTACTGCACAAGTGGTGCTCATCAAAACGCCCTTGTGTGTGCATGTTGTGGGCACCCCATACTTGGTTGATAAAAACTATTTGGGACAAAGCATTGGTAGATTGTTTGAGGAGCTACATGAGATCGTTGCCAATGATTCGGAACAGAAGCTACTTGTCACGGTTGATTGCACAGAACCGTTGAGGAGATGAATCTTCATACAAGTGGAATCACAACAACGACAATGGGTGAACTCCCTATTTTTTGTTTTTATTGTGGGGTTATGGGATATGCGTATAAGGACTGCATGGTGCTGACCAAGAACACTGAGCAAGTTCTAGAAGCTGATATGCGGTATGAAAGTTGTTTGAAAGCTGGAACCAAACCGATGAGATTACGAGTTCAAGATCACAAAGGTAATCATGTGGCACCACGCAAATACACGGGAGGAAAGGGCCTCTCCCATTTGGATGCTGTCGATGAGGGCATGGACCAAACGGATGCAACAGCTAAGGGATTCTTCCCCAAATTCTGTCAGGATGATAACTGCCCCATTGCCAATGGTGGGCAAATTGTTTCAATAGCAAAACCCGACAGTCAACGTCACTACTCATCCCATCCCAGTGAGCCCCGATGTAATAATGGTGACTTTTGGGTTGACAGTTCAGGCTATAAGGAGCAAAGCAAGCCACGACTAGATGGTCACCACATGGGTAAGCCTGCTGTTGGATCCTCTTCCAAACTTTCTCTCTTTCTTCCTGCCCAAACCGCTCCACCATGTTTTGACACAGGGACAACTGTTGCTGTCTTGAAGAGCCATCACACTGTTCTCTAATGGTGGTTCCTCAACGCAAGTGAGTGAGAATGTGGGTCATTGTGGATTGTCTGCCTTGTGCTTCCATGTTGATGAAGATCCACTGCCTCATAAGGATCACAACCCATCTATTTGGGAATGCCCGGGTGCCCACGTCATCAATACTACTCAAACGGTCCCTCCCAATGAAAATGACAACAAAGTCCAACTTAGTTAGGTACCAACTGATCATGTGTAGAGTCTGAATGATGTGGTCCCTTTAAAGCCAAAAGGAAGATGGAAAAGGATGGCAAGGGGCATGGAGGCGGAAGATAGAAGGTGGTCATCTGAGAGTCACTTGGACGAAGGCAGTAAGAGAGGACAGAGTGGTGACTTTGGGGGGAAACAACACAACAAGAAGTGGTTGAAAACGGTCGCACCATTCAATGTGGAGGAGGTGGTGGTTGATGGATGACCTCGGTCCCACCTCACGTAACATGGCTCTCTTAGCCTGTAATTGTCATGGGCTTGAGAACCCACATGCAATTCAATGCCTACTCGACTTGGTCAGGAAATAAGATCTCATTCTAATTTTCCTCAGTAAAACGAAATGCTCAACAAAGGAAATGGAGGGGATTGGACGGAGGCTAAAGTTTGACTGCTGTTTTGCGGTAGAGTCGGTAGCAAGAAGCAACGGTTTAGCTCTCCTACGGAATAATGCTCATCTAGCAAACATCCTAAGCTTCTCGGTTCACCACATCCACACGGAATTTTTAGGATGGCCTTTCGCAGGCTTTTACTACCATGCAAAAACACACAATCGGTATCAAAGTTGGCATATTATGGAGAAACTAAAGGGCGGGCCAAGCACACCATGGTTAGTCATGGGGGATTTTAACAAAGTCATGAGACCCACTGAATATCGTAGTCAGAGGATGCGCTCTCAGGCACAGATGGATCTATTTTGGGATACCTTGGACAGTTGCAAGTTAATGGACTTAGGATTTGTTGCTCAGCTTATGACTTGAAGTAACAATCGAAGGAGACCCCAACGTGTGGAAGCCCGATTGGACAGGGGGCTAGCGACGCCAAACTGGATATCACTCTATCCTGTAGCCAAACTCCTCCACTTATATATGGCCACATCGGACCATAGCCCCATATTGATGGCGTTGGACTCGAGGAGGAGCAAGCGAAGACCTCCCAAAAAATTTCTATATGAACTTTTCTGGGCATGAGATAAGGCAACACATGACATTATAAACCAAATTTGGGGCTTGGCACCTACCACAGACTTACCTCCTACTGATCTCCTGGGATGGAAGATCAAGGCATGTAGTAAAGTGTTACCTAGGTGGAATAGGTCGAGGAGGGGAAATTTAAGGTAGGTGATTGGCTAGAACAAAATGGCACTTGAATCCCTTATGACCCACAACCCCACTGACCAGAGGGCTGAGGCTATATAGAGGACAAAATTCAAAATTAATCTCTTACTTCATGATGAGGAACAATTACGGCGACAACATACAAAAACACATTGGCTTTATGCAGGGAACAAAAATACTAAATTTTTCCATCTTTGTAACCGAAGGTGGTCTAACTTCATTGAGGCACTATAAGACTAAAATGGGCAGTGGGTTAAGTATCAAGACCAATTGCAAGACTTAGCAATAGAACATTTTCAGAAGATATTCTCTTCCTCGGGGCCCTCGGACGCTTCCTGGGTTCAAAGGCTGATTTTTCAGAGAATATCTGTTCAGCAAAGGCACAATCTCACGAAGCTTCTAGTTTTTGCAAAAGTGGCAAAGGCAGTGAAAGTGATGAGTCCCACAAAAGCCCCTGGACAGGATGGGATGTCCGCCGGTTCTTCCAGAAACATTGAAATACGGTGGGTCAGGAGGTCTTTTTTTGGTGCAAAATGTTCATGGAAGAGACGAACCCCGCATATCAGGCTACCCAACTTCGGTTAGTGAACTCCACTACACTGGTTCTGATCCCAAAAAAGGTTGGTGCCCAAACTTTGTCTCACTTTCACCCCATCAGTCTTTGTAATGTGACATATAAGATTTTGGCTAAGGTCCTGGCGAACAGGCTCAAATTGTGTCTTCAAGAGGTCATTAGTGACCAACAAAGTGCTTTTGTACCGAGTCGACTTATCACTGATAATATGCTGGTGGCCTATGAAGTCATCCACTATCTTCGCCGGAGGCAGGGATGGAAAAGAAAGGAAATGACTATCAAGTTGGATATGTCCAAGGCATATGATCGGGTCGAGTGGATATTCCTTCAACAGATCATGGAAGTGATGAACTTCTACCCGGGATGGATTAACTGGATTATAAGTTGTCTTACCTCTGTGACATACCGGGTGAACGTCAATGGTTTTAAAACAAGGTACTTCCAACCTTAGAGGAGTTTAAGGCAAGGGGACCTGCTATCCCCTTATTTATTTTTATTATGTGCTGAGAGGCTTTCTACTCTGATCACCAATGCGGTCGCTTGCTCTAGTATTCATGGCATCAAAATCAACACTCAGGGGCTTATACTCACTCACTCACTGTTCACAGATGATGCCATTATCTTTTTGTGGGCTTCACCGCTGGACGTCAGCAACTTCTTAGCTCTCATCCGCCAATACTCGGAGTCATACAGGCAAGTTGTAAATGTTGACAAGACATCTGTTTTCTTTAGCTCCAACACTGACTCTGGTACTCAGGGGCATATTAATTCTCTTTTGGGATCCACGGGGCTATAAACTTCTAAACTATCTTGGACTCTTTGCATGATTGGGGAGGTCAAAGGGGATGATGTTTAAGGGCTTGAAAGAGCTGGTGTGGAGTAAAGTTCAAGGATAGAAGGGTAGGTTACTCTCCTGGGGTAGTAAAGAGATCTTGATAAACATGGTCACATAAGCGATCCCGACATATACGATGAACATTTTTCTCTTACAAAAATTCTTCTGTTATGAACTCAATGCGATGCTAAGCAAATTTTGGTGGAGCAAACAAGGTGGTAAACACAAAAGGAGCTGGGTGGCTTGGAAAGAAATGTGCAAAACAAAGTTCTCGGGAGGGTTGGGCTTTCGGGATCTAAACACATTCAATTATGCCCTCCTTGCAAAACAAGTCTGGCGGCTAACTACTTTCACCAACTCCTTGTGATATGAGGTTCTTAAAGTCAGATATTTCCCGAATGAGGACATTTGGAGTTTTCATGCAAAACCTTTGGACTCATTCACTTGGAGGAGCATCTTGAAGGCAAGAGATGCGATTCATTTTGAATGCAAGTGGCGGATTGGCAACGGGAAGCAAGTTCAATTCTTTAAGGATGAGTGGCTGGACACTATGGTCACCAAGGTGGGGCCGCTTCCGTTATCAATCCCAAACAGCGTTAAAGTATGTCATTTCATCAACGAGACCTCAAGTTCATGGATTAAGGATTACATTGTGGTGGCCGCAGGGGACGAGGGGTGGCATGTTATCAATCACATTCCCCTCCCCTAATCTGCACAAGAGTGCTTTCCTCGGGATATAGTTGCTCCCCTCAATCCTCCATCTATAAGGCAATTTGGCGGACTAAGCTTCCAAGCAAAATCCTCATTTTTGGGTGGAGACTATTCAAGAATGGACTTCCGACTCTCCAAAACTTGTGAGGCATTGATGTGGACCCCCTGTGCCTTTTTTGTAGGTCGGGTTTTGAGGATACCAACCATTTATTCTCAAAGTGTGACCTTACTAGAGGGATATGTTTGAGGGCCGCAAGACGCATATCTTCTTTGGCCACTGTTTAGGAGATTATTACTGTTTAGGAGATTATTACTTTCTTAGCGTCACATCATACGTCTAACGACCTCGCCTTTTTCATTCTATGCTGCTGGAGGATTTGGTTCTTGCGAAATGCATTAAGGGCTGATGGGACTCAACCAGATTTCTCTAAAACACTTGAATGGTGCAAGGATTATCTGGAGCAATATCGCAGGGCAGCTCCCCTCATTCATGAGGGCGCGATTGATCGACCGCTTGTCCCTAGATGGACCAAACCACCAAACGGAATTTTTAAAATGATTGTGGATGCCCGAATACTTCATCGAAATTTGTCTATGGGCTTTACTGCTATCATCCGGGATTCTAGGGGTTCTTTTATTGCTGCAAAAGAATGGCGACGATGTGGCTCGATGGAGCCTTTGCTCTTGGGGGCACATGCTTTTCTCTTAGGAGCAAGATTCCTATCTATGGATGGCCTCATTCTTGCAAAACTCCAAATTGAATCAGATTCTCTCATTCTTGTCAACTTCCTATCTATGGATGGCCTCATCTCCTCCCCTGTTGGTTTGGTGATCAACAAGATCAAGTCTATCTTTCATCTTCTAACCATGTCACTGCTCATCATGTTCTTAGGCAAGAGAATGCTATTGCACATGCTTTAGTTGACTTTGTTTCTATTTCTTTAGTGGATCAACAGGTGTGGCGGGGTAACCCTCCCAAGTTATACAAGAAAAAATTTGTATAGATAATTTTTTGGCAATAAACTGCTCAGATCATCCTATCTTATCTCCCTTTCGGATTGCTAGGGAGTTGGAATAGGGTGTTTTCTTTTCATAAAAAAATGGATGAAGTAAATTTTTTATCGACCTTCAAGGTTTTAAAAAAGAAGATGTTACATAGAAAAGAAATTCCGTAGGAGCGGAGCCATTTAACCTCTTTAATTTTTAAGATTTTGATCATTCATGCAAATCGAATCCACTCATTATATTTAGCATCCTTTATTTATCTAGGAGACTAAGTTTCATCTTGATTAAGTATATTTATGGGTCATATTTGTTGAAAAATATATATTCATATATAAATTATGAAAAACATTAAAATCCATTTACACACGTATTACAATATAATAATACTTTACAAAATTATTTATCCATATAGAAATGATATTTTAGACAGATCAGATGTTAAAAAATATAACTTTAAAATTAATATTTAGCATTAAACTATTTTATTATGTTGATTTTTAATAGGATTTATGCGATGGTATTAAACAAATAAAAGAGTTTTTAAGATATTATAAATGATGCTAAATGTAATAGATGAAGTAGATTTTTTATCAATCATTAAGATTTTAAATATAGAGTGAGTTACACAAAAAAAATGTTTAATAAAAGCAAGATCAATATACATAAAATCCATAATACTGTGCATTCGAGTGCACTTAGCTTTGGTGCATCAGGTGCAATGTAAGTACTAAGTTTTACCATTTTTAAAGATTTTTGCATTTTTTGGATTTTTAAATGACTAAAATGCCCATATTTTTTAAAAATAAAAATATTTATAAATATCCAAAAATTATAAAGCTTTTCCAATATTTTAAATACATCTAGATTAAAAAACTTATTAAAAATATTATAAAAAATAAAAAGAGTTAAATACACCAGGGTGCACCAAAGTTAAGTACACTCTAGTGCATTAGTCATCTTCTATATATATATATAACATGAAATTGACTTTAATTTAATTATTATTCAAAGTTATTACTATTGATATTTTGAGTTTTAGCGCTCTAATATTGCAAAGGTTATTTGCAAATAAAAATACAAGAGTAGATTATGTAGTTACATGCAAATTAACATTTTACTGCATTGGTTAATGGAGAGCAATCTTGTTAGGCTACCTCTACTAAACTTATTTTAGTACAGCTTAAATGTTTCATGAAATTGTTTTATAAAGTATATGTTAAATATATTTTAAAAAATATTTTCACAAAAATTTAAAAAAAATTGTGTAAATATCTTTGGGTATATGTAAATATTTTTATTTTAAAAAAGATTCATTTGGGGGTATATAAATCATTTTAAACCCCTCAAAAATGAAATTTTTTAAATTAAAAATACGTAAATACAAGCACAAGTGAAAATTTAGCGTATAAGTTAAGTATGCTTTAAAAATAATTTTATAAAAAAATTAAAAAAAAATAAGGGGTGAAATGTTATGAAAAACTGAAATAAATTTATTTTAGGCCAGCCATATAAGATCACCCTTTAGCTTTAACAAGTTTGTATGTATTTCCATCGCAAAAGATACCAACTAGATATGTAGCTTTTAGCAACGATAATATGATGATTGTTTACAAATCATGAATGTTTAATCTGGGCCTTCTATTGTTGTACGCATTGTGGGTTGATGCGGCCTGACTGTACTGATTTGACGATTGCTCTAATGCCTACTAGGGGTGCAACTTGGTACCGGGTCGGTCCGAACCCACCCGACCCGACCCGCTATCAAAACCAAAAATGGATTTTATTTTAAAGATTTTTCAAAATAGATCCGGTTTCAACCCGACCCGTAGAAACCCGAAACCAAAATCGGGTTCGCACCAACCCGGTACCAAAACCCGACCCGGTTTGAACCCGATGTAGTTTATATAATTTTTCATCAATTATACATTTTTTTGTAATATTAACATATATACATGTTTTAGGCATTACTAACTTTAATTCAGACAAATCACCTTTTTCTTCATTACCAAAACATACTTGAGGTAACTTAATTTCTAGGATGATTTTGTATGATCATTATCTTCTTATTTTTAACAGTTGCATGCATTGTTTTCGTCTAGGTTGATGCATATTATTTTCAAATATGTAAATCGAGGAGGAAGAACTTGACATTAGAAATGCAGATG
>JAXCLR010000050.1:11501458-11517882 GCA_035584095.1 Annona squamosa
TTTGAAAATCAGTGGCATTTTAAATAATTTAAAATTACTAAAATGCCACTGATTTTCAAAAATAAAAAATAAATATCTGAAATACTTCAAAAATGATAAAAACTTATACACATGTTAAATACACATATATTAACAATGTTTATGAGAAATTTTCAAAAAAAAATTAAAAAAATGGGTATACACTCTCGAGAGCAGGGAATCCTGCCTGCTCTCGGAAGCAGGCAATCACGTTCCATATATATATATATATATGAGATTCGCATTTGGTGAAATCCATTCTATCCTAATTAGAAACCTCTCCGTTTCACTATAACAAATTCCATCTTGTGTTTTTCTGACCAGCACTGATTTTCACAATATGTATATGGTTGCTCGGTTGTAATATTTTGGGCATTTACCAATTAGAACTAGTTACATTTGTGAAGTCAGTTCATTTTCACCATCACGTTATTTTTATAATCCAACTATCTATTATATCAACAATTTTTTTTGATAAGTATTATATCAACAATTGTATAGTTAAGATATAAAAAAATATTCAAGATTGAATCCATGTGGAAACGGTTCCATGGGAAGCAAGCTGCTTGATTATTAAATCAAAATTTAATTTGATCGGTTTTTTAAATGTCATTGTTTAGTTTTATGGCATGAAAAATCATTTCGTGAATTGAAGTCTTGTGTCATAAGCTGTGATTACCTTGGCGGATGTTCCTGCCGTGTCCCATGGACTGGAGAATGTATTTGAAGGTCTCAATCTCACAGGGCAGGGTAAGGGCGCCGTTGGTGTCGAAGCCAAACTCCTCCTCGGCCTTTTCCAGCAACACCTTGAACGCCGGACAGGTGAGGTAGCTGGTGGGGATGATGAACCTCCGGAGCTCCGGCCCCACGTAGACAGCCAGATAACCCTTGGGCACATCCGGCAGGTGGTCCGGCTGGCCGTGACAGCTGCCCTCATCATCGGAGTCGGAGACGACGTGGACGACGCTTTTCAGGCGCTTGTTGATGGCCGGAGAGATTCCCGACAGCTTCTCTGCTCTGGAGTTGATGGTAATGGACTGCCATTTCTGCAGCATCTCTCTCAGACGAACGATCTGACGGATTCCGGTCACCTTGCCGCCGTCCTCGCCCATTGTCGATCCGCCGGACCCAACGCTCCCTTCCCTACCCAACAAATTCAGAATGGAGGGACGGGGATAGGATTAATTGGCCGGCGAGGCCGGAGGACTGTATTGGCGATGAATTAAATTTCGGGAGAGGAGACGATAATCTCTTCTGATCATCCACCGGCTTTACGAGTGCATACGTAGGTGCGTGCGTGCCAACATCACGTGCATGCATGCAAAGCCCGGAAAAAAAAAATTTCAATAAAAAAACCCTTGTTATATGTGAGATTGTAGAAAAAATGATATTATTCATATCTAGAGAGATCAGTTTCACGTTATAAGCCACAAATGTTTCGTAACAGAAACGCACATGGACTGGCCGTCCCATGTGCACTCCAACACGTGACGTCCTTCAATATCAGGTATAAAGCTTTGAAATTTCATAAGCCTAGAATAGAAATTAAGCTGTTTTTCCGAAGGATACTTTATTAACTATAGTCTGTGGACGGAGTAACTACGTAACATTGTTAAAACCCAAGCTCGAGTTGAACTGGTTAACTTTCCAATTTATGATCCAACGGAAGCTCGGATAATCAAATGGATTTTGTTTATAATGAATTATATTGTTTATTATCTTCTTTAATAGATTGATATATTTATTTAATTTAGACAGCGGACTGTTTTATAGGTCTATATATATACTTGTTTACAAGCATTAAATGTTTAAACGGGTAAAGAGATAGATAAGAACAGGCCGCCGCGTATTAAGAAACGGGAGATTGTTTGATAATTAAAAACAAAGAAACTAGAGACCTTAGGGAATGGAGATAAGTGATACAAAAATTTGAAAAAAAAAAAATCGTTGATATACATTCGGAAATAAGAGATTGCACTGGGAATCAGAAAAATAATATTCAAAACAAAGAAGTTTAAATCTCATTGGATGGTGGGAAGTCCTAAGGGAAGAGAATGCACTTTGCCTCGGTGCATTTAACTCGTTTTTTAATTTGTCTGAAAATTTTTTATACAACTATTAATATTAGTGTATTTAATATGTATATCAAATTTTATTATTTTTAGAGATTTTTAAAAATTAATAAAATTTAATAAAAATGTCATTGATTGTCAAAATAAAAACATTTTAAAATCTTCAAAAATAGAAAAACTTGATATTCATGTTAAATACACTTTTTTGGATGAAACATGTTAAATATATTTAGATTAATAATTATATAAAAAATTTTAAAAAAATTAAAAAAGATTGAAACACTCTAATGCACCGTATCAAGGCCCCTGTACAAATTAGAATAGTTGCATTGGAATGTGCATCTTGATATTTTTTGCATGGGCGCATTAAGATAGTGGATGATTAAACAATTAAACACCTGATGAATTTCAGACCCTGGAAATTTACACAGGGCAGGGCCTACCGACAACGTGATGGGAATTATCGGCCAACAATATAAAGCAAGAAACATGTTAACTTGGGATGAGGCCCACAATAATTCATAATGATGTTAGTGGTCATCTTGCTTTCCGATATGTGAGAATCGCCTGTACAGTTATACATCCTATGGCTAAGATTGTTCCAACATATGATGAATGATCAGGATATTTGGAGAAAATGATTAATAAAGATAAGAATAAAATGTGATTAATATAAAAGAAAAGTGTGAAATTTACACAGAAAAATGTTAATAAAAATAAAATAACAAAACTTAGAAATAAAAGTGACCGGGCAAAATAAGAACCGATACAATGCACTCGGATACAAAACTTATTTTTTAATTTTTTTTGAAAATTATTTTACAAGATTGTTTATATAGTTGTATTTAATTTATAAGTCAAAATTTATAGTTTTTGGATATGTATATATATATTTTTGAATTTTTTTAAAAACAAGGGCACTTAACCATTTTTAAGTAACTAAAATCTTCCTATTTTTAAAAATAAAAAAATATATTTATATATATTCAAAATTGTAAACTTAATACATAAGTTAAATACCCCAAAGTTAACAATCTTGTAAAAAACTTTTAAAAAATATTAAAAAATTAGGTTTTTGAACCCACGTGCATTCAATCAATTCTCAACAAAATCGTGTCATGATAGAAAAAGGCCAGGTCTACTTCGAGCATAAAACATTGTCAATTTTTTTATATAAAAATGCAGTTAATTTAATCCACCAACATGTAACTTTTATTTATCAGCAATATTTATGAAATACTTTATATATTTACCAAATAAATTGCTGCTCAGACGAGCCAGCGATTTGATAGTTTGACAATTAATGTCGAGCACAAGAGATGGAAAAAGAGAGATTTGGATTTACAGATCCAGAAGAAGGATGAATCGAATTCAAAGAAAAAGAGGAAAAGGGAAATGAATGAGTGTACCTGTACCGAGATGGGAAAAGAGCGATCCCACATCAGCAGCAGCTACCAGAGCGAAGAAACAAGGAATAGACCATTGTATATCCCAGACGGGAGAAGGCGTCCCAGAGGAAGCCAGAGAGAAAGAGAGAATAGAAGAAAAAGTAAATGGGGAGAGAGAGATCGAGAGAGCTAGGGAGCAGCGCTCCTTGTTAGAAAGATAGGCAGAGATCTCATCTAAACGCGCGTTCCTTTTACCCCTTTCTATCTGCATATCAATGCCAATTTAAAATCCTTTTTTTCGCTTCACCACCGTCTCTTTCGTTTCCCCTCTACTACAAAACGGTTACAGCATATATAGCAGTTGAAAAGAATTATTTCTCGCTGGGGAAATGCATGCATTCCGCAAGCCCGAAACGCAAGGAATATTACTGGAGACGAAATCTGATCCGGGAATTGTGAGAGGGTGGTGGGAGGACAAGGCCGGACGCATAGGCAGTTAGCCAGGATAAAGACATGGTAATTTGTAAGGGAATTGATTCGCTGCAAAACCATTTTTTTTATTATTATTTTAATTTCTTATAAAACTGTTAATTTAAGTGTATTTAACATGTATATCAATTTTTACCATTTTTTGAGATTTTTAAATTTTTTTCGAATTTTTAAGTGCCAGTGCTAATTTTTAAAATTCTAAAAATCTCTAAAATTGATACACATATTAAATACATCTAATTTAATAATTGTGTAAAAAATTTTAAAAAGTTAAAAAATAAAGTTTTGTACCTGAGAGCATTGAAACATTCTCCCATTAAAAACGACACGGTGGGCATGTTGGTTGTGAGTTGTGACGTTATCCACCTTAGTTTAATAGTTTAGAATTAAATTCCACATTCTTAGGACTTATAAAAAGTTCTAAGCTTAAATACATAATGTGACCCATTTTATGATTGCATTCTTGGGCCAAAATAGGTAAAGGAGTAAACCTGTTAACCGGGCTAAATAAATGTCCTACTTAGCTCACCTTAAAAAGCGTATTTACAATAATTTTTTTTATTTTTTTCTTCGTGCACTTGTTTATCTAAATGTATTTTAACTTATACATCAAGTTTTACCATTTTTGAATATGTTTATCTATTTTTTAAAATTTTTAAAGATCTATGTGTATATATGTATTTAAAATATCCTTATTTTTAAAAATCTAAAAAAATATATACATATATCCAAAAATGGTAAAACTTGATTTATATATTAAATACACTTAGATAAATAAGTGTGTGAAGAAAAAAATAAAAAAAAATTATTTTAAATAAGATTTTTAAAGGAGGTTAAGTAAACTATTTACTTAATCCGGGCTAACGGTATCATTCCTCATACAATAACATGACACTATGAGACTGATTTCCTGTGTGAGCTAATATAAGGTGAAAGCTAAGCCATCCTCCATTCATTCATCTAGGGCGAAAGTTAGGCCATCTCCATTCATCATCGCACCTGCCTAGAAAATTTGAAATATAATATGACATATTCATATTAAAAAAATCGTTAAAAATGCGAATGCGAATACTGATATTTTCATTGCTCATACAACGTTCTGTTAATTACATTTAATTCATTGTATATATATTTCGATTAGATAAATAGTTTTAAAATTTTAAAGATAAAAATAAGTTTCAATATCGGTATTTTTTTTTAATTGCGGTCGGTCTGATGATCTGATTTTAATAAATTTCAAGAAGAACAAAATATATATTTTTTTAAATCTGGAGACGGCTGTGATGATTGAAATGCATCATTAATGTGTGGCCCACGATTGAGCGGCTCACATCAAGCACGTGGGTGGCGTGCGTCATGCCGGCCTTTGTGGGTTGCTTAAACGGTACACAAAAGAAAAGCCTGCAGGCAGGATTGCCATTGCTTTGTCCAATTTATTTCCTTACCAGTCACACCATACACGAGAATGATTCAAATATCCCTGTGGCCGCCACGATCTTGATGCTTTCTCTAGCCTTTTTATCTGTATGAAACTTGTTAACATACTATTTTAATTTCGCTAGACCCAACACCATATTAGATTTATTCGAACAATTAAAAAAAAGTATAATAGTAAAAAAAATTTGAGAGTACACATGAATCTATTAAAATAAATTACGTGTGAAGTTCCAATACGTAGTTGCTGATCCCAAAGCTTATGAAATTTCCCCACTTTTTACCCATGGTTCTGTAAGAGTCAGTTTCAAGTCATATAAATTCTCGAATTGATTTTGGTATCTTCATTTCCAAGATAATTTTTAAACTGTTTAATATAACTTTTTTTATGCTCAATATGCATCATTACATTTTTTTATCTAGATAAAAATTTTATTCAAGAATCTACTTGAAATAGGCCCTAAATCTCTACTCAAGATACCGTTATCTATAGTTAACTTTATTTAAATATTCAATTGTTAAAATCAGAGTAAGTTAGCAGGGACAATTAGCATTGATGCTGTCATTGGTAAATACATACCTGCTATTTTGAGGTTGGTAGGCCATGTTGGATTAGGATAGTGTTGACACCTCACACTTGGGCTCAAAGATAAATAAATGATAATGACATCCAAGCCCAAAGATAAATAAATGATAATGAGATTCAAGCCCAACAGAGACAAACAACTCAAGAGCAATCACCAATAGGCTTAAAATTCATGGCCCACTCCAAAGTAAGCCGAAGTGGATTCAAGGAAAACTAAGCTGGACTCTAGCAAATGGGCCCTTCCAATTGCAGCCCGCAGGAGCAAAGCTCCACCAAGCCTCAAAAGCAGGCCCTTCAACAACCAGATCCGGCCCACAAGAGCAAAGCTCCTACAGGTCATCCAATGGGCTCTACAATGCAGCCCACCAGATCCAGCTCATCAAGCCCAAAAGCAAACTTCTCTACAACAATCCATCAGGCCTCCACAACAGCCCACCCAAAACAGCTGGCAAGTTCCAGCCTACCAAGTTCCAACCCACTCCGGAAGAAGTCCACCAAGCTCAAGCTCATGGATCAAGTCCAACATCTCAAATAGCCCAAGGCCCATGCTCACCTATAAAAGGAAGTGCACCCCTTTCTTAAAGACACACTTGGAGAGGCATTCCAGAGAGGAGGACGAGAGTCTATAGCATAATCCCGACGTCCGGTTTTCCGCTCCTCAAGCTCTACGCCTCTCTCCCACTTTCCCCTTTCCATTCTCTCTCACTCTCTAAAATCTTTCGCTTTCCTCCTTTCATGCTCGTGTAAACCGCCTCGGGTTGGTAAATTTTGCCATATTTGCTTCAATCCGAAGGCCGGAACCCGAACTTTATACGATTTGTGCCTTATTTCATTAAAAACAGGGATTGATCTCCCTTCAAAGATCAGTGGAAACTCCGTTTTTTTTATTTTTGCGTACTTATTGGAGTTGACGCCCTGGCAAGGCGGGTGCGCGCGGGTCCATGGATTCCAGCATAATACGCTGCCGTTATACTGCTGGATTTGTGACTTGATCCATATACGGAAAATTCTGTCTTAGCCATTATGCTGCTGAATCCACGAGAAAAATGCCCATATGCCAAATTTATCTAAAAACCGTGAATCATAACTTGTTTTACTCTACATGAATGCAGGGAAACGAAGTCCACACTGCTGTCTCGGAGGCGGTGAAAACTCATCCGTCACGGCCTAGATTTTTAAAGCATGGAAAAACCATCCAAGCCCATTATAGCGCTCGCGGCGGGTGATACATACAGTTATAAGATAAAGAGGGTTAGATGAGCTCTTGTATTTGTTGGATAGGAACACGGAAAAAGTATGCTTTAGGCTGAAAAAATGATATTAAAAATTGAAAAAGTAAAATTGTTATATATTGAAAATGTTTAAAAAATTAAGATGATTATTTTTCATTTCATCTTGATCTTATTCCTTTCTCATCCTTATCTTCAACTGGCCAGCCAACTCCATGGACGGTGCAGATTTACCGGGGGACTGGTGAGGTGCTACGCCACATAGCTAAGCTCCCGATCATTCGCTCATCCGGCTGTGGCGACAACCAACGGCTGCGATCTAGAGTGCGATCCAGATCCGATCAACCTGGAACTTGGCACGTGTACACACGCCAATCATTAATTAATCAAAAAACAACTTTCGGTGGGGACACCGAAGTGCCAGAGCGCCGTCAAAGAAGACGAACTAGAAAGAATCTGAAGATACGCATGAAATATCTGCGGCAATGTATCTTAGCCGTCCGTCTCTAAAATCCAACGGTTGAAAATATCAGAAAAAACTCCAACTTGACCCAAAAAAACAATCTTCCAGAGCCTTCCCCTTCCCGGCGTGCTTTTGCGGCACGGTCACGGAAGCACAAAAGCTCCGCGCTGCATGCTGCAAAACGCGTCCTTTCTTTTTCCCATTTTTTTGTCTTGCAAAAGGAGGGTCGGAAGAAAGGAGGATTGATAGAAGTTTTTGTTATTTTCGCTTGGTTTTGCTTCTTCTTCATCTCTTCCTCCTTTCTCTGTGTTGAGTCTGCCTCGTTCTGCGCTGTGGGTATGACTTCGGGCGAAGAAAAGAAAAACAGAGACTTCTACTCGGTTTTGGGATTGAAAAAGGAATGCTCGGAATTGGAGCTTAGACGTGCTTATAAGAAACTTGCACTGGTGAGTAGAAATCGGGAAAAGGGACCGAACAGGTTTTGCAATTAATTTATTTTGTGGCTTTTATCTTTCTGCTTTTTTGATCATGGAATTGCTGCAAGGTCAAACAATGAAAGTGGCTATATTGTGATGGGTGGATTCGATTTAGGGGTGTTTCGTTATGTCCTAAAAAAAAAGAAAAAATTTATTGTGTGAGGATGAGATTGGATCTCTCTCTCTATCGGAAAAGAAGCCTTTGCTTTCTTTGGAGTATTTTAGCTGCTAGAATGGCTGAGGAAATTTTCTAATTTTCCCTTTTTTTCACTACGTAGAGGTGGCATCCGGATCGTTGCTCCGCTTCCGGAAATTCAAAATTTATCGAGGAAGCCAAGCTGAAATTTCAAGCTATACAGGAAGCTTATTCTGGTAACTTTCATATTCGATATCTATGCCCTGCTTCTTTGGTTTAGGCGCACCAATTTTCCAGTTTATAAAGCATACTTATTTTTACGAATATTTTTAATCTCTCAATTCGTTTGAAATTCTAGAGTCGCTATGAAATTTTCATGAGCTTTATCTTGATTTCTACAGTTTTATCTGACGCCAGCAAGAGATTCGTGTATGATTTAGGCATCTACGACAGTGATGAGGAGGAAAATGTGAGTTGATTTACACTTAACGGTGTATTCATAGATCAAAGGACTTGCTATCATGTTTCCATAGCTCGTTCAGTTGATCTTAGCTGTCCATTTATTGCCATCATTTGTTCAGACAAGCCCCCAGCTACTGTTATTTTCTTAACATTGCCAATTTTTAATCTTTTTACATAGCTTTTAACACGGTAGGAATCATGATTGCTGACTAGTGAATTACATGATGAACGAATGAAGGTAAGGTGGGCCCAATTAACGATCTGGATCGTTGCACTGGACAATCTGTTTTTCACAACTTGAATTGTAGGCTAATTTCTTGTCTTTGTACTCTTTCCTTCCCCACGGTATGATCCAGACATTTGATGTAGCACTCCACACTCTACATAGATTGTTTGGCATTAAAATTTTAGACATTACAAAAACAGTTCTGTAGATGAAGGTAAAAGATTATCCTGGTTCGGTTTTTGATTTTCGTCTAATTTTATATTCTAAAGTATTTTAGAATGATATTTTGCAGGGAATGAGTGATTTCTTGGGTGAAATGGTTGAAATGATGAGCCAAACCAATCCCAATGTAAGTGTTTCCATAGTTTTCTAATGATTGCTAAAAGTTTGGTCACCCATCCAATTCTTCAGATCCCTGTAATGATCCATATGTGTGTATGAGTTGTTTACTTGCAAACTGGAAAAAATACTATTCGAAACGAGCTGCCACAATCCCATAGAGTGGGATTGACTTGAGGGTTTTTCTGTCTAAAAATGATGGAGAAATGACTGAGATTCATAGCAAGTTTCAGCATGACTGAAATAGAATTCCCATCGAGTCAAACTGACACAGATCATTTTTGAGGCGAGCTCCCAAGTTTTAATAACATGATTGGTCTCTCCATATGATTGAAAGTATCACCAACTGGAAGACTACTGCTGGATTTGCCTTGTTTTGGCTATAATGCTGAAACAATAATTTGATGCCTCTTTTACCCATCTGTGGAAGTTATTTGCTTTTATGAAAAAGAAACATGTAAATTGGGAACAACATATAGAGAATCAAGCTGCCAATTATTTGGATTAATCACAGACTGACAAACAGAATGGTTTCGAAAAAATTGTCCATTAATATTTCATGTCGCACTGTTGAGTTCTAATAACATTTCATTTCCTCTAATTTGTTATGTAGCATAAAATTAAGGAAACTAAGTATTCTTCTCTAGTTTTTATTAAAAAGGAAGGGTGGGGAAAATTTTTTTCCTCCAATATAATAAAATGACCTGACTAGATGGGGGAGAAAAATTTCTTCGTTACATAAAGGAAGAAAAAGGAGGAAGCATGGTTGTCCCTTGTGTGTTTTGTTCCCTGGAGTAATGATAATCAGCAGTTGAGCTCACTTGAGCGTTCCTTCTCCTTTGTCAATGTGAGTAATCCAGATAGTCCCAGATTAACCGCTGCTGTTGGTTTTTCTCAGGGGAATTCAAGCGAGAGCTTTGAGGAACTCCAAGAGTTTTTTGATGAAATATTCCAGCCGGATGTGAACTGTTTCGCCTCATTCACTAAGAATGCTGACTTTGTGCCTGCTTCTTGTGCGGTGGGCAACTGCAACAACCTCAAACGAAGTTTGTCAGAAATTAGCTGCTTAGAAAATTCTAACGTGGATGTCATCTCTCTCGATTTCTGCTTTGGTGTGAGTTCTCTATCTTGCACTTCCTTTGTTTTACATTTGAGGAGATAGCACGTTCTGCATCTTCATGCCATAGGTCTGCTTGGGTTTGGCTGGTTGAACTCAATGCAGTGTATGGCTGGCCAATTTGCGTTTTATGAGTTTGGTGGACTTCATATATGGTCAGCCATCATCTCATCATTACAGATCTAAAAGCGAGGTAGGATGCCTTACCTAAAGCTAGATATATTGCAGTCAAATGGATGGATTGGGTGAATCCACATCACATATCTAGATGATCATTCCTATCACTCATTAATGCTATCAGCATGGGTTAATTCCCTGAACCTCAATCTCATATTGACAAGGTAGAATTACAGTCGCTACTTTACCTGTTGGGTAGGCTGTGCGACTTACACAATTTGGCCGTGATTTGCGAATGTTATTTTGCCAGCCATTGCGTTGTCGGTTGACCCTAGCAAAACACCATTTACCGTAAGAAGATCAAAGGTGGATGGGTGAGAGCATGGGTTAGAGATTAGGAGTCAAGTAATGTTAGAGACCTGCTTGACTTGAGAACTATTATAATATCCATGCTTTAGGACTCACTCTCAGCGTTCATCATCTTTTCTGAGCTGACCTTTGCACACATGTTGGTTGCGTGAAATTGCAAAATTGTTGTATATGCGAGTGTACTGTATGCATTAGTTGTTTCACTTCAAGGGTACATTGTTATAGGCAAAGTGTTTTTCCAGGTCCATGATGGAGAAGACATGCATCGGCAAAGCAAAGAGCGGCAGAGTGGCCGAAGACAAAAGATTTCAAAAGATTTCTCCAGCGCATGATGCCACGCCTCCAGACGTGGATATCCCGCTTACAAATCTCTCTCTCTGTCTCTCTCTCTCTCTGATTCATGTATTCGTTATGATTCTTTACATTTTCTGCGGGGCTCATATTAGAATAGCTAACTGTTTTCAATCATAGAGAGCACGATGCATGTTGTCTGTCTCTGGTTACATCTGTCTGTCTAGAATGATTGCAGCTTGAAGAACTGTAGAACTGCAATTCCATTGAATAAAACTGACATTTAGAATGGTAAGAACTAAGAACAGGCCCGCATTCCCTATCCCAAAAAAAAAAAAAAAGGAACAGGCCTGCATTCCCACTTCCGTCATGATGGCTGCAACTACGTTCATAGCAATGTTTAATTATTATGATATTCAGTTGTCAGGATCAATGGCACATTAATTACATAATCAAAGCCGCAGGAAATTAATAATATATTACCGGACCTCATATTTTAGAATGAACTATAAATTCAGTCTTTAATCAAATATTTTTCTCGCTGCAGTTTTTACATTTTAATCTAAATTGGGTTCGCTGTTCACAGAATAACGGACAAAATGGTAATTCATGCTATTGTGTGAATCGTATTCCAATGGTTCCAACATTTGTCATTATTTTCCTAATTACTTATTTTATATATCATAAATATATTCAAGAGAACAGTGAGTAAATTTCACTAAAATGGTATCAAGCATTTTTAAGAAGGGTAATGATTCCCTACAAATGTTTGCATGAGATGGTTTGTGCAAATGGTTATTTTGTTGTACTTTTAATGTGTTTTTTTAAATATTTAAATCCTTTCAATGCTATTTAATTATATTTACTTATGATATTAATAATGAAGTATTTTGCACACTTTACATTTTATATATTTATTTTTGACATTAGCAATTATATTCACCTCAAACGATATTAAATATTTATAACATGCGAGCGTCCAATGAAAGTGTTTTTTTGAAACAATAGAATTGTATACATTAATTTACGTTAGACTTAAGAAATGAAAAAGCAATCATTTATATAAACCACTCGATGCAAACTTCTGTGGGAGCCGCTATTCTTGTGAGAATTATTAATCCCAAGTGTCGATCAAAAGTATTAATCAGTTTTAGCCCAAAATTCGATCTTAAATGTCGCTTTCGCAAAATCAGCAGCCAGAAACTGTAGATGAAATAAAGCTACAATTCAAGTGTGGCCACAAAGTTCATCATTTTCAATTTTCTAATCATTAACCGAGCTGGGCAACAAGCATGCGCCTGTGGGGTCTGGGTTTGACTGGCGGGCCGGCGGCCGGGGAACTGTGCTGGCTGCTCATAAACTTCATCCCCCATATCTTCATAAGAAGACATATCCATCTATTTAATAATAATAATAATAATAATAATCATGCATGCACCGTAGGCCCCATATGATGAATTTATATACTTTCGTCCATGCCTACTCCGTGTATCTGCCAATAAATAAATGTTTGTGAGAAAAAGCAGTTCAAAGAGAATGGGAGCTGATATTGACAATGCGGTTTGGGGTAAAAAGAATGATTAATCTAATTTATATTAATTAGGCCAAGATAAAAAGCGAAAGCGTTTGCATCATTGGGAGTAATCAAAGCCACGAATGACATCGACCCAATTCCAGACCTTTTTATATTTGTATCACTCCACCCCGCCGTTCATCAGGAAGTGGAGGCCACGCATGGATGTTTAGAACTTAGAAATGGGTGTTAAAGGTGAAAAATGTTCGATTTTTATGGGCATAATTTTGCGTTCGATCGGCCTGGCTTGATTTGACAGTCCAACATACATCTACATTAATTCGTGGCTCACTTGTGTAACTTCAAATTAATCCAAAGACAAGGTCCGTAAGACCACCAGACTTGAAGAGTACTTCTCAACTGAAGAGATATATGTTGTGGCTGCCTACTCGCTCTGACCTGTGCAGTGACGGTAGGTAAGTAATCTTATATTCTAGTGGGTGGGCTATTGTCGAATCTAGTTCTTTGCATCATCTACAGCTTCGCTAGTATTCTAACGACGTGGATATTTACTCTTTCGTGCCGCCTTATCTGCTGCACTCAACCTTCACCTTAACTATCGTTTATTGTACCCAAATCCTCGTGCTGCAATACCAATAGCGCGATAAAGCCTCAGTAGTCACGGCTTTCACTCACAGCGCAGCGAGCAGCGTCCACTAGCTGAGATTTTAGGAACATTATTGAGAAAAATTAGAATATTAATTAGAAATCTATAGAGTTATGTCTGAATATTATAAGAATGTCTTAGAGTTTTACTGTAATACCAAGTTAAGACGATGATGATATAATATGCGAATGCCCTTTAAGGAAAAAATAGTGCCATTATTCTCTTGCGACAATAGCGCGCCTGTGCCGAGACGGGTCCGCAGTGTAAATTGAGACAAAATCATCTGTTTAATCTTGCCGGGATGCGTTTGTAATTAGCAGGTGGAATAGCCGACTGGCCCCAAAAGGCATTCTCGAGATGTCACCACCACCCCCCCCCCCCCAAAATCCATAAAAACAGATCACAACAAGACATGGCGTTTAGCATCTTTGGATGTATGTGGACCCCCTCCACTTTACACTTGGCACGCATGGAGATCCACAAGATAAATGCATCCCCCAAACTACTTTGGAAATGAAGGAAAGGTCCTAAAAGCAATGCTACCTTTTTCTTTTTCTTATTTTGGAAATGAAATAATTCCGCCAGTCTTTGTCCCATTGCTACAACCAATTTAAGTGTTCATGCACCAATTGGGTCTGTGCATGGCAGTCAGCCATCGTCTTCACTAGCTTGTTCATTTCTTTTGGGTGGCTGTTTGCAAGATAAATTCGGTAACTTGGCTCCCTTGTAGATTAGGCCATGTGATTCGGGTTTGCAATACAGGCGCTCCTTTTTTTTTCTTTTTTTTTTCCATGATGTTCACGCATATGACACAATTTGAGGTATAAATTGGGCTTACTTTGGTCTTTAACACAATCCAATTTTATTTATTTCATGAGTAAAAGTGTAACTGATAGATAGAAATGCAACTTAGGTAGTACACTTGCCAAATCGATCTGCTTTTGGGGAATAAGTCCTAAAAAAAATTACGTCTTGATAAGATAGAAAATAAAAGGTTATCTATGTCTCCGATTAGGATACCGAAGGTCACATAAAATGATTATTTAGAACCAACATGAGTAAATTTTTTGATGCCATATAAGTATAGATTTTCGCATATACTTTTATGTACATGGACTATACCTTTATTTTATAACTCAAATACATTTTGAGTTTTTTAATTTTCCCTACTCTATAAGAATTTGTCTTTTTATCTCTCATATTCTTTTTGCAATCTCTGATATTTTATTTACATAAAGAAATAAATCAATTATTTTAAGGTTAGATATCCTGTATTAGAGGCAATAATATGAAATTAGAATCAAATCAACTCGACCTTCGTACTGTAAGGCCTTTTTGAAATGAACCGACCGATGAATAATTAAAGATTAGAATTCTATAAATGTAAAACACTTTAGCAATAATTTTTTAAAATTTTTTCTAAAAGCATAACTTCTAGCCATGAAACATTTCGTTAAAAGGTTATTTTTCGCATTATTAAATTATATTATTGTCATTAAAAACTAATTTTTAGTAATACTAATTATTTATGTTGCTTAGTAGCGCTTTCGCAACAAAAACTGCTAGTGTTGCTAAAAGCACGTTGCAAAATGTTGATTTTCTTATAATCTGTCTCAGAAATGCTGATCTTGAGAGTACTATTTTACATTTTTAAATTTAAAAGGTTTACTACGTAAATATTCAAATAATATAAGGTTTAATTTGCAATATTTAAGTAACGTTACATGATTCATTTTGCTAAAAAAATGTCATTTTGTCAACATCTGAATTACAGATGGTTGACATGAATGATGAATATGGGTGGACGTGCGCTTGTGTTCGAAACACTCTGGCATTAGGGCATTAGCTTTCATTTAGAAGGGAAAAAAAAAAAATTCCAATTTTTCTGAGGTGAGATTTCTGTGCTGCTTTGCGAAAGCAACTCCATATCATCTGTAGATAAATAGATTCGCAGCAATAAAGCGCGTGTACTGGTCAATTCTCCGTTCCATTTACATACGTGTACGTATGTGTAAAGAAGGATGTGATGGCCGCTCGTGAAGTCGTCTGAAGATCGGCACATACGACATATGGAAATAATTTTTTATTGTTAAAATGTTAACGTACAATATATATGATATCTTAGAACCCATTCATACGGAAAATAAGAAGCTACTATTTATCCTTTGGACTCGAACGCACACCAGCTACCCATGAGGCAGCGTGTGCGTGCATTACCGCCGGACTAATGCTCTGGTGGCACGTATATAAAATGCTTAAGTAGGAAAAATACAAGAAATTAAATACATAGTTCTTCGTATGATTTTTTGCAACTAATTTTTTATTGTAAAAATTTTATTGCTATAATTTCATCCTTTTCAAATACTTTGCCACATATGCTCATTTGCAAGGAAATTATTTATTTGCTTGTAAAATCAAATAATTTATCATATATGCTCATTTGAAAGAAATTTATTTATTTTATTGTAAATACTTTGATTTATGTGTAGTAACAAAAGTTCCCTTATAAATCACTATTTAACGCAAACAATAAAGTTCTTTGCACAATTATTATACATGGCATCAAATTTATGGCAAATAATTTCGGTAACTTTTTTGTAGCTAACATTGATGGTCTTATAGCAATTAATTGGCGGCTGAAATTGAAATTTCTTGTAGTTAAAAAGTTGTTAATGAATTTTTGCAAATATACCTATAAGGTTTGACTAATATTAGAAACGTATCCCTAAGTTCGTCGAATTTGTAAATATGCCAACAAAGTTTGTATAAAATTGCAACTATGTTTCTTCTATTATGATATCGTTAGATTTTTATGTAAAATAATGATAATTCCCTTAAGCTAAATTATACACTTTCAATTTTTGAAAGTATTGTAAGCATTTTGCAAAAAAATCTAAAATAATGAGATATGCAAAAATATATAAAATAATAAAATAGCAAATATATCTACAATACTTTTTTTTTATGATTATATTTACATACATCTCAACACATATTACATTGAAATTCTAAGACATTCTTACAAATACGGA
>JAXCLR010000050.1:11519254-11531519 GCA_035584095.1 Annona squamosa
TTCCGGGCCGAAATCCCAACATGGGATTCGAACCCCTGACCACAGCTCCGCAAATGCCCTATTACCGCTATAGCCACGACTCAGTTGGTAATATATCTACAATACTTGATTGTAAGTTTGTCACTTAGGTTAAAAGGTATTATTGTCATTTTACATAAAAATCTAACGACATCCTAACAGAATGGACACGGTTGCAATATTATGCAAATTTTATGAGCATATTTACAAATTCGACATTTTGTTCTAACTTTTGAAAATAAAAAAAGGTCCCACGTAAGGGTTGCATGCATTGAATCCAACCTGGCTATAAAACTAATTAAAATTAATACTTTTATTCTATCATCAAAATAGGTCCCATTTAAGGGTTACATGAAAAACTTTGGTACACCAAAGTGAGAATCATAATATGATTTTTTGATATCACTATAGTTCAATTAATAGTCTAACTCCTGGGAACCAAACCAATAATCAAGGGGTTTAATTACTTTTAATTCAAAAAATTCCAAGCAATAAATTTTTCAAGGAAAGCTTCATATATAGAGAGATATGTTAATATACTGTAATTACAATACATTCTATTGCAAAATGGGTTTCACACATATTAAAATGTTATAATACTATATACAATCATTGATCCATATAAAAATCATATGATAGACAATTTAAATGGTACAAATAACATTTTAAATTTGATATTTAAGTTAAGTTATTTTATTACATTGATTTTATATCATTTTAAGATGAGACTCATACATATATTATATTTGAATGAAAATTAGTATGCTAATAATGTGAATAATTTTATATAAAATATGTGGAGTAGTTCTTCTATTTATGATCAACTGGGCCCTATAGTATATAGGCTATATGGTGTAATCGCACACATTGGATCAATTTCCATATATATGCACATTTTATATCCACCATAAGTTACAGTGCATTCAACTCAAATAAGTCTCATATGATCATAATATATATATATATATACACACACACTCCAACTATTGTATTTCAATTTTTTTATTAATATACTAATTTTTATTCGATTGGATAAGTATAAGGGTCTCATTTGAAAATGGTATAAAATCAACATAATAAAATAGTTAAATGTAAATATTAATTTTGAAATTATTTTTTCAACTTGTAAACCATCTAAGATATAATTTATATATAGATAAAGGATTATGTAAAATATTAATATCTTTAAATGCATGCATGGCCTACTTTAAACCAAATGCACCATAATTTACAGTGTATGTATGTTATCCCTCAGTTTTTAAAATCTTAATGTTTTCTAGAAAATTCACTTCAACTATTATATTTAGCTTCATTTATATTATAATGAAAAGTCTTTCATTTATTTAGTATCATTATATATGGGCTTCATTTTATAAAATTAATGTAATAAAATAATTTACTATTGAAAAATAATTTTTAAGTAATATTTTTTATATTTAAAGTATTTAAAATATCATTACTATGTAGATAAATGATATAACTAAGACATAAATGTGTGTGTGTGTGTATATATATATATGTATATATCTTTGAGCTAATGTAGCCAATGGGCATATTTGATTTGAATGAAACTTAATCTCTTATATACACAAATAATGTTAGATATAATGAATTAATTAAATTTTAAATCAATCAGTAACATCTTAAAATTAAAAAGGTTATATGGCTCTACTTTTATGTAACCTGGTTACGTAAAAGTAGAGCTCATATATAGAATTTATCATGTGCATTTACATACACAATAACTTATGGTACATTTAGCCCAAAATGGGTCTTACATTTATTTAAATGTATTAATACTTTATATAATTATTTATCTATATATAAATAATATCTTAGATAAGTTACATATTGAAAAAATAATTTTAAAATTGGTATTTACATCAAACTATTTTATTACTTTAATTTTATACCACTTTTAGATGAAACTCATGCACATATTTAATTTGGATGAAAATTATATTCTAATAAAAGAAATAATTTTAAATATAATGAATATAGTAGATGTACATTTTATTACTTTAATTTTATACCACTTTTAGATAAAACTCATGCACATATTTAATTTAGATGAAAATTATATTCTAATAAAAGAAGTAATTTTAAATATAACGGATATAGTAGATGTACATCTTATGATCATATGAGGCTCATTTTAAGCTATATGCACCATAAATTGTAGTGCATTCACATGCGCTGAATAATTTCTAGTATATGTTAATTAAGAATTTCCAGACCTAATTTGGAATCGGAATGACCGCTGCGAGCATTGGTTGGCCAGAAAGAAATGGATTTTAGCTGAGAAACAGTTAATGAATGTTAACAAAAGCAACCTTGTCTTCTTGTTCCAAGACTATGCAAGCTAATAGTGATTTATATATTTTATACTCTAGCATTTGCTCCCTACAGGAGTGCCAGGCCAAACAAAGTCGGCGTGTGGTCATGTCGTGATGAACACCCACCTCCCTCCTGAGGCCCCTAATAATACAACGATGAAGTAAAACCGATTCATTAGTCAATCCCGGATTCCTCCCCTGTTGTGAGGGGACCGGGATAGGGGAGTATTCCGGTTCTTGAAAAAAAAAAAAAAGAAAAAGAAAAAACCGATTTATTAGTCACCCATCACAGCCTGAACGTCGTACGTCAATCAATTCAAATTTTGCGTTTTCTCAATTTTTTTATTTTTATTTTTTTACGGATAATGTAGTAGTCGCCCGAGAGGAAAAGCTACAGTGCTCAGTGATGCAAACCCGTTGTATATGGTATCATATCATGCAATTGATTGATTTAATTTTTATTAGATTAATCCATTTATAATTTTCACCTTATATGTTTTTTATTCACGACAACAAAATTTCACATACTTTGGTAACTTTTATAGGCAATTTTTTATTTTCAAGATTTAATAATTGTATATTCACTTTCGAATGATTCTAAAATTTTAGAATATTTAATTTTTCAATCAAAAAAAATTTTAATTATGTGTTAATGTATCTACAATTAGCTCTAATAAAAACATTAAAAATAAACGGGTTGCATGGTATGATATTATGCAACGGAATGCATATGGGCGTTGCCTTAGAGACTACTCGATAACGTAATTTTTGATGGAATCATAGGGTATTGTGAGGTGTGAAAAAAAGAATATTTTAAGAACCGTATGATTAATATGAAATTACAAAAGTAAAGTTGTAATATACAGAGTAACTAGAAAGAAAATTTATTGAAATATAAGGTAAATTTAAAAATATAATTATTAAATTATTAAATTATTTGTGGAAGAATGCACGGGATATGTGAATCCCACCCTATTACTGGAAATTACCCAGCGTCCGCTTAATTTATAAGAGTTGGTGACCGACTGATGGCGTGGCCCCCATGATACATGTATGAAGCTACTAAGACAATCTTACTACCATTATCTAAATAAATAGGACTAATTTCAATTATGTTTAGTTTTCAACGACGTTTGATATACATTGTAAAACACAAACATATCCTCACGTAAATGGAGAAAAACACCGTGGGTGACTGGAACTTCCTGCCGCACCTGTTGATCATAGCGATCGACAAATTCGTATGCTTTTCTACCGTCAGGAAGATTAGTTTCTTTCGAAGATTAGCAACATGCTATGATTTTCTGGTGTTATGAAGAAAATCAAATAATCACAAGAACGTGATGGTTTCTCTGTTGTAAGAAGGGAAGATCGATTTCTGCCTTCAGTTGGGGAAGATCGACAGACAGCGATAATCTTCCAACATGATGAAACCAAGTGAGAATGGATGAAAGAGAGAGATGTATGGCCACAAGGATGGCGGCTGCCTTTGTTGAAGAGGGTGACTGGAAGAGATGGGAAAGATCGGGAGCACGTGGCAGTGTTGCTTTTTCGACGTTGAGGGTTACGATCGAAAGATTGGTTCTTCGTTGGATGCATAGTGGGTCTCGCCGGATTCAGAGTAGATCAATTCCTAGCGTTGACGTCGTGCAGATTGGGTGATGTTCGTCCGATCTTAGGCAGAGGACGTTGGCAACATCTTTTCTGCGATTTGGGCTACCGGACAGTGGGAATCAGTACATCCCAGCAGCCTCTTGGTTGGAACGGCGTTGTCATCTCGTCGGCTAGCCGTTGCAAGTCGGCAGCCATGGCCGCAACTTTTAGGGAAAATGTATGCTGCCCTGACGATGCACCAGAGTTCATGCACTAAAAAAGCATGAACTCATTTCTACGTCCATAAAATAATAATATTGAATATTTGAAGACGCCGTTTTCGACGTCCGGAACCTAATAATATAAGTAGGAGGGTTAAAGGATGAAATAAACCCCCATTCGTTGAATAATTCATTTAAAAATTTTCAATCTTAACGCATTTATAACTCATTTAATAAACGGGTTTGCGAGTTATATAGCAACCGACCTAGAGGTCTACACTTTAGCAGACGATGATCTCTTAACGAGAAATGAAATGGTGTTTCAGGGCATGAGAAATATAAATAGGGCAGTAATTAAAAAATAAAATTAATATAGCAATGGACAACTAAAAATTAGATGGCGGGAGGAAGACTTCGTTGAGAAAAATAACAAAGGTCATGTATATAACTTTAATGGGTTAAATAAGTTAAACAGGTTAGTAAAATGGGTGACAAGTTATAAAATTTCAACTATAATATGTTTATTTAATTAAATGATTGAACTTGTCGGTGAATCCCTAGATGTAAGTCATATTTTAATAATATATAGGGCAACATTAAAAATTTTCAAATTAAAATTTTTCAATTTAAAACTTTTTGTTATTCATAACTACCCTATCTTTTAAATTATTTTATTATATCTTTTTATAAAGTTATCCTACTTTTTAATTATTTTTACACATCTACCCATATAAATTTTTTTGATAGCACATCTATCCATATAATTAACCTGTCTATTTTTACTTTATTCTTTTTATTTCTTATCACATTTTTATCCTATCATATCATTTTTCTTCAATTTCAAAAAGTTTAATATTAAAAAATTCTATCACTTCCCAAACCCATTAATTCGATAATTTTGAAACTTATTAGATCTGTTTGGAATATATGTCAAACATGCATTTAGATTTAAGATAAACCTAAAAGAATTTTAAAAGATAAAAGCTTTATCCTTCCAGTACGATAGTTTGATGATGACATTCCATAAGAAAAAGACAAGAAACCATAAGCACCCAAAAAATGGTCTATCAATCCGTGGTTTATTTCGGACTAAAGTTGATTAGGGGTGTAACTCGGGCTTATGAAACTCGGGTTCACCACAACTCTAATTTTATTTATAAAATATTAACACTAACTCCAACCCTAATCTTATTTATAAAACATTAACTTTAACTTTAACCCTAACCCTATTTATATTTCGGGTTGAAAATTAAGCTGATGAATCTACATTTTATTTAAGAGTGATAAGTTTAGAATTTTATATAAATATATAATAATAATAATAAATCATGTAAGTAAATATAAATTTAGAATTTTATATAAATATATAATAATAATAATAAATCATGTAAGTAAATATAATAATATATGGTCAAACTATAGAATTTTAAAAATATAGCAATATAAAGAATATTTCTAAAAGAAAATTCAACATTGAAAGCAAGATAAAAAAAAGATTAATGAATGTAAAAGTAAATGATAGAAATAAAAGATAAATACAAATGAAAAATAATATACTTTATTTATAATATAATTACAATATGTCATACATGTATTTAAGTGTAAATATAAGTAATATAAAATGAAAAATATAAACAAATATTATTTAGATATTATGTATATAATATATTTTATAATAAATGTAAAATAGAAAATCAGGCTCGGGTTCTTCGGGTTCGGTTTTACTTGAACCCTAACTCTATCATATTTATAATTTGGGTTCCTCGGGTTCGAAGTTCTTCGAGCTTGAGTTATAGAAAAGCAAGTTTCAATACTTTTAAAATTCGAGTTTGGTAGGTCGGGTTCAGGCTCAACTCAATTCAAGTCGCACCCCTAACGTTGATAGGTGAGAATGGGACAAGTTTGAAATGAAATGTTTATCTTTTAAAATGCTTTTTATTTTCAAGAAATACTTACTTTATATTTCCAACACAACTTTTTTTTCAATTTCCACACACCTTTTTTCAGTCCCAACCTAGAACAGCACTTTTTCACATCACATGTCCTTGTCCTGTCAAACCTACCAACAGATTAATAAGATTCCCCACGAAATCCTCTTGGGCTTTAATTTGCAACTACTACCATATAAAAAAATGTTATTGAAGTATATTTACAAATTTTACTTTTAATTCCATTTATATTAATGAACTTTCAAAAACATCCCTCATAATTACAAATTTTTATCCTAATTTTATTTATACTAATGCAGTTAAAAATCTATTAAACGAGCTGTTAACTTCTTGTAAAATGACAAACGTACTCAACTCTTAATATAATTTGAAGTTGCTTTGCTCAATGTTAAAAATTCATATTCAAATAATATATTATTTTATAGTTGTAGAATTACTAAAGATTTACGATAATATGAATTTTTAGCTATAAAATCATAATTAGAAATAGAAAATCTCTAGCGGCATGATTATATGTGGCATTACAATAAAAATTCATGGACATAAGAGGCCTTTTCGAAAATTCATGAGTATAAATGAAATTAAAATAAAATTCATTGGTATATAAGAGAAATGATTTTGTTAGCCCAAGCTAAGCAAATATCTCACTTAGTCTACTTCAAAAAACTCATTAGCAATAACTTTTTTTGCTTTTTTCTTCGTATAATTATTTATCAAAATATATTTAACATATAAATCGAGTTTTACCCTTTTTGGACATGTGTATATATTTTTTTGAGATTTTTAAAAATATGGCTATTTTAAATACATATATACACATAAATGTTCAAAATATCAAAAAATTATATATATATATACATATTCAAAAAAGTAAAATTTGGTTTATATGTTAATTATACTTAGATAAACAAGTATATAAAAAAACAAAAAAATTATTGTAAATAGGTTATTTAAGATAGGCTAAACGAAGTATTTGCCTGACCTGAGTTAACAGGATGATTCCTCTATGAAAAAATATAGACAAATATTGTCAAATATATATTTACACGTCATATGTAGCAGTCATTAGAAACATGCTGCCCACTCCGGATTTTTGAGATTTTTTACAGTTCCCTCCCACTAAGAGTTTTTGCAGAAAACTCGCGTGTAGAGGGAAAATTGCAGAGAGGCCCCGGAGCTTTCTTCAAAAACCCCTTCCCTAATCCCATTGTTTGGTGAACGGTCCTGGCAGAAGAGATGCTGGCAGTGATCCTAACGAGTGGTGTGGTGGCAACATGGGGGAGTTAGCTTCAGCTCACCATGCAAATCGAGCTATACGAGCTAGAGAACAGAGGCACAACCAAGAGGCATCGATCAAAGCCAAAAATGTCTAGCATAGCGTGTGGGCAATAAGGGACGTTTATCTTCTATTTTTTAAGATGATGTCTTTATATCTATTTTGCTAAAAACGTTATTAAATTTACACCCTTAGAGCTAAAATTGCAATACGTACTTAGGTTAAATTATAAATACAAAAAATCATAAAAAAGAGCTATCGACCAATGTAGCTGTCCATATCAGCAAGCCCCGGGTGGGGCTAGACAGCGGCTTAGGCCAGGAAACAGTCAAAGATGCTGCTTGCGAGGTGTCCCGCAAGACACGTGAGCTTTTTTGGTACATTCATTTTTTATACGCATGAATTGAGGCAATCAAAGTGTCATTTTTTTTATATATTTTTAAACATTTTCAGCTTAACAGAAGGATCTAATTAATGAAATGAAACTTAGAAATATGAGTTTGAGGGGTAGATATTTATTGTTAAGGCTTCAGGGTTATCCGCCTACTTAAGAAGTGATGATTTATAGGCGATAAATGCGCAGAAATTAAGTTATGAGACGAATAAGCTAGTAAATAGGCATGTTCAATTGAGAAAAGATTTGCTGTACAGTTAATCCCTTTATTGCACTATAGCTCCATTCATTAAATTCTTTTGAAATTACTCTCTTACTTCCAATTTTAAGAGAGAGCGAGTGTGGATGCTTAGGGTACGACGTTTGAGGCTGGCATGAGAACATTAATTTATTTTACGTTCGTTGAATTATGGCTTATAAAATTGTTGTATTCCCATGAACAATTATAATAATTACATCATATTCAACATAAAATCATATTTATACTTAAAATTATGAAATATATATATATAATATTTATAGAATTAAAATTAATTTCTTAAAACTAAATATTTCAATAGTTTTAATTTTAAACCTGATTTAAACTAAAATTAATTTTTAAATTAAATGTCATATTAATTTTAATTAAAAATTGATAATAAATAATTAGCATTCTATGTTATAACTAAAAAATTATAACATATATTTTTTTAAAATCCCGAGATGATGACATGGGCATGGAGCAGGTCTGCAGCCTGACCAGCGTGAAAATCTCGGGCATGATGACATTGGGAATCCCGAGTAAGGAGAGAAAAATAGAGAGAGAATCGGTCTTCTGCGGCTAAGAATGATCCGTACGCACTAAAACTGCCAATAAGTTCCCACCGAATTCTTTCCGAAATAGGCAATCTTTTCCGAATATCGCTCATTCCTTCAGGCTCATGCAATAGAAAAGAGAAGCCGACGGCTGGTTCGAGGGTGGAGTGAAACTTAGGTTGAGTTAAGCCGGAATTGAATCTGTTAAACTCGATTTTCAATGCAGCTAGAATTTGCTTTTTTTTTTTTTTTTAGCTCGAGTCCGGTAAATCTAATTTATAAATATAATACGGTTGAAGTGAACTACAACCTTGATTTCTCATTTTATATTTATTATAAAATATATTATGCACATTTATTTTTCCTTAAAATTTTTTAAAATAAAATTTTTCACTTTCCATAACTACTATATTTTAAAATTACTTCTTCGTATCTTCTTATATGACTATCTTATTTTCTAATTATTTCTACGCAACTATTCATCAACTATTTTATTTATCTTAACTTTATTATCTTTCCATATCATCATTACTCCTATCATATCACATCATTTTTTATCAATTTAATAACTTTTATACCAAAAATTTTTCATTCAAAAATTTTATCACTTCCCAAACATATATTATATGCATAATATTTAAACAATATTTCTTCATATATTGTATATTTTATGTTATTCATATTTGAATACATGCTTAGGATATTATAATTATATTACATATTATTTCTTCATATTTTGTGTATTTTATGTTATTTATATTTGAATACATGTTTGGGATATTATAATTATATTATAAAAAATTATATTATTTTCATTTATATTTATCTTTTTTATTTCTATCATTTACTTTTACATCCATTAATTTTCTTTATTTATCTTTTTTGATGTCAAATTTTTTCTAGAAATATTCTTTATATTACTATATTTTTTAAAATATGTAATTAAACTATATATTATTTTGTTTACTTACATAAGTTGTTATTATTATATATTTATATAAATTTCTAAACTTGTCACTCTTAAATAAAATTTAAATTTATTAACCTAAATTTTAACTTGAAATTCAAGTAATTCGATTTTTAAAAATAGAATTAGAGTTTAAGTTTTACAAATAAGATTAGAGTTAATATTTTATAAATAGGATTAAAGTTAGGATTAAGGTAAATTCAAGTTTCGTATGACCAAATTGTATCCCTAGGCTTAGAACACGAGAAAAATCATCTAATTTGAGTCACATTATGTGGTGATAATAGATGGAAAATATGTTTAAAAAGAAATAAGAAATATATATATATATATTGATTGTGAAAATTAATATTAGAAACAAAAATATTTAAAATTGTGAATAAAAACAGCAAGGTATCTATGTTTTGAAGAATGAAAAATTTTACGAGAATGATGAAAAATAATTTTAAAATTAAAAAAATCTAGAAAGGACAAATCTCATGTTGTTACGTTTAATCGGATGATACCGAACAAGCCTAAGGGTATAATCAAATGAAATTAGCAAAAAGCAAAAAAAAAACATAAAACATGACACAATTAGGTAAGATAATTGATTTTGAAAATAAAAAGAAATTAAATTTCTTGAATAAACTAAAAATTAGAAATACGGACTATGAAAAGCAATACAATGGTCATGTCACTAATCAAACGATCATATCACATTAATACATGGAATAGGTAACCTTCCCATCTTTCCATCCCTTGTAGTTTGATACAAATTAACGAGTTGGAAATCATGTGATTTTGCATATCCTTACACGGTTCAAAAAATCATATGATATATCTGGAGTATACGCACCTTTAACATGGTTCTACGTAGGGGTATTAATGGTTATGGTAAATCCATCAATCCACTCGTCTAACCTATTTATAAATAAGTTTTGGTTGAGATTTTTGAATAAATCAGTTATAATCCTCTAACCCGTTTAACTATTTAATTAAATAAATGGATTAAGATTTAGATTTTATAACTTGTCAACTCGTTTAGTAACTCATTTAACTCATATAACCTCTTCAATCATTTAATTCATTCAATCCATTTAACTCACTTGACTGCTTAAAGTTTTATATATATAAATGTCAACTTCTTGGTTATTTTTCCTCTCTAAGCCTTCTTTCAGGTAGCTAATTTTCATTTTTCCACTACTGCCCTAATTTCATTTTTCTATTATTGCCATATTTTCATTTTCTCTACGCCGAAAATACCCTCTTGTCTCTCCCTGTGAGGTCATCATTTACTAGAGTTTAGGCTTTCAAGTTATTTATTATACAATCTGTTAACAACCCAATGGGTTAGGGTTAAGATTTTTAAATGGATTAATAAACAGATTAAGGTTGAGATATTTTAAATAGATTAGGATTAAAATTAAACTTCAACCCGTCCAACCCTATCAGTTAACACCCCTATTTCTACGCATTTGCCTCGACGATTGGACCGGCTTAAGTCCATGATTATACGAAGCCAAGGCGAGTGCATGGCGCACAAACATTAAAAAAATAGTATTTTTTTCAAATATACCCATTATGTTTGATTATAATTTGAGATATACGTAATGCATTTAAAAATTTTCGAATATAACTGTTATGTTTGCATATAATCTCAAATATGCCTAATCCGTCACTGGCCGTTAGGTTTATTAACAGAGCCACTGTGAAATGCTGATCAATTTTTTCAAAATGCCCAGAATACCCGCATTGAATTGTTCAGCAACATAAGCAATGTGGTAGGATCAGAAAAGCTGGTTGTTGGCCATGGATTTCGGTCGAAGAAGCTAGCGGCAACATCGAAGCCCACCGACTTTAATGGAGATGGATGAGATAACTGAACAGAAGCACCGATTGTGGTCGGAGATGAGGAAGATCGAAGTCTGTGGACGCTGATCTGTTGGATTTGATTTCCATAGACACTTACTTCCGATTGAGGAGTGCTGCTCCTCGTTTCGTTTCGTTGGTCATTAGCTATGGATTTTGGTCGAAGAAGCTGGTGGCAACGTCGAAGCCCATCGACTTTAATGGAGATGGTTGAGATAACTAAACAGGGGTGGCGATCATGGTTGGAGATGACGAAGATCGGAACTGTGAATGCTGACCTAGGGCAGTTTCCAATTTGCGGATTGATTTTCTGGCTTGGATTTCTCCATTAATGGCTTCCGGCGTCGAATCCGAGAGAACAACAACAGACACGGCGGTTTGCTTTCACCAGTCTTAAAGAAGAACGATGCTGCCGAACGAGAAATAAGACCTGCGGCCCTAATGGTTTTTCACAAAAAATCGATTGGTCGGTCCTGATCTTGTGATTTATGACGGCAAGGGATCGAACCTAGACTGGGTATCAACGACGACATGGCTGCTTTGTTGAAGATGATGGAGCACCATCTTTCGGTACTCCTCATGTGCACGTTGCAACTATGCACATGCAGTTATATGTAATTTGTAAATGATTGGAAATACCAAAAGTGATACGTAATTTACCCATATCGATTGAACAAGCCACAAAATATTTTTAATTTGTTTGGTTTGTAAAATTATTTAGTTAGGGTGCGTTTGGCAATCTATAAAAAATGTCAACTTAAAACTTTTCAATCTAAAATTTTTCACTTTCCATCACTATCATATTTTTTAATTATTTTTTCATATTTTCCTATACAACTACCCTACTTTTCAATCATTTCTACAC
>JAXCLR010000050.1:11542970-11597443 GCA_035584095.1 Annona squamosa
CGCCGAAGGAAGCAGTTGTATTCATAGGATTAGGCATGAATCTCCCACTTCAAAGAAATCACCCGACATGAAGGGAAGCAAGTTGGCAAAACCCATTTCTTGGATAGTCGTAATGATTTGTTAATAATTTAAGACAAATGGGTTTATATTTTAGTCAATCTGTCATTTGGGCAGTCTCCAATAATTTTGATGTTTTGGTGGATGAATTATGGCACCATTGACTTAGAAGGCATGAAAGCTGTCTCTAGTTAAAAAGACAGGGCATTTGTTGTCGTATCCTCTAGTTCCATTTCACGGGAAGGTCTGTCTGCGGACGCCCAACGGCACCAAGGAAAGGGATGCATATATAAAGAGCTCCACTTATAAAGAGTATTATAAGTAGAATTTCATACATGAATTGTACCTACCATGGTTAGCACTTTTGGATGAAGAAAAGGAAAATTCTAACTCAAGGCTTCCTAAAAGCCCTTCTTGAAATATATTTTTTTAACGTAATGCATTAATGGTTTTGTTTACAAGAATATAATATACAAAAACGAAGATTTCAAACGGTGAAAAAATTTTTATTTTAAGTATTTTTTTATCCACAAACTTTTATTGTGGTGATAATTACTTTCCTTGTTAAATAAATAAGTTTAAACACAATAAAAAACTAAATTTCACAAATTAAACTCTTACGACGTTAAATTAATTTGGGAAATTTTGCAGTAACCGATTCTCTAGGATCCATGCCAATATGACATGATAATATGAATTAGAAACCTTACAGTGTTCATGGAGATTCCCCATCGCATTAGGATCCCAATCACATTGGGAGGAGATTTTTTGGCGGTAATTTCTAGATAATTCCTTGAGTGGGCAGCAGCTGATGGTGGAAGACAAATCCACTCCCAAACAAAGATACAAACAGCCTAATTTTTACAAGACCCAACCCATCTCGCATCAGTCTATCGAGGTTGGAAAGACTTTTTGGTAATGGAAATTAAATTATTGATTTCAAAGTTTGACTAGAAATAGCTAAATAATGGAAATATTTATCTGCATACCATTGAGTTCGCTGGTGATGCGGCCCATTTCTGTATGTTTTAACAATTAGATCAAGTAATTAAAAGATAATTAAATCAAACTCTCATCTTTCAGTGTATTTAAAATTAATTCCTTCCTCATAATACCAACTTTCGTCCATGCCAAATGTCCGTGCATGTTGCATTTGATAAAAGTAGAAGTGTAAAATCAACGTAATATAATTGTTATTTAACTTCTAATCTCTCTAAAATATTCTTCTAATTTTTTGATGATTTTTTTACAATATCACCGATATTTTATTACAATTCAATCCCAATTTACCTATTTTTTTATTTTGCATATTTCTTCTAGTGATAATTATCAATAATTAGTATAAGCAACAAAGAACAATGATCGTCAATAAAAGACATTCGATTGCATAAATACAAGCCAAAACTTCTACTAACCGGGCTGTGCTAGTGTTGGTAACGTTCTTCAAATTTTATAAATAAATGATTCCATAAATTATTATATTACTTGAACAAACAAATCTGTGAATGGAGTTAAATGATTTTCAAATTTCAAATAGGATTATAAATAGCTTTAAGTGGGTTCAAAGTATCTAAAAATCTAAAGAAAATGATTCTTATATCCTAAAAAGGATTATTTTGAATAAAATTGGGGATGTAATTTTCATTTGGAGGCTGTTTGGCATGGTGTAAAACTTTTTGATGTGTTTTACGGCTTAAAGAAAACATCAGCCATCAATTTCGTCGGGCGAAAAATCAACCGCATTGAGTCGTAGTGGTGACGAATGAAAATGTCCTAGCGTCAAAAATGGTTTTTGCGCCGCAAATTCATGGTGATCCGTAGGTGGACGGTTTCTAAGCATTTGCATGCACCGTGAATAACGCTGTTGTTCGTCATAGGAGGCAGACTTTCTAAGCATTTACAGCTTCTGCAACCGTACGGGAAATGCAGCCCGCTGTTGACGAGAAGATGGATTTGACGGGTTTTTGCACAAAGCCTCCTCACATGAAAAGTTTGACGTAAAAGGGTGAGTTTTAAACCATGCCAAACAACCCCTTAATCATCAAAATGGCACAATAACACTAAAGATTTGATGGTATAAGTTACGTAAAAGTATTTTTCCATAGTTAATTAATTCACAAGATAAATCAAGTAACCTTAGTGATGTTAACATAAGGAGGAGTGCTTTGGCTAGATAGCTCTGTATATACCAAAGATCATACTTGGGCCCGCATCAAAACATGATAACTTTCATGGTCACATAAGCTGCCTTGGAAAGTTGCTACTAGCCTAGGATTCAAATTAACTCAAACATTTATCTTAATTCACTTACTATCGTACTAAAATTTTAGTAAAGAACTCAAACACATGGTGGGGGTAAGTCGGCCATTCACAATTGCCTGTCATTAGACACAAATATAAGGTAATAAATTAAAGCGAAGCCAATGTATTTTAATTAAGGAGTGTTTACTTAATGAGAACCATTTCAAGTAGCCACATTTTTACAGTTTTAAGAGATCCATTATATCTAATTAGGAACATGTTAATATTTATAGGTGGGCCATAAAATAAATATAATTTTTTATTACATTCAGTATACGAAGCATTTGCTCTACTCGAGATTCGATGCCGGATCATGGGCATGAAAGCTCGCATGACAACCACGGCACCAGCAGTGCTGTAAAGCTAGCACTAACTGTTAAAATGATTATCTCACGCGTGACTTATACAAATTTTTACTAAAATGATTATAAGTAGTGTTATTAAATAAAATAATAAATAATAATAATAGTAATAAATAAATGGAATAGATCCCCTAAAATGATGAAAACAGGGCCCACTTGAAATGTTTCAATCTCAAGTGAATAATTAATTAATATATTTCATAAAAATTGGATGGTCTTTAAAATGTCGATGCGGTCTTCTTTTTGTCTTTTCTTTTCATTTTTTTTCCGAAGGTATTCGGTTTGTCTTATTGAATCATGTATGGATTATTAAAATATTTCCCACAGGGTTTTTAATGATCTACTATACATTGAAGAAATAAGCAAAGCAAACGATTCAAGAAAGAAGTCAAAACTTATTTTCCAAAGGATACATTTGTTGTGATGAACCTATGGTGATTGAGGCCAAGAGACATGCTTCAAATTTCATTGCTTTGTGAAACCGTTGTATAATTGTAAAGGCAAAAAATGGAAGGCCTTTTTTATTTGGAATTGTAAAGCAAAGAAGAGAACATCGACATTCAAAGAAAAAAGAAAATTCTCATTTTGATATTGGAACTCCTTATCACAAAGTATTACGATCGGACTCCCAAAAAACCACGTCTTCTTTTGCCCTCCTCAACCTCATTAATTCATTAGCTTCAAGCTTCGCCAGACTTGACTGTCTCAATCAAGTCCGCAGCATCTTGCACGGTGACAATGTTCTCGGCTCCACCTTCCCCAACGGACACTCCAAACGTCTCTTCAAGGGCCATCATAATCTCCACCTGTTTTGGCAAGTCAAGAAAGACCACATCATTAATGTGGAATGGAAATTTTATAAGCTTGAAGCGTATCTGCCTAGTTATGTTATATGAGTGGAATTTTGGGATTAAAAACGCCTGTTTAACATTATATTCGAGCCAAATAGTAGAAGCCCATCTGATTTACATTGTATTCATCTTAAACCCAGATGCCTGTTTTTTCTTTTCTTGTTAGGCTTATATTCATATGTATGATGAAAGTCCTCCAGCTAAAATGGACTATTTGGCATAGAGCCCACGAGTTAAATCATACCGTGTCAAGAGAATCCGCACCCAAGTCGGCAAACTTGGTCTGAGGAGTTACAGCACTCGTGTCGATCGACAATTGATTCGCAATGATGGCCTGAACAGTCTCGAAAGTTTCAGGTCGAGCCTGCATTTGTGGCTGTCTATTAGATGTGTTCGTGATTTTCATCGTTCATGGATTTCTCAAGACGAAGGCTAAAATAAGCAAGTGAAGGAGAGAAAAGGTCTCACAGTAGCACATGAAATGGTACTTTTGTATTTTCTTGAATGGGAAGAGCCCACAACTGCTCTTGAAAACTGGATTTTCTGTTGGAGCCTCAACCCGCCAAACAACGGAATTCTCTGCATCACACAAGTTGATAAATCAGGAATATTAATTAATCACGCATGTTACAGTACATTGCAACAGCCTGCATCTAGGTCCAGGGGTGCAATTTGGAGCAGGTTTGTGTCAACTCAATCCCATTGTCATCATATTTTTTCAAAAATTACGTTGATTTGGATTTGAGTAATTCAGAGGATCTTAAATCCAAGCCAATCGAAAAATACGAAGTGGGTCATGTGAAGCATGATTTTTCCAGCTCTGTTTTCTCCAACCCGATGTTTTGGTCCCAACTTTCACTGACATTAATCAGTCATGGCTTTAGCATAGGTCCTGGCTGTGGAATCCCATGCGTATGAATGTGAGTGCAAGACTAGAGGTCGACACTCACCACGATTGAGACATTGCTACTTGGGCAGGCTGCCTTCACAGGCTTCAGCCCAGCTGAAAGGGTTGCCACAGAAGATGTACAAGTTGAAAGAATCGTTGCCATTATGCCTTTCTTTTGAAGGGATGACAAACTTTTTTTAGCAATAGCAATAGCAGCAGGAACAGAATTTCTCGATCTAAGCTTGTTGTGTAGAAAGTCGTACTAGTTTTGGACTTATAGTCACTTCTCATCCTATGGATACAAATGGAGGGTGATACACCCAAAGTTAAGAACCAGGATTAGGTGGTATTTACAATGTTGGTGCCGCCTTCGGAGGACACTATACACCATTACATGTGCAAATGGCAATGCTCCATCATTTGGTTTTTGCGCACTACTTGGGATATAAATTAGAACAAAATTCTTCTCTAATGCGATTGTTATGGTTTCCAATAGCGATGATCTTCGTGCAGAAATGCTAATTTAATGAATAAATATATAAAAAAAAAGCATCTCTAAATGTAATTTTGCATGGGAAAAAGACAAAAGATTAACTGCCAACACTAAACAAAAACCCCACAGATCGGACTGTTCAATGTCGGCCAGGTTTTAACCGTTTAAATATCAAAATCCATCTGAAGGCAGACTGTGTGATATTATTGGAGAGACCCCACCCTATAGAAGCGGTTCTATGAAATTGAATTCATGCAACCTCTCCGTTTGGCTTTCATTGTTGAAATTAAAATCCAACCAACCAAATCATTTAAACTTATTGCAGCGTCAAAAATTATTTCAATCCGAATTATGGGCGGGTGATACTTACTTAAAAATATACGTAATCTTATGTAAGTTATGAAAAATACCAAGACATAGATGTATAAAAATATTATAATAAGTTTTAAGATTGTTTATGTATATAGAAAACTATTTTAAATGGTTTAAATATCAAACTAATAACTTTGATTACTTCCATTTTACACTTCTATTAAATAGAGCTTATACAATATTTGTTTAGTATGAAACTTAGTTACTTAACTAAATGAATAATCATAAATGCAATGAGTATATATGGTTATTACGCCACTTGGTTAGATAATGAAAATCGTGTTCCAAATCGGTGTGCAGGGGATGTAGCTCAAATGGTAGAGCGCTCGCTTTGCATGCGAGAGGCACGGGGTTCGATCCCCCGCATCTCCATGATATTTTCCCATTTTGGACTATGGCCTAGGCCCATCTTCTTGTATCTGTTGACTCAAATACATGGGCCATTCACTTGAAGACCATGGGTCAGGCCCATCTTCTCTCAAGACAAAACCAAAATGAATCTAGCTACTTCGAGAAGCACAGGCTGCACAGCACTTGCTTAGCTACGTTGTCGGCAAGCTCACCAACCCAATTCTGATTGTAGTCCTTAGAAAATGGACTTGCAACCGACGGATCGGATGGTGATGAGATGGACGCATCAATCAGTCAATCCTTCAGGTCCTAGATTTCAACGGGAAGGATTTCTTAGACCGATTCAATCACATCCTCGAAATAATTAGTTGAATCTTGTTGAATTTTGTGAGAGAGGCACTTGAAATTTGAGATGGAAGCAACGAAAGTGTTACTACCTTCTCCCATCCTATCCATATATGCATGCATGCCCACCTTGACTTTTCCTCTCTCTCCATAACCTATTGACAGTGGGTGGGCCATCTGTTTTAACCACGCACAACTACCACAAGGCGAACAAATGGGGAAAATCCCTTCCACACGCTACCCTTCTCACTTGCAGTGATGTTGGATCTAGCAACTTCGCTAGTAGTAAATTTGGTTCTAAGTTGGGCAGTCAAAATTTTCATTTCTTTCGACTCTCAGAAAACTAAAAACATCTTATTTTAGCCAACAGCGCAACAGCCCGGTTGGTCAGGTGGATTTGGATGTGTGTAAAATAGGTAAAAGTGGACAGATAAGAACACGTTGTCTCTTCTAAGCTTCGTTGGAATATGAAATGAAATGTAATGCATACTCCCAAGAAAATAAACTTTTTATTTTATGATTTTATCAGTAGAGGGTGTAAATTGGGTTGGAATAGGGATTAGAAAAACATATTTTAAATGAATTTTATAAAACTCAATTCAACTCAAACTCAAATGGTAATTCAGATTTAGATAGTTAATTAGATGTTCCCCCAAAGTCGAATATAAAGGAGTGCGGAAATTAAATTGGTGGCCTAAAATAGATTTTCTTCGTTCCCTTTTAATTTCAATCGACAAAGTTAGTTCATCTTTATCAATTAAGTGGGCCATCTGGATTTCCTAGCAAATGAGCGGCAGAGATTGCTTGCTGTATGCCACCAACCGCCAAATACAGCTGCGTACCTTCCCTCATTTTCTTTTGCCGACCACCTTTGTTCATGATTGATAAATTGTTCCACGCAGATTGGCTTGGCAAAGCCCTATCCCATCTTTTTCTACCAAAATTAAGCCCGGCTAAATAATTTTTGTTTTTTTTTTATCTCTATGAAAGGCCAAATAAAGTCTTAGTTTAATAACATTTCAAAGATGATGGCTGAAGACCTACCTTAGCTAATTACAATCATTATAAAATTAATAGCATATGCTCCACTCACACAACATCTGTCATAATTTTTATATCAATATTCCGTACCATCAAAATAACTAAATAAATAAATATGTGGACCTGCCTTAACCAAAGGTCAGGATAATAATGCCATACCAACCATGTCGCTAACTAGAATCCTAGTTCTAATTTTTATGTAATTTCAACTGGAGGATTGGGGATATTTTCTTAGTTAAGATCTTATGAGTCTACATGGAATGGGGTAGCTAGAAAATGTATTCCTTTTTTCTTCACAATATATTCTTGAAGTCAACATTTAGAGCGTGCGAAGAGGATTTTATTAGAGTAGTGGTTCTCAATAAATTTTAGAAAGTTTAGCATTACTGAAATAACACTCTTTTTGTGTGGAATTTAATCGGCACTCTGTTTTGACTTATGGTTAAATTGTTTTGTTTGTTAATCTTCACATGCACTGCATCATAGGATTTTCATTTGGGTATCGACATTGTTTTGGCAAGGCTCAAGTCCTCCCTAGGTATAACTTCGTGCTGATGATTTTATGTATCTTATGTATCAGAGCAGTGCAGTAGGAGTAACAGATTCTTTTGGTATTTAACGACATCACATTCTTGCTATGTGGACTTTTGACCATTTCATTCGTTTTGATAGGCATTTATTTTACAATCACCTTAAATATCTGTAATTACAACAAAGTTTTAAGACATTTTTACAAACATTCTAACAATATTTGAACAAATATTCTAACAATATTCTCTATTTTTCCTACTCAATGGACAACTCCCATGAAAATTAGGGAGACATCTGTCTCTGCAACGCTCAAACTCATGTGGTGCCAACTTGACAGTGCCCAGTTGCCACTTTTATCCACTTCTTGTGGTTGAGATTAAAATAATCTATTAAGGTCTTTTGTTATGCAATGCATATCAAGTCAGTTTCATTGACATGTTACCTTTTAATCTTTTCTAGCTGAGATTAAAAGCCTTGTTCAATTGGAGTAGAAAGTATAGTTTCAACATATCTATCATAGATACAATTATTGCATGGTTTGGATTGTTAATTTTGTGTTCAATATATCTTTTGCTTTTCAAGAGCTCACTTTTGTTCCAAACTTCTCCATCTACCTACCTCTTAATAACAACGAGAATATATTTGGTTTTGTAACTTTTAAGTTTTTATTTTCTTTATATATTGAAAATATTAACATTTGAATGACCTAGTGATTTACACAAGTGTGTATTTTGTGTGTAAAAGGTTCAGAATTTGAACTTTAGTGATTTACACAAGTGTGTATGTGTGTGTAAAAGGTTCGGAATTTGAACTTTAGTTAAGATTTTAGCGTCCATCCATTGTTGAAAAAGAAGAGGATGTATTTTTAAAGTAATCTTATTCCTTGATAACAATAAATAATTTTACTCTTCACCATCATTATTTATATTTTTAATTATGTTTCTTTCTTTTTAAAATGTATCTTCCTGAAGTGACTTTGTGCTACACATTTTTTTATATGTTCTCTTTCAAATATACTATTATGACAATAGGCAATCACGCTGTAGCATGGTCAATCCTCTGGTTATCATCATCAGTTGATTCTTGTAGCTAACTAATTAACCATGAACATGTGTATAAATCCCGAGATGATATTATGTTAGGAAACAGAACCGCAAACTTAGAATAAAATGCAATGGTATACTTATTTTCTAAAACAAGAAAACATAACCATCTTAGAAGCTATTGCTCAATACCTCAATTCTCAACTACGAGAATTCTGCTAGTCTTATTATTCTTCTTTAACTTCCTGATTTGCCTGATCCTATTTTTTTTTTTTTAAAAAGAATTTTGCCCCCTTAAGCTTTTTCTAATTGAAATAATTTAATCCTAGTTTGATATTTCAATTACTTGATATCACAAATTAATGATTTGCTAATATTAATCGAATCATATCAAGATTGAATCACTTCAATTAAGAAATTATGAATGAGCAAAATTGTCTTTTTAATGAGTAGTTAATGAGTGTTTTCTTTGCATGAATGTGATAGAAATTTAAGGTGACAAGCTATTAGCACAAAAGTAATTTTTGAATGTTATAGGAATAATGAGAATTATGGATAAAAGTTATGCGTATAAAAGAGATTTTTCCTAAACTAAAATATATGTTTGCAATATTACCCAAATTGTGTGCGTACGAATGCAAAGAAACCTAACCAAAAATCAAAATCAAATGATATGGCATATTTTCAACCTCTTATATGGAAATGCCCGGATGCACTTGAGTGCACTTGGTGTATTTAATTTATTTTTTAATTTTTTGAAATTTTTTTTATGCAAACGTTAATTTAAATATATTTAACATGTGTCAATTTTTACCAAATTTGAAAATTTTTAAATATTTTTTGAATTTTTTTAAATTAATGGCACTTATTTAAAAAATTCAAGAAAATATCTAAAAATCTTCAAAAATATTAAAAATTGGTACACATGTTAAATATACTTAAATGAACAAAGATGTAAAAAAAAAAATTTTAAATAATAAGTATTTGCATCTTGGTGCATCGTGCCTAAGTGCACCCGGTGCATGAAATTGTGCTCCTAAAACCTAAATATGATATACAACGCACATACAATACAACCACTGACTTTGCAGGATTCCACTTGCTCTTGTGTAGCCTCGCTAGACCTCGTCAGCTATTTCAATTATTTGATACTTCTGAATTTAATTAGCGACCACTGATCAGCACTGATTACGTAAATTATGCCACTTCATTCTCAAGTCAAAACATACAGAACATGCTCTGCCCTCCCTGCTCATGTATCACACTTGATGCAATAATATGGATTTCATAACATTCAGCAACAAAAATATATGGGGAATGTTCGTTAAAAAAATATACGGAGAATGATTAAATAAACGGTTGTGTTATATATAAACCATTTAAAATATAAGGCAATATGTATATATTTATAATATCAAAAATTACTTTAATTGAGAACTTATACGATATAATATTTTAATATGATTTGAGAGTAGATATGAAACAGTTAAATTTTAAAATCAATAAAGTAGGCTGTAAAAATTTTCAAAATACTTCAATTTTTGGCATCATAATAAAAATTAATCGTCAAGCCCCTACGAGAAAACTAATACTTTGCAATGTTTCTTACTCACACTTAGCAATTTTTGTCGCAAAAGATACTATTTAGCAACATAAATAATTATTGTCAATAAAAATTAACTTTTAGTGAAATCAATATAAGAGGTTGAAAAAAGTGAATTTTTAGGACAATTTTTCATTAAAAGCGTGAGTTTTAGCAACAACTTTTAGAAAAAAAATGTCTTTAATTAAAAGTCTTTTATGACTAACTCAGAGTGGCTTTTAGCAATATTACAACATAAGTGGATGCATTTCCATATTTATAAAATTTAACGTACTAAAATTTCATTTCCTTGCAGCGAGCAATCCAAGTGAGAAACAAAGCAATTAATTCATGATATTTTAATAATGGTTTTCTTGCTTGCAGCACTGGAACTCTGTAGTGCATTTTAATTTCATGTCAAATGTGAATATTTCCGTTCAATAAATTCATGATATTTTAATAATTGGTCTCTTGCTTGGAGCATTGGAACTCTCAAGTGCATTGTTGCATGTCGATGTGAAAGTTTCTGATTATGATAATTAATCACCTACCATTTATTTCTTCATTTTTCACGTGGATGTTGTCAACCTACGATGTATACATATGTATTCATGATAATCTGACATCCTCCGGAACGTTCATGACTATTTCTTTTAACAATTTCACGTCGTTTTCTTATGATGCAATCACAAATTTCATCAGGCAGGCAACCAAAGAAGTGAAGGGTTTGTTCGTTTCTGTGATGGGTTGTTACGTGGGTAGTCAGGAGGAGATGAGAAGTTAAGTTTATGAAAAGTACAAGAGTAATATGATATAATAAAAGTAAAGTACAAATATATAGAATAATTGTATAATAAAATGATTAAAATATAAAGACAAAAATAAAAAAGATAGTTAGGATAATTAAAATGTTAAATCATTTCTTTGAAAAATATATTGTGATAACTATTAAGCTTGCTTTCCTTCTACATTAATAGATTTGACGTTTGATCGTATTCTGGTATCACTGCACTACATGGATAAAATTGAAGTTTATTCTTTTCTTGGTATCACTGCACTGCATCAGCAGAATTGAAGTGGCAGAAAAAGATTAATTTTCTTATTGTTCAGTTTGAAATCTTATTTTACAATATTTCATTTTTCTATCTAAACTTACAAATTAAACTCGTGAATCCTTATAAATTTTCTTACAGACTAATTCCTAAATATTCTTATAAGTTTTCTATTATCATCGGAGAGGGAGACCGAACGCTTTCTGCAAGGGACACCAGCTTCCACGGCGTGGACGAAAAACCCACGACTGAAGAATAGACATGACAGCGCTCTTACCAACTGAGCAGTGCTCTTCAACGACTCGGCTCTATTGCTACTTGCGGTGCAGTACTTGTGCGGCAGGCACAGAGGCAGTACAAACGCAAAGGCGAAGATCACAAGACAAAAAGCCTGTCGGTGAATGGGATAAGGTGAAATATTATATTTTTCAAGAATATTTTTCTCGTGCTCAAAATATAACAATTTACGTTTTCTACTTACCAACATCTCATTATATCCCATTCCATTCACGAACTAGTGATTAAGTGATAAATGTACAGAAAAGAACTTTTCGAGCAAGAAATTTTATTTCCAGCAATAAAAATGAAATTAAAATCAAATTACCAAAAATTAATTTTTGTTACAAATCTTATGTAGCATTTTTATTTCGGCAAGGAAAATAGTTGCAATTTTCATTGCCCCAATGAATGATAGCATCACAAGTAAAGTAAAGATTTTTGTTCTTCAACATGAAATGTGACAGTCCAACTATGACAAATTTTACAAATTTTGTTTCTAAAATACAAATTTTTATGTAGTGAAATGGTAATTCGAAAAACCACAAGGAAAACAAATAATATACTACGTGAATAAAGAAAAGTATGGTTTTGTGGTGTCAACAACATTGCAATATTTCAATAGTATCTCCTTATTTTTGGCCAATTTGATTATTAAATCATAGTTTATTCTACTCATTATATTTAGAATTATTTGTTTAACTAAAAAATTAAATTTCATCTAAATAAAAGCTATACATGGTCCTTAGCTAAGAAAATATTAAATCAATATAATAAAATTATTTGATTTATATATTGCATTTAAAGTTGTTAATTCAGTACCTAAACCATCTATAAAATCATTCCTATGTAGATAAATAATTCAATAAAATATTATGACATTTTAACGCATATATAAATAGATATAGAATTATTTTCTAATTTATACATGATTATATATAGCCTACTCAACACTTTGATTAAAATGAAATTTGATAGTATGATAAAACAAATGAGAGTAAATAAATTAAGTAGATTAAATTTTAATTTAATGATCAAATTGGCCAAAATAGGATGAAACTGTAAAGACCATCGGACTAACCCTTAAAAATAATACAATACAGACTTACATAGGATATTTACACGCTCATCCCAAATGCAAACTTCATTCTCTAAGCCTTTCTCTCTCAACGATGTGGATACTTCTACACAAGAAAAACTCTAGCTAAAAACATCTAATTTATTGCATGAGTATTCAAGTGAAGGCTAGTTTACATAAATAAAAAAAAAAAAAAATGAAGGGCAGTGATTGAAGACGAGAGTATGAAACGGATGTGTCCACTCGCCCATTGAAAATTTTTTCCAATTTTTAACTATTTATCACATCTATCTGTAAGCATCTATTTATGTCCAAAATTCATATATATTTTTTTACTGAGATTTATATAGCATGACAACTGTTATTCAATCAAGTACGAAATTTTTTTCTGCAAACCCTTTACGCATTTTTTTTTGGCAAATCCCCTCTACTAGAAGAAATTTGCATGAAGTCCTCACACTCGAGGAAAATTGTAAAAGCCCCCACAACTTGGGGAGATTTTTTTTAAAAAGGATGGGTGTTGTCCGAACCTGCAACCTCATGTTTGATGACAATACGTTTTACCACGATGATCGTGGCAAAACTGACATTTATTAAAAAACCTTTATATACTACATATTTTTGAGAAAGGTTAAACGACTCTTAGAAGCTGTTAAATTTTCACAAAATATAGGTTCTAAATAAAGTGTGTGTGTATTTATATTTCTAACATGATAAAGGAAGAGATTTAGATTTCATGGTCTGCAACCGGCTACATGAATCATTGTCCTCAAGGGAATAAATCCTACTCAATAAGTCAAAAGCAGACAACATTTGAGCCCAAGGGATTACACCGAACAATATTCCCATTTCGCCCCATGTCTAATTTTGAAATGAATTATTTTCTATTAATCAGTAATACGTCCAAGAGACTGCCATCACAACCTATATATTATCTTACCGATTACGTAAACGATGAGCACACTGCTAGGTGATTCAATGTACAGAAATTTGATCTTAATTAGAAGTTGCGAGGCACGAGCCTTAACTACTGCAGCACGAGCCACACACGCTGCCAACCGTCGCGTACAGATCATAAATGTATATCCACCAGTAATGAAACATGCTTTCCATATAAAATATCCAATTTCTCAAATATAATTCACCAACACCAGCACATATATGTGCCGCACTCCATGTCCCAACATCACATGCAGCAGATGCAAGATCCTAGCCGTCCCTAAGTCAGGTTTAGCATGCGCGTTTTGGGCATATTTGCATAGTACGCTTTCAATGTTTTAACATATTAATCATAAAATAAACATGATTAACTGACCTTGCCTATAAGAGTAGTCATGATTAGGGTTTTAAATGCAATTAGATGAGGGTCATCTATCTCGGAAAAACACAAGTGTTTGGGATCAGGTCCCTTTCGCAGTAAAAGGGCTATTGCAAAATTAAAATACCTTCAAATTTTTTTTTGATGAAAATATACCTTCAAATTGAGAGCTAATTAATTTGTAATTATGCAAGATTACAGAGTCTATTTTGTAAATAGCACTAAACTTATGCCTGCTAGAAATTGATGACTGATCTGGGCAACTGAACTTTCAAATTGAGTGCTGGAGTCGAACCTCTTTTGCAGATCAATGGAAATACTCTGATTCCAGTTTGTAAGTCTCTCTTGGAAAGAAAATTTGAGAAATTCTTCGTTCGTATTCCAACCAAATACGAATTAAAGAGACCTAGGGTTGCATAACGCTTATAGTTATAATGAAAATGAAAATGTTGTCACCATATACCGAATCAATTAACCACGACTCACTGATGACGGTGGACGTTGCTGACAAGCAGCAGCTGGATCGCCCACGCCTGTAACTCGTGCTTTTTAGATGACTGAATGGACCGAGATTTAATGGATGAAAAAGTGTTGTTGTATATTGAAATATGGTAAATTACACTAAGAATAAAAAATAATTTTTGAAATTTTTTCAAAAATAAATTTGATATGTATTGAATCTATCCTTAAATTTGACAATATTACAAACGTATCCATAAAATTTATATCAAATTACAAGAGTATCCCTTCCGTTACGACATTGTTAAAATATTCTGTAAAATAATGAGAATGTCCATTAAGCAGAGTGATACACTCTCAATTTTAAAAATATTGTAGACATATTTGCTATTTCATTATTTTATATATTTTTATGTATATTATTATTTTAGTTTTTTTGTGACTATGGTTAGAATATTTGCAAAAATTATAAGCATATTACTTGATTTAAAAAACATTATCATTATTTTATAGAAAATTATAACTACATTGTAATGAAATGGACATACTTATAATTTCGTACAAATTTTGTGAGCATATTTGCAATATCGGCAAACTTAGAGACATAGACATAATATTAGTTAAACTTTGTAAGCATATTTACAGAAATCTCTAGAAATCTCTAGAAAAAATCTTTTAATAATGAAAAAAATTTGGGAGAGAGGTGGGTTTCCTTTTGCGGGACCTTTTTAATATCAATGTTCGGTTGAATAGCTAAAGCTATGACGTGTATGTCTAAAAGACTTCCAAATTTAAAATGCATGATTGAAGAAAATGTTACGGAGGAATCCCCAGTCACTTTTAGAAGATGGTAGCAGCCACCAAACTTAGCGTATCCTTCCAAATTTCGCTGCTAGTGGATGGAATAGAAAAAAAATATTCTTACTAAAAAGATTAGACAATAATACTGGTTGATAAATATAAATAAATGATACAAATAACGACGTCGGAAAGATAGAATTCTCATAAATAATTAAATCATCGCGTTAATTTAAGATTATTGTATAAACGGGTTTACGCATCTCTTGCATTTGTGTATCTTGTGAAACCATTTTACACTCCACAAAGGCATCCTCTGAACAGTCCCTTACAGATGTTCGAAATATAAGAAACTAAGGAGGAATGCATTAAAACAAATTTCACTAAAATCAACTACTTTTTTTGGCTACATATATGTATTTAGATACATACAAATGACTGCTCAAAGGTAAGGATATTTGTTCAAATACATCCAAGTTTTGCCTTATATGCAGCTAAAATCAACATTTAATGTAGCCATTTAGATTCGATTGCAAATACTAATTCTAAGATGTAGTAAATTTTAAATTTAATTGCAAAAAATTACTGACATATATAAACATCTTTGTCGTAGTGATAATGCAATCAAATATGAAAAATATTAGGTAAAATAAAATATAGCACTAAAACTTTATCAAATATATATAGTACTAGAAGAATCATGACCAGCGCACAGACATCTTTTTACCGGTCCATATGGATTTTGTGTGACCCAACTGTTGTTGATTTCGAGTGAAAAACTCTATGAAATTTAATACTTCTTTTATAACTGTTTAGCTGACATCATTTCCAGAAAGATAAGAGGGGCAATGATGAAATTGAGCTGTAATTCCTGTATTTGTTCACCATCTCCCATCGAGCTCCTGATTCACGTGGCTTATGCCACTTAATCCAAACAGAGAAAGGCAAAGGAAATGACGACATAGTAGTTTTTGTATACTTCCCAATTCAAAATGCCACCAATGCACTCGTAATCAGAAAGTCATTTTTTAAGTAGTCGCTAAGCAGCCTCCTAAAGCTGAAAACAGGGCTTCCGTCGGCTGCTGGCCTTGGACTCTGGAGAGAATGCATCAGTCGTGGCAGTTACGACAACAGCCGTGGCCTCGCACCCTCCCACCTTCGACGTCGTACTCGCAAACCCTCTGTCCCTCGCGTAAGCGCGCGACTCTCTGTATTTCGCGCGGGCTTTTTTGTACTTCTTTCTAGAAGGCCTTGATCACGTACTGCACATGAGATTCCTCCCCCATGTCGGGCTGGCAAAATAGTTCAACGGTATGATCACAACTATAAACGTGGCCCGCATGTGCATGAACTCCCGAACGCTGCCGGTGTATCGCCCATCATTTTGGTAAATAAGGAAGCATTTGGCATTTGAAGGATGATGAAAATTTTCTATAGAAAATAAGATTGAGATATATAGTGAGTCGTTATATAAAAAGACAAAAAAATATTCAAATAATGGAATAAAAATGAAAAAAAATGAATAGTTAAATAATTAATGTCATTTTTTTTATTCTTGCTCCTTCTGTTTCGTTTTCATCCAAATGTGAAAGTCAAATATATTAAATTCATTTAACCACCTAATTATACAATTAAGAATTCTCCATCCTTAATGTGAATGTAATTATGGTTAATTTTACAAAAGATATGAATGTATAATTTTCTAAATTGACTGCAGTTTTTTTTTTTTTTGATTGGAGAGTAAAATCTTATTTTTTTTATTGGTATCTATACACACTTATAATACTTGATATTATAACCAAACTCTTTCACTACCCGCACACTATAGAGAGAATTTTTTTATAAATTAATTACGGTTAGATACTAAATAAAAAAGAAATTTATTTATATTTAAGCATTACAGATTTCCATTTTTATTTTCTTTTTTTCCAAACACCCCTTCGGGCGTCTGAAGGATCCAAACCATTGGTTTGAAAGACCTTCCCACTCTCCTTTTGGATGAATTCCAACTGCTAAAGCTTGAACATTTTAATTCGCTCAATCACTTCTTTTTTGTTATATGAAATTTCCGAAACAAGGTCTTCACAAGCAGATTAGATTCTAGATATCATCTTTTTTGGCGGATTTTATAGTAACAATTATATCCGTTCCATTTCTTAACTAAAGCTGTGTGTAATTGACGAATATTATTATGAAAAAAATATTGGCTAGCAGATTTCTAAAGCTCTACTTGGTATACTTCCTACAAAAAATTCTTTTTTATTACTATCCATGTTTTCATTTTCCAGGCATATATTTATTTTAATAAGACAGATCCCACTTTTATAAAATTAAACCCACTTACCAAAAATGCAAGTAAAGAGTCATACAATTGTTAAAATACATTGAAAAAAAAAGAAAAGTGAATGTGTATTCTTTCCCCAAAATAAGGCCCTTATTTGTAGGCAAAGTTGAGGACTTTCCCAGGAGGATCTATAATATTCCGAATATCTACTAGCACGTCTTTCAACGAATCAATTTCTTTGAGATTGGTATTTTGCAAGGGATGATTGTCAAGCCTCCCTAAAACAAGGGAAAAGATGGGTAATGTTATCTTTTAATTTAGCCAAACTCCTGATGATCTGGTTGCTGGATGCAACGAGTGGGACACATGAACTATATCTCATAACAGTTGTTTATTAAGGTTTGTTGGTACCATTTTCAAAATAAAAAATAATGTAAGCTGCTGCACACCGTCTCGCACGGTCTGACCTGACTTTAATATACTTCTTTAATTCAGCAACACCAACTCGTCTTCTATTTATTGGCTTAAAATTCCACACTTTTCACTTCCAGACTAGCAGCGGTTAATTTACCAAATTTCCTGTTTTAAGAGCTTTCGAATCCTTATACCAACAGCTTATAGTTAATTTGGTTGGTCAGTGGATTGATAACATGGATAACGTGATTATCTAGTCTGATTTATTGCACCAAAAATCTCATATGCACCAACCAGTTAAATTGGGCTTGGAATCTTTTTTTGTGTTACTTACCAGTTAAATTAGGCTTGAAAATTTTTTTTTGTGTTGCTTTTCTTGAAGGACCAGATAATTCATAGAAGGTAACTTTTTTACTGGAGTTCTTACATTACATCTCAATTTATATTATAATTAAACCGAAAATTTTGTATAATTTCTCAAGAGAAAAATCACTCGGTCCCAAATATTATGAAGGGAGATAATACATTCCTAATTATCAAGAGAAGAGACTTAGTGCTCCTATCCATCCTTGTGGCGCTAGTCAACATCACTTACCACTTGCTAACTCCGGAGTGGTGACAAAGCAGAACTTTAAAAAAGAGATAATGAGGCAAATATCTTATTCAATTTCAAACTTTAAATCTCTCATCCTATACCTTTTAACTTACTTACCTTAATTACTCGGTCGTCCAAGCTAATTGTACTAGGCCTAGAAGTCTTATATATGCTATGGAAAGTAATTTTTCTAACACGTGACTCTTTAAAGTTCTCTGCCGAACTAATGCAACAAATTTATTTTTGAGAACGAGATTGAAGAAATCAAATTACCAAAAAAAATTCGCTGTATGCATTTGTTGCTGAAAATAGATTTTGTTGGAGCAAACACGGCTAACTATAAAATTGAAGAAATTAAATACTGAAGAAGATGTCGAGTTTCTTAAATCACGACAGCAAAATCGTTGAATATAGCTAATCTTTTTTTTTTTTCGAATTTAGCTAATCTTTTGGTTGCATATAATATATATTTGGCTGCATTAATTAATTGTATTTTGACTTCAACTGATTGTTCAGCGACAAATACTTGATTGTGTTAGAGTAATGAAATTTGTTTAAATGTAGTCATTTCTACATGAAATGCAGCCAAAAATAACACTTAATATAACTGTTACGATTTGGGTGGAAATAGAAAACCCTGTCGCATTTGCTACAACTGACTAAATTGTGTTTTGACCGCAAAAAGGTAGACATGTATAAGAAATTTGGTTGTAGTAAATATTTGCTCGCCCAATTAACATTTTAAGCTGATTTTCAGGTGATCATAAAATATTTTATCATGTAATCAACTTGGATGTAACAGCGCAACTGATGGAGACAGAGCGGAAGGTAACGAAACCACTTACAAAATCCACGTTCGCGGAATGAGTAAAAATCCAATATTGTCTGTGTTATGAAGATAATGCTTTGGATCGCTGAAATAAATCCAATGACTCCGTGCGGACGTTAGTCATTCATAATTGCCGATGCAGCCACGATTGAAACCGACGAAATTAGTGCGGCGGCCTTACCATCTCACGCAATTTTGTTCCCTACGTTGTCTTCAGGGCTCAGGCCGCTAATTATCTAATTAAAATATCAACTCTTTTCATCAGAAAATGCTGTGCCGCCGGCGTCTTTTCTCACATATAACGGTTACTTCCTTTTAAGTGAAGTTACGTAAGTTAAATTACAATACGTGATCCCCTACTAGAATTTTTTCATCAATTATGTGAATCATGCCCATGCATCAGTCGGTCGAAAGTATAAAAAAGAGATAGTTAATGGTTAATTAAAGTAACGTATACAATTAGTAAAAACTAAAAAAACGTAATGTATAAAGCATTATTAAAAGCTGCAACTAATAATATCAAGAAAAGTTTCATCAAGAAATAATATAAAGAACAGAATCTGTTGAAGAAAAAATATAATTCCTTTGAATAAAGAAGAGTAAGCTGTCACATTCCATTTCAATTTAATTTTGTAATATTAATCTGGAGGAGAACAAGGGGAAAAAAAGGACGAGAACGGAATGCGGGGAAAAATAAGTGAAAAAAGAGAGAGCAAAGTGAGTAATAACTATCCGAAATAGAGCAGAAGAAGATTGAATAGACTTTTGTGAAAATAAAAATAAGAAAAAAAGTCATAATTAATCACTGGATTATGGTATTAGATCTTATTGGAACATGCTACAAAAGTTAATCTGCCTATGACATGAAGATGGAGAGCAACTTGCAAGTTGCTAGGACATGAAAATGTAGCAAACGATGAAACGACGACTAAACGTGCCCAACGTTCGGCATTTGAAATTTTAATCGTAAAAAAAAAAAAAACACACACACACACACAAGCGCGCGCTTAGCATGAGGGAGGTGGGGCACGTGAGAAGGAAATCTGCAGCATCCATCATATCACGCGCAGCTCCCAACGGTCCGCGTTCATCCCGTGCGTGTGGCCAATGCTCAACGCCCATGATTCCAAAAACAAGTCATGCTCCACTCCACGTAGGCGAACCCCCTACTCGTTCTTCACTCGCGCGAATCGCCTTATTAAAGCTAGCAGCTTGGCTTCCGGCCGCGAGTTCGACCGGTTGTTGCCAGTTACCATGTCCGCTTCCCCGCCAAAATCCCTGTTTGACCTCCTATATAGACGCCACTTCGCTTCCCGGATTCAAAGTCACACCTTACATAACAAACCTCGCCTCAGCGATAACGGCAGCACGAGTGAGAGAAATCGTTTTTCTGCCGCCACTTAACCATTCTATTTTGCTACCTCTTTTTGACTGATTTTTACTCGTTTGGAATTCTTCAAAACATCTCAACTACTCTTTGATATTCGAACTGAGCTGCGAGAGAGCTTTGAACTCATGCTTTTGTGATTGTTCTAAGACGCTTTTTCCTTAAAGCTTGCAAAAGAATGCCCTTTGCAGCTCGATAGAGGGAGCGAGAAGGAGAATCGGGTAGTGAGATAAAAATGCAAGCGGCGTCAGTCGCCGGCAGCTCCAGAAAATCAGGATGCCTGCCCAATTCTGACACCCACGAGGTCGACAGGGACTCTGTGGACTATGGCAAAGGCGGCTACCGTGGCGGAGCAATGTTGCCGATCTTCCTCGCCGATCTTAGCAGGAACCAACACAATGACTTCGTGGAAGTGACGCTCGATATAGACGACGAAGGCGTCTTCTTGTCCGGCGTCACACCGCGGTCGAACGATGCCGGGAGCACCTACAGTCGCAGCTTATCGACAACGTCGAGGATCCGCCGGAAGTTCGCGTGGCTGAAGTCGAGGTCGTCGCGATCCGAGGCATCGGCGGCTGAGGATCCGAGGATCGCGTCCCGCGACGCTCGGCGGATGAGGGCGAAGCTAGACCGGACGACGTCGGGCGCGCAGCATGCGCTGAAAGGGCTGAGATTCATAAGCAGGACTACCGACTGTCGCGAGCTATGGGAAAAGGTGGAGGAGCGGTTTGAGGCGCTGGCCAAGGACGGGCTTCTCTCGAGAGAGGATTTTGCGGAATGCATTGGTGTTCTTCTTTACATTTGCTTCCGCATGTTTTCTGTTTATTGTAGTTTTCGTTGGATCGCGTTCTCATGTGACTGGGGATTTGGACAGGAATGGTGGATTCCAAGGAATTCGCGCGGGGGATCTTCGACGCTTTAGCGAGGAGAAGGGGCCAGAAGATAGAGAAAATCACGAAGGAGGAATTCTACGAGTTCTGGATGCAGATTTCAGACCAGAGCTTTGACTCCCGTCTTCAGATATTCTTTGATATGTGCGTGACGGCATTTTAGATTCTTTTTCCAGAAGCAACTACACACGACGTCCAGTTCTTCTTCTTCTTCTTCTCCTTTCGCTCTTTCTGTGATGTTTAGTTGCGTTTGCGCAGGGTGGACAGCAATGCCGATGGAAAAATAACAAAAGAGGAAGTACAGGAGGTGAGTTTTTTTTATTTTAATCTTTTGAAAATTCTTCTGCAATCGTAATATTTATAAATGAGAATCTTGAATTCTTGTTTGGAATTTTTTTCTAGCTAATAATGCTGAGTGCTTCCGCCAACAAGCTATCGAAACTGAAAGAGCAGGCGGAGGAATACGCCTCCCTGATCATGGAAGAGCTCGACCCCGAGAATTTCGGCTACATTGAGGTTAGCACATCTCCTAATGCAAGTCTTTCGTGCCACCACCGAGTAGGGACTAATTTTGATTAGATTAGACAGTTAAATCAGCTCGTTGTAGGAGATTCAGACGTCCATTCCGAGATTCACGTGATCAACGGTATGGATCCACGAACAACCGGACGTGAGAAGCGGAACCGCCCCGATAGGCCAATACCAGAATCTAGGCTGGCAGGTAAAATGTCTCGTTGCCAGTGGAAGTTGCAAGGGTGCGGGGACGAATTTGCGATCTGAGCCTCAGAGCAATTTTGGCTGTTGTGGGGAACGAAAACATCCGTTGTATTTGATGCAACTGATTGAGAAGTACAATTGAAGGAATAGCGTTTGACCCGAGTTAATACCAAACGCACCCAACTCTGATCAATTCATAAAAATAAACCAATTAGGACTTGCATCAAACGGTTGTGACGGTTTAAAAGTAATCTGCATTTAAAAGGCGTGCACCCGTTGTGCTGTAATACGATACATATGGTTTTATTCGCGCAAACGTCTGCTAACAACTCCTGATAAAAAAAACTGACAACAACGAAACAATTATTATAATTGCTAATAGCGGCATTAGTAATATATCTTTATTTATGAGTAGAGTTCTATGAATATTTTGTCTATGGTTGTGTTTGGGATGAGTAAAACTTTTGACGAAAAGTTTCGAGGAGTAAAAGTCGTCAAATGATGTGATATGATAGGGATAATGATGAATAGTAAAAATGATAAAATTTAAAAAATTAGGTTAGTTGTGCGGGTAATTGTGTAGAAATGATTGAAAAGTAGGGTAGTTGTATAGAAAAATATGAAAAAATAATTAAAAAATATGATAGATGTGAAAAGTGAAAAGTTGTAATGTGACAACTTTCAACCATTGCCAAACATATTTTGTAAAAAATCGCGAGCACTTGCAATTTAATGCATTCAATACCTGTGCTTTTCTAAGATTTAAGTAATTTTTAAAAATTACGCAAGCCATTTTATTAATTTCGAAAATAAAAAATTTTCCTTCTAAAAGTATTTCAAGGATCGATGAAAAAAGTTTTTTTATTTTATTTTTTTGAGTGTCTTCCTTTTGCAGATATGGCAGCTGGAAGCGCTGCTGCTGCAGAGAGACGCGTACATGAGCTACAGCAGACCGCTGAGCACAGCGAGCGGTGGGTGGAGCCAGAATGTTGGGCTGAAGCCCAAGACCTTGCTGCGGAGGATTAGCAGTGCGGTGCGGTGCCTGATCCAGGAGAACTGGCAGAGGGCGTGGGTGCTCATGCTTTGGCTGCTGGCCATGGCTGGCCTCTTCGCCTGGAAATTCACGCAGTACAGGCACAAGAACGCCTTCCACGTGATGGGCTACTGCCTCCCCACCTCCAAGGGCGCTGCCGAGACCCTCAAGCTTAACATGGCCCTCATCTTGTTTCCCGTTTGCCGCAACACGCTGACGTGGCTGCGGTCTACTCGGGCCAGGTTCTTTGTCCCCTTCGATGACAACATCAACTTCCATAAGGTAACAATCTTCCTTGTCAACTCGCATCTTATTTTTCTGAACTTATGGTTTTTGCCCGAGAGAGTAGATAACTAACGGTTCTGAGCGCGGTCTTCCATCATTTGCTTACATGGCAAAAGATTACCAGGGATAATGTCCGACCCGTTTGAAGTTGGGTTGATTAGAGAGGACATGTCATTTTTCTTTCTAGTTGATAATCTACTATGTCTGATTTACCCAGTACAATCAATGCACCTGATTATTATATAAAGATTCTTTTTTCTGATATCGACGTATCTTTTAAATACACCTTTTAATAAACTGAATTTCTAATCCTTCACGTCTCAAAAACACACCCAAATTAGACAATTTTAAATGGGAGAATTTTATATACGCCCAAACTACACGTAGAAGGTTAGGTTGACCTGACTTATAGCATTCCCCCTCATTAGCCTGTCGTGCACGGAGATAGTGAGTCGTGTCTGGGTCCCGCCTGCCATCCTGGGTTAGAGTGTTGCTTGACCTGCAAGCATACTCCATGCACATACGGACGGGACGCGTGCATCAGGTCCGGACAGCATTCCTTTTGATGCCAGACCTGGTTTTCATGTGTGACGATTCTAGTGATGCATGGAACTCATTTTTGCGTGTTGCACGTACAAACGGCGAGAGCAAAAAGCCCATTGTTTCTCCAATATCTGGGGCCATCCGTGGATTGAATTTCTGTAATGCATTGCGGTGTCTGGAAAAAGGTTTCTGCGCACATAAAAAAAAAATAGATATGCACGTTGCATGTGAATTTCAGTATTTCATCAGCCAGCTAATTGCCTCCCGAAATAGTCCAAACACCATAAGCATGGGGAAGAACGGTTGTCTTGGAAATGTGTCTGGTAACCCGACACGAATGTTGATTTCAAGGAAGCTGATCTAATCATTTTTGGGTCAGGAATCATACCAAATCATTTGCACCGCTATCCTTGAACATTACGATTTCTTGCGAACATTGCATTAAATTCGAGCCAAGTAATCAACCAAGACGAGCTACTGCCTTTACAATCAGATCAGATGTCAGCTCGTATTATGTGAATTCGGGTGAAAGATGTACTGCAGCAAATGCTTTGCAGCTATCTTTCTAGCTGCATATAAATGGTTGAATTTTTATATTGATTTAGGGTGCACATATAAATGGTTGCATATTTCTTAATTCAGGCTCCATTTGGTATTTTGGGGGAAAAAAAGTGGGAAACTTTTATGGGAAAAAAGTTTGAACAAAATGATAAAGATGTAATATGATATGAATAATAATTAATAGTAAAAGAAATAAAGCTGAAATTAATAGTATAATTAAATAAAATGATGTCATGAAACAATTGAAAAATAAGATAATAAATTATATAGAAAAGTGTTTTAAAAAAGTAGGAAAAAAATTTTCTGTTCCCAAACTGTAATTATAAATATATATTTTTTGGAGAGTGTAGTTATAAATATTTATTTGGCTAAACATAGGCCTACTTGCTGCAAATGTTCAGAATTTGACAGCAAATGATAATGATTATTTAGCTATAAATAACATTAAATTTTAGTTTCTTATAATCAAATGTAAAAAAATAATAATAATAAGAATTTACAGTTGAAGTGATGCCTTGTTGATGAACATTTGCGTGCAACCGAGTTACTTAATTGTTTCTCGTTGGATTTTGACCCGTCGACTGATTAAAACGATTCTAGTTGTTGAAGGAAGCGTGGGATGGCCTTGGCACTGAATCCAAACCGTCCAGTGCTTTCCCATTTTGTTCATGGATCACATATGAGCATGATTTCACAGATGTACTTAAAATCGAAAATGGAGCTCAAGTTTAGGGCACCATCTTATCATCTAACGACTTTTCACTAAAATCAGTTCTAACTTTTACGCTTGCATAATTCACTGGACTCGGTTTTCCTAATTCCCAAAAAACAGGGCTTAATTGGCAAACTTAGAACTGCACTGAACAAAATAGATGCCTTCTGAAGTAAACTAGCTAGAAAATACCCGGATTTAAATGCCTGTTTGTTTGATTCATGCGTGGGAGTTCATGTTCTCCAGATAATTGCCGTTGCCATCACGATTGGAACTCTCATCCATGCCGGACTTCATCTGTTATGTGACTTCCCCCGCGTCTCCAGTGCCACACCAGCTAAATTCGCTTTCATAGCTTCTAATTTCAATTTCGAGGTGCCGACGTACAAATCCCTCCTAAGAGGGGCCGAAGCCTCCACCGGCAACGTACTGGTGATCCTGATGGCAATTTCGTTCACCCTCGCAACCCGACGATTCAGGAAGAATTTGGTGAAGCTACCTCCACCCTTTAATAGGCTCACCGGCTTCAACGCCTTCTGGTATTCACATCACCTCCTCGCCATTGTGTATGTGTTGCTGGTTATACATGGATATTTCATCTTCCTTGTCCACAAATGGTATCAGAAGACGGTAAGAACCCAAAATTACTCAAATCCCAAATGCAAATACTTTGAATCTTATTTTTCCTTTCTTTATTTCTTCAAAAATCATCTAGAGTGCTGCATTTTCCTGTTGTTATGATATCGTAAGGGCCACGAGCCTTGCACACTAGCTTTAGATTACAAATGACTCGAATTACTTTGAGATGATACACCTAATGGGAGGACCACGGTTTTGTCTGTTTGGGAAGGTCACCAAATGATTGCATGATTCATTACATGCATGGAAAGAATGAGCGGCATTTCAACTTCTCCGGTTGTACCCACTCGTTTTTCAAATTGTCAAAAATCAGACCATGTATACAATTGTTTTGGTTGTCAAATGCGCTGGAATTTTTTTAAACGAAACTCCAGCAGGACGACATGAAGTGGCCCCATTCAGCTGATTCAGTTGGAATATGCTGTTCTCAATAACAATCTGGTTTATACGTTAGGATAATCACCCTTTATGGGTGATTACTAGGGGCCAAAGGTGCATGAACACAGTCGGAGTTATCATGAAAGGAATGGCATAGTAAGGTCATCATGAATGTTTCATTTATGTTTAAATTGCTAATTATTATGTTATTGGCTCGCCAGACATGGATGTACGTCTCTGTTCCTCTGCTTCTCTATTTGGGTGAGAGGATCCTTCGAACGTTTCGATCAGAGTCTACCACCGTTAATATTCTAAAGGTCACTACCTCCCTCTCTCATTTAACTTCTGATGCACAAAATGCTATAAGTTCAACACTCAAACAATCAATTTCATATTGAAAGTCTTGTTTGAAAATTGGACGCGACCAAGCTCGCTGTGACAAAATTGATGCATTCAAATTCAGAAGTTTTACATGATAGCAAACCAGCTTTGTCCTGGATAACATTAATCAAGACAGGTCATAGTTATGCTATTTGAACCAGTGGCCGGTCAAACGGGCCGGTCCAACCCATTCCAGTTACCGGTGGGAGCATTCAAACTGGATTAAACTAGTTGGCACCTTTTTGAGGTCCAGGTTACTCATCAGACAAGAGGCACCATGGAAACAAACTGACTTGAAGGATTATAATTAATCCCTTATTGGCTAGGTCCATGCGTATACCATGATGAATGTGCATGCTGATTAGTGATTAGTCTTTCTGGACAACTCAGTGTTTCATTGGCTAATTTGATTAGCATATTTAATTAAATCTTGGCCGAGCACATGAAAAATCCGGGGTCCATCTCATAAGAAATATGGATCTCTGGTACATCGGAATCGAGACCTCTATTTGCAAATAAAAGTAAGGAAGAATAACACAATTAAAACTGACAAATCCATAAAAGTGGTATAATTAGACGTCTTCTAACTATCATTTGTTTCTACGTTCAGGTTTCTCTCCTACCAGGAAGTGTCTTGAGCTTGATTATGTCCAAGCCCCATGGATTTCGTTACAAAAGTGGGCAATACATTTTCCTCAAGTGCCCATCAATATCTCCATTTGAGTGGTGAGATTCATCCTTCGCATTGGCTGGTCCATTTTCTTCCTCCATCCCGTCGCAAAGTCTAAATAGAAACCATGTTTAAACATTGTTAAACAGGCATCCTTTCTCAATCACCTCAGCACCTGGAGACGATCATCTTAGTGTTCACATCCGAACTGTTGGAGACTGGACAGAGGAACTGAAGAGGGTATTCACAGAGTCCAAGGACCCGAAGACAGTGATTGGAAGAGGGAAATTCGGTGAATTCGAAGGAACAAATAAGCAATGGTAAATCTAGGCAAATGTTGTACATTCAAATCCGAGTTATTGTTCTCAAGAAAAAAAAAAAAAAAAATCCGAGTTATAGATCTCTAATATATGGGCATCTTAATCTGTTCACTGACAAAAATCCAGCAGTTTGCCAAGATTACTTGTTGATGGTCCATACGGAGCACCAGCCCAGGACTACAGGAACTATGATGTCTTACTCCTCGTTGGGCTTGGCATTGGAGCAACTCCTTTTATAAGCATCCTTAGAGATCTACTCAACAACATAAGAATGGGTGAAGAGATGATGGTAAAAATCTATATTCTTGAGTGACTCTTGCTGACCTCTCCACATAAATCATACTGACCAAACAAAGGATACGATAGATTTTCTTAACTTCTTTTTGTGTGTGCGCGCGCGCGCGCGCATGTGCATGTTTGATAGGATGCAAGTGCAGATACAAGCGGATCATCAGAAGAAAGTCTCAGCAGCATTCCATCAACATCCTCCATCAACAACAGCAAGCAACAAGGTCAAAGGACCACCCACGCACACTTCTACTGGGTTACAAGAGAGCCAGGGTCTTTTGAATGGTTCAAGGGAGTCATGAACGAAGTTGCACAAATGGATCAAAAGGTCAACCACTTGGTTCTTCTTCTTCTTTCTTTTAATAACTTATCTTGAGAAAATTTCTGCGACCCCTCAAATTTCATGAAGATTCACTAAGTTAACAGCCGAATTTATACAACAATCAGCACACAACTTGCACCAAATTATATGAACTTTATGACATTTGGCACAACCAAAATCTGACACTGAAAATTACAATCTCCTCTGAAACAGGGTGTGATCGAGCTCCATAACTATCTCACCAGTGTTTATGAAGAGAGGGACGCAAGGTCAACACTTCTAGCCATGGTGCAAGCTCTCAACCATGCCAAACACGGAGTCGACATCGTCTCTGGTACTCAGGTATGATCAATAGACCCTTGCAATGGGAAAACCAAACCCCCACAAGAGCTTTATAAAATTAGAGCTTGTTTCAAGTTGTATAAGATTTTTGAATTGAATCCGTATCTTTGTTCCCAAGTCAGGTTTCTCAACTAGTAAGACACTTTTTTTTCAATTTTCAATATAACTTTTTATATTTCCAATATGACTTCTCACGTAAGAATCTTATATGATTTGAAACAAACCTTCAGAAATGCTAATAAGCTGCAATACCATCAACCCTAAAATCATAAGTTCTAAATCTCTGTTATGGGTCTTAATCGAAAAAGAAAAATTCTCTGGTACAGGTTAGGACGCATTTTGCAAGGCCGAATTGGAAGGATGTGTTTGCCAAAATTGCAACCAAACATCCATATGCAACAGTAGGTAACGTCATGGAACTCTGAACCGTGTCTTTTATTTTTAAAACTCTCCAACAAGCAATCAACAATTCTTATATCTACTAATATTACCATTACAGGGGTATTCTACTGTGGCGCCCCAGGGTTAGCTAAGGAGCTGAAGCGTTTGTCTCATGAGTTTAGCCACAACACCCACTCTCGGTTCGAGTTTCACAAGGAGTATTTCTAATCTCCAACTCCAACAAGCATTTGGGAAAATTTCCTTTTTGGTGTCATTCGCTGATCCTGTAATTATAAATAGAAAATATAGTTTTATCTTTGAAATCCATTACAATGGCTCTTTATCTTGTGCCGAGTTTATTTTAGCTTCGGTTGTGATCGGTCACCTGTCACCATCGTTTCTCATTGGGACCCACCTGTTAATTACTGATGGGTGCCATCCATCTTCTCTTATTTAAATAAATATTCAGATATTCAGTTTTACAGTTGAGTATTAGAGGCTGGAAACGTTAATTAGCTTCTTGTACTAGTCCCAAAGAGCGGACAACTTACTAGTAATTTATCCAGTCATCAAAGCATCTCAAAAGATGCCGCCCCAATTGTTAAACGAACCGGATTCTTCTTGTTTCGATGTCTTACTTTCCCATTCCGTGATGGATTTGAAGTCCCAACTTCCAATTACGAGCACACTAAGAATTTTATGAAATTAGATCAGTTGTTTATCTTTGGAACCCTTGATAAGAGAGAATTCAAATGGTAGAGGAATGATCCTCGCATTCTGTGCAGAAGCACTGAGACCCGCTTACTAAACGTCGAATTCAACTCAACTCAACTCATTGTTCAGCTGGGCCAGGAACTAGACGAGAACGTAAATACATCGATATCTGATTGGCAGACTTCATTGAAGGAAAATTTCATTCTGCAAGTAATAATTTATTTTTTATTTTCCATTAATATCTTTAAAATTAGGTAAGTCCTAATTTTCGACCCGGTCAGTAAAAAAAAAAAGAAAAGAAAAGAAAAACAAAAATAAATCTTACTTCTACTTATCCACTTTTAATATGAGTTAATATTTCACCTTACTTTTTTTATTATTATCTAAACATTCTAATAATTTTTTTCATATGATCCTTCTATTTATTTTCACTTTATTCTCTTTATTTATAATACTTATTTCTATCGCATCACGTCACTTTATTATTTTTCAAAAAGATTTTTCATTTCCACTTTTACTTTTACGTCATTCCAAAGGGTTATTATTTACCTTTTTTTTGTACAAATGCCTGTCTATTTCATCTGTATATCATCAAGATCGTTACCTTCTTCCATTATATATTCCTTTCGTCGCGTTTTCAAATCTTTCTTACCTCCCAACAAACACGCAAATATCGTCTTGACCAAGTCATTGGCCTGACAGTCCGGCAATGCCAACGCCTTCGAATCATCCCCGTTGACTACAATATTCTCTTGCCAACAAGCAATGCCACCGCCCACGGATTATTCACTTATTCCCCATGGGACTGCAATTTTTTTCTTGCTAAAAAGTAAAGCCTCCAAATTATTCCCCATTGACTACGATGTTCTCTTGCTAACAAGCAGCGCCTACGAAACATTCCCCATTGACAACACAACATTTTCTTGGTTACAACCACACAACAAATCATGCCTGATCAAAAAGATTCTAGGAGCAACCATTCCACCATGTTTATTAACACAGAGATCTTAAATGGTCCAAATAATGATAATATTAATACCAACCCATTCGTCTTATTCAACGGATACACACATCGTGCCAAATCCATCACGTTCTGATTTTTATTTATTTTTTTTTTAAAAAAAAACCAGAATAACGAATCTGACAGTAATTATTCGGCCAATCTCAATATGGATGACATGTATTTCTTTCTGCCTAGTCCCTTCCGTCCCAGCTACTTACTCTTTTCGATTTTGATGTTATGCCTCCCTCAAGCTTATCAGCCAACTAAATGGAATAGAGACCCATCAGCAGTCAATAGAGTGGAAGGCTACAGTTCAAGGTTTTCTATCAACCGCATGGAGCCATTAGGATGGACAACATCGTCAGATCAGACGCTGTAGACTGACTCCGAGTGGAAGTAGCATTTGCACAGTTGCCATGGTTTACCGTCGTCAAGATGACACTATAATTTTTTGCTTATGAGAGATTTTTAGCCTTGCCACATCCCGCGGGCATCCAAGTCTCCAGTATTTCAACAACCAATCATTTCCCGACCCAAATGTCTCCAACCACAAATAAATCGGACGGTCAAATTTCCGCTTGATTAGTATTTTCTCGTTAACTGTAATGGTTAATCACAGTTCGTTTCCAGCCGTTATCTGGGCAATGATAGCAATCTAAATGGAGTCCTAATTGTTATAGAAAATCTTTGTGAACTGTAGTAGCTGTCATTATCAGTGAAAGCATATCAACACCAAAAGAATCTGTCTATCTATCCAGCCATTCCGAACGCAGTGGTGGTTCGTGAGCCATGACCACAGCCAGCGCATATGCATGGCATTGGTTCAGGCGAGTAGCTGCCAAAGAAGAAAGTAACGCATCAACGGCTTGCACAAGGGAATGAACCAAGCGGACAATGGATAATGATGGAGCAGGGTTGGTATGTCCCTGGATTTCAATCATCCTTCAACCGTTTCAGCAGTTTGGCGGCCCATCGTCGGAGGCGCCGCTTCATCGTGAAGCCCACAAAGAAACCCACAGCAAAGCTGATTGCACAAACCTTAGAACATGTCCACAGTGAAACAACTTGCCTGCAATGCAAAACCCAAAATCCATTATGATGGTGCTACCATAAGCATTGAGAGAAGTGGAAATGATGACATGCTTGCTTCATTAAAATTTAAGTCAAATGCCAGCAAAACTTCCCAATTGCAGTTTGCAGTAGCAACCTGACAGAAAATACAGAGAAAGAAGGAAGATGCCAATTGACAGGGATTGCAAGGAAAGGAGCAAAGGACCTCCAACCAAATGATGCAAATGTTTCAACTTCCCAGCATTTTAGCAAGCAACATCAACATGGCAGGGTAAGAAAAATAGCAGTATGACACATTGTTGATGAGACACTGGACAGCAGGAAGAGGCAGAACCAACCAGAAATTTGAAAATACCAGGACCAAATAGTTCAAAAATGGACCAAAGCCAACAAAAAACCATTTCTTGAGCCCCAGGCCCAGAATATGGTGATTGCATACAGGACTGAGCAAATCCAAAACAAATGCACTAATACTCGGACGAGGCAAAAAGTGATCTCACACTAGAAGAATCAGAAAATACATCTTCTAGATCAACATACATAAAATGCATGAAGAACAAGCATCCATCTTTCGACAATGTTAAAGATAAACATTGAATAAACACCATATATAACTTGTGGCCATTTTTTCAATTATTTCCCAAAATGATGTGTTTGCAACCAAGAAATACTATAGTCAATGCTAATAAGCCACTGAAGCATTGATAATGTTTGTCTTGCATCATCTGCAGAACTATACAATTTTTTATGTCATCCGTTCTGACCCATCAGCATCATCAAAAGCATCACAGCCTCAAGCAAAGAATCATAAATGATTATCATAAGCATTGCCACCAACATCACCAATGACAATGACAAAAACAATGCCATCTTTTACCATTGTCGAATGTCTGATCTTGTCTCAGGATACAAATGATTGTGGCATTGGTGCAACAAATCATGCCCTTGCCCAATTCTGGACTAGCTTAATACTGAAGTGAATGAAGCAAGCAAACCCTGCCCAAGATACCAGGGAGCACAGTCATTTCTCCCACAAAGATTGTTACTGAAATAGGACATTCGAGGCAATAAATGTCACAAACACTTTTAGTCCTAAGACAACCAGTACATGATGTCTGATTAAAAGGTTCTAGGAAGCCGCAAGTTTTTCTTTGCAAGACCAAACTCACCATCTGCACTGACATCTTTGAACTCAACATCAGCAATGGCATAGATGTGAAAAGTTACATGTGATTAGGAGTTTAGGACTTGTAATACTTTTGTGTGAGTGAAATTGAGATAAAAACAAATAAATAAAAGAAGAATCCTGCCATTAGATTACATGGCAATAATAAATACTCCAAAGTCTACCCAGAGTGAGGTTCTTTGCAGAGTTCAAACTCAATAAACAAGAAAGTTCATGAAGCTGCCCCATATCCTCACCTCTTAAAGCGATACAAAGTACGTTTCATACTCTTTTTTTTTTTTTTTTTTTTTGTCTTTTTGATGAAAAAGTGGGTTTCATACTTGAATTTGACATATCAAACATTTCACCGCTTGTAAATTGTAATGCCATTCGATAACTTTCTAGTTGTTTAATAGCCCAGACAATGAAACGGCATCAATAATATACACAGCCTCACATCAACTTTCCTTTCCTTTCCTTTTTTTTTTTTTTTTTGAAGAATGCATTGGCCAAGATATGCCAATAGCATCTGTAGCATTCCTGCAAATGCCGTGATGTACAAAGCCTTCTTTACCAGCAGAGCTTCCGCCCATCGGATAATGTGTTTGCTATGCTCGTCAACGAAAAATTTTCCACCTAAACACAGAAGTAACAATTCATTGTCACAACCAGTTCACCCTCGAAATCTAATTTTCAAGCTCCATCACGGCGCATGGGCAAACTATCAATCTGATCCCTCTTAACTACATTTCCAGCTGCCGCTACTTAACATTCTCCACGTCGCATTACCCGTGAATATTTTATCATCTCAAAATCCTCAATTTTTGGCACGCTCGGCCTGCTAAGACGCTGCTCCCTGCCCTACGTCACACTCAATCAGTATCAGCCATCAAGTCTGGAATTCGTCATCTTAGCACATTTTATAGCGTAAGAACGAAGCAATCCAAGGAATAGTGTGTGTCTGTGTGTTAGAGAGAGAGAGAGAGAGAGAGAGGGAGGAGGAGGAGTGTAGTATTACTACCGATGAGCTTTGCGAACGACGATTTGAGCCTGATCAGATGCAATATCAGAACCTCTGCTGAAAGAGGCGGTGCCTTTGGAACCTGCCTCTTCCGCCAGCGATCGAAGACCTTGGGAAAATCTCTCCATATAAAAGTACGAGAAGAGGAGGCTCTTCTAAGCAAAGCTGGCGAGTGGCAAGGAAAGCAGCCACCAGCAGACCACTTGTTTCTTCTCTGCGTTATCGGCTGCCTGCAGACAGAGCAGAGCTTGTGGGTTGACGACGACAGACTCTCAGTCTCAGAGAGATTTTAACCCTTTTCGCTTTTATCTGCTGCTGTTGCTGCAGCAGTGCTGCTTCGTGAGCGAGATCCAAAAGGAGAAGTTTGCTAGGGTTTAGGAGTGTTTCAACGTAGGGGTGAAACTTAGGTACCCGTAATCGGTGCGGTCCGAACCTACCCGAACCCGGTTTCGAAATCAAACTTAGATTTAACTTTTTTAGAAAATTTTGGAAGAGAGCCCGGTTTTAAACTGACCAAAGAAAATCCGAAACTAATACCGAGTTTATACCAAAATCTAACCCAGTCGCAATTCGGTGCTTTTTATATAAATAAGGATTTTTTCCTTAGCATTAATAGTTATATAATCTGGCAGAAATTAGAACATTCAACAATTTTTATTATAATGTCGTAAGCCCGTAAATCCCTCTAACCGATAACGACTGACGAGTTCAAGTGTGTGTAGTGTGTTCAAGTGAGCTGCGACCAGTTGGCAACTGCTGCTATTCCAAATCCACCACAAATGGAAAGAGGATCCGGTTGCAAATGGAGAGTAGGTAATGGAAAGAGGATTCGATTTTTCCAAGATGCCTAGGTTAAATCTCCTGTAAGTAAGGCGGGCCCTCTACCGTTATCCATCCCGAAGGATATCCAGGTCAGTCAATTCATCAATGAGGAGACAAAATTGTGGATCAAGGATAAGGTAGTGGCTGCGATGGGGGAGGTTGGTTGGTAGGAAATTAGGCTTATACCACTTCCCTGGGGTGAAGAAAAGGATTGTCTCTTCTGGGCACACGACCCAAATGGTCAATTCTCGGTTAAGTCGACTCATAGGATGCTTACTCCGTCTATGTGTAATTCTCATCTGGCTTGCTGCTTTTGGGCTATTTGGAGGACTAGGCTTCCTAGTAGTGTGAGGATCTTTGGTTGGCGGTTACTAAAGAACGCTCTCCCGACATTATTAAATTTGTCACATAGGGGGGTACCTGTTGATGTTGCGTGTGTGCTATGTAAGAGGGAGGCAGAAGACATTGACCATTTGTTTCTGGGTTGCACTCGTATTGCGAGGATGGGTAGTATAGCTGCTTGTCGATGCTCTCCTGAGTTGTCGGTGACGAGAACTTTGAGAATCCTTTCTAGTAGAAACAAACTGGATGAGTTGGCCTTCTTCATTGTGTACTGCTAGAGAATCTGGTTCCTGTGAAACAAGTTCAGGGAGGAGGGTGTCCAACCAAATTTTGGTGATACTCTAGGGTGGTGTCATGATTTTATCGAACAGCTTAGGAGGGTGAAACTCCTTGGACAGGCTTACGTCCTTGATCGCCCCCTTGTGGCTAGGTGGGCTAAACCCCTGAAGGTATATTCAAGATGAATACTGATGCGCGAAGCTTAGAGGAGAGAAAGGTCATGGGGCTGACGGCAGTTATTAGGGACTCTCGTGGTTTCTTTATAGCTGCTAAAGGGTGGAGATGAGAGGGTGTGGTGGAGCCGTTGCTTATGGAAGCGAATGCTTTTCTCATGGGTACCAAGTGGGCGCTCCATCTTAATTTGGGCAGAATCCAGATTGAATCCGACTCTCTTCTGCTATGCACTTACCTATCAAGTGATTGCACGATCTCTTCTCCTGTGGGACATGTTCTTTCTGAAATCAGATCCATTCTCGATTCTAATGCTCACATATCTATACACCATGTACCAAGACAAGGAAATGAGGTGGCCCATTTGATTGCTGATTTAGTTTCTTTTTCGGCATTGGATTATCTTACTTGGTGGAGACACCCCCCCAAGCCATTATTGAAAAATTTTGTACAAATAAGTTTTTGGCAATGAATCGCGTGGATTACTCTTCACCGAACCCATTTCATTCGGAAAGGGGGTCAAGCTAGAGTAATTCTTTTATCAAAAAAAATCCACCACAAAATCAAAAATCCCCTTACTCGACCGCGAATCCCATTTCTTCTCATCACTTGTCATAACTGCTACGCAGCTGCCGTGAGGGCAGCTGCCATCTACCGTCTCATCTCATTTCTTCCCTGTGTTGTGCAGTCTGCTAATCAAAGATGCTCTTCAGCTTGGTTTTTCTCCATCTTCTTCTGTTGCGACATAGCTTTTCTGATTTTTCCCATTTTGATGTCTTCATCTTCTTGTGCTGCAGCGCTGCCCATGGTAACCCATCTCCTACTCTCCTTCTCCGTTTCTCCCATCAGTGCCCCATTGATGATTGCCCATCCTCTCACTGTGTTGCACATGCCAGCCGTGACATCCCGTCTCCCACTTTGTTGCATACGCCAGCCGCAGCACGTCCTTTCACCGTGCTTCACATAGACAAGTATAGGCATTTTTGCTCGTATTTTCCTTCCCTTATTTTAGTATTATTAGATCCCATAGTGCCATTAAAATGTTGACTAAAAATATCACCAGTTGTGTTGCTTAATCTACTCAGACTTTGCCATTGAAATGTTTGAATATTGTATGTTAGTGCTCATGTAGTTGTGTTTGAAAATAATCACAGATGCTTGCTTGATTTTAGCTGTTTACATATGGTTATTTAATTCAAAAATATCAAATATCGTTAACTTGTCATAGTTGATAATTTATCACTGTTAAATGTATGATTAATTTTTGTTGCAACTTATTTGTTGTATTGTGATTGTGAAAACGGTCGTAATTAATAAATTAATTAGGTATTGCATAAGCATGGATTGTGATATGAATGTGGAAGCAAATACAAAGCAAAATGTTGATTCAAATACCACAGACTTGACAGTGCCATCAAATGTACAACCTATGGAAACTCAAGTTAAAAAAGAATATAAAATTACTTCAATAGTGTGGGAAGATTTTGAAAAAGTAATCGTGAATGGAAAACTTGAATTTGATAAATGTAAATGGTGCAAGAAAAAACTCAAATCCCCAAATTTCATGGGTACTAACACACTTTCAAGGCACCTGAAGTGATCTCTTTATAACAAAAGAAAAAATAAGGACAAAAAACAATCAATATTGTCCTTCTCCACAACATCAAATGATTCGGCAATGGTAACTCATTTGAAATTTGACCAAGAAGTATGCTGAAAAGCATTTGCGCGAATGATTATCATCAATAAGTTGCCATTCAAATTCGTAGAGAAAAAGGAATTTAAATATTTCTGTCAAGTGTTGCAACCATTATTTGAGCTTTTCTCAAGAACGACCTTAGTCAAAGATTGCTTTCAATTGTACAAATCAAAGAAGCATAAGTTAATGAATGTATTTAGGATAGAAATCCAATCTATGTGCTTGACTACAGATTTATGGACATCAATTTAAAATGTTGGATACTTATGTCTAACTGCACACTACATAGACACGAATTAGAATTGCAAAAATGAATTCTTAATTTTGCATTCTTTCATTGTCATATACTGATGAAGCTATTGCCCAATGTATTGAAGCATGCCTGGATAAGTTAAAAATAAAGAAGGTTTGCACTATTTCAATGGACAATGCTTCATCCAATGATATGGATGTAAGAAGTCTCAAATATAAATTGGACCTAAAGGGTCATTTGTAGGGAGATGGAGAAAATTTTCGTGTTCGTTTTGTAGCTCATGTAATTAACCTAATTGTAAGAGATGGGATTAGCGAAGTTAATGCATCCATTAGTCATATCCGCAATGCTGTGAAGTATGTAAGAAATTTTGTTTCTAGAAAAGAACATTTTCATAAAGTGGTTGAGAGTTGCAGTGTCCCTTTTAAGGGCACTTTATGGTTAGATGTTGCAACCCATTGGAACTCTTCTTTTTTAATGTTACAAGTAGCTTTGAAATTTAAGAATATCTTTCAACTTTATGCAAGTGAAAATAAAGAGTTCTTATCTCAACGACCTCCAAATACCGTGGACAGTGAACAAGCAAGAGTCATATGTTGTTTTTTAGAATATTTTTATTAAAGCACTAAAGTCTTGTTTAGATCTGAATATGTTACTACAAATCAGTATTTTCTTGAGTTGTACAAGATTCAAATGGTTTTGATACAAAGAGTAATGATGATGATCCACTTATTTATGAAATGTGAAAAAAATGAGGGACAAGTTTAATAAGTATCAGGCGCTTTATTGATAAAGTGAATATGCACTTAATGCTTGCTATTGTGTTGGATCCTCACTTGAAATTGGCTATTGTTCATTTTTGTTATACAAAAAATCTGAATAGATAAGAAGCTAATGAAATTATAAATATGGTAAAGCAAACTTTAAGTAGTTTATTCCTAATATATCTACAACAACCTCTTGGTATGTCTTCATCTGAAAGGAGTAGTATTATAAGGGTAGCACCACAATCTAATGTCTTCTTTAATGGGTTTAAACTGTGAAAACAATCTAAGGACAATGTTTAGGAGTAGAAAAATGAAATAAATATGTATTAGGAGGAAGCTTCTGAAGAGAATGAACTAAATTTTGATGTGTTAAGGTCGTGGAAAAATTGTTCTAAGTATAGAACATTGTCTTATTTAGCCAGAGATGTTTTAGCTATTCCAATTTCAACAAAAGCTTCAGAGTTGGCATTTAGCACGGGTGGGTGTGTTCTTGATCAATATAGAGCTCATTGACACCTAAATTAGTCAAGTGTTTAATATATACATAAGATTGGCTTAGAATTACCCTCGATTAACTGAAGATGAAGAGAATGCTACTGAATTTGAGAGACTTATATTTGATAATTATATTTTTAAATATCATATTTTATATTCTAAAATCATATTTAGTATTCTATTAACAATTCAAATCAAATGTTTCAGGCATTACCAACTCTAATGCAAGCAAACCACATCTTCCTCCACGACCAAAGTATGCTTGAGGTAACTTAATTTCTAAGATGATTTTTCATGATCATTATGATATTATCTTCCTATTGTTAATAGTTGCATATATTTTTTTTTCTAGGTTGATGCATATTATTTTCAAATATAGGAATCTTAAAGGAAAGACTTGACACTATAAATGCAAATGGAAGTCAATGGAGAAATTAGATGAAAACCCTAAAATAGTTTTTAGTTTTTTTTTTTTTTGGGGGGGGGGGAACTTTGGAGATGTGAAATCATTTGAATTTTATATTTTTTAAAAAATGGATGTAAATTTATCTGAACATAAGATCTATTTTGTATTTTCATTTTAGATTTGGATTGCACTTTAATTGAATTGGAATGATGAACTATTATGCATATTGTATTTGGATTTAGTTACTTTGAAGACCTATTATGGGGATTATGTTTGAATTTAAATTGGCATGATAAATCTATTTAATATTATATTTTCTGTTAGTGTAATAAATCTATTAGTTTGAATTTCATACGGTAATACAAATCTATTCCATTTTCAATTTCAGTAATTTTGAATTTGGTAATATAAATCTAATCCATTTTCAATTTCAATAATTTGTATGAAAAATATTCAGGTTGAATTCAATTTCAGCAATTTGTATAACAATATTCAGTTTGAATTACAGTAGTTGGTATGAAATAAGTTTATTTTTTATTTGTTATACTTGTAGAATTAGTCATTGCCATTAGCTATTAAATAAAACTGACTAGCTAGCCATAAAATTAACTAATATGTCATTCATTTGTGTTAATAGGCTGCTGGAAAATCACTTGCAGAATTCATTGAAAACTCAAAAGATGTTACAAAATTCAACATGACTTCATAAACGCAAGTATTTATATTGTAATAATTTTCTTTTAGATTATAGTCAATTGTGGAATGAAAAGTTTATTTATAACCTGAATTTCAACCCAAAACCAAACTGAAACCGATGCAAACCCTGTTGGAATCCGAATTAAAATTTTAGGGTTAAGGCTTAGGTTCACTCTAATCTGGTACAACCCTACTTGAGTGCACCCCTATTTCATCATGTTCATGTGTCAGCGACATCTTGCTTTCTCAAAATTCATTTCATTTGTTTATTTATTAAAGAAAGAATTCATCTATGAATATATTCATATACATCTAAAAGTTGTTCATTTAAAATTTATACTATCTAAAATATTCTTCAAATGAAGATAAATAATTCTATATTATTATAATATTCGAATAGATCTGTAGATGGATCTAAGTGATTATAATATGTTACATATAATTATAAATATTTGTTAAGCAGGTATAGCGGCACGAAAAATTTTCATTGAAATAATTAACTTCCATACCATGCTAAAAATAAATAATTTTAAAGAAAATGAGTATATTGAATTTTAATTTAGGCAACAACGACAAAGTACTTCCCAATAAATAGTATATTATTTCTGTTAGATGAATCACGTAGATCATGAAATATATTTTTCCATTAAAAATTAAACAAAATAATTTTTATGCATCTAAGCATATCGATAAAATTTTCAAATTTATATCTACGTTTGTCAATATTTTAAATTAAAAGGCATGTATACTTAATAACAATAAAGATATTATAAGTATATTCCCAAATACTCCATAAAATCCAGTCTGTAGATTGGTTTCATGCCGGTCACGATCAACCCCCGTGGGTTTTGTGCATTGTGTAAGCGATGTATAAACTTGAGCTTTTAACATGACTAAAGAAGAAGAAGCAGCAGCAGCAGCATACCTGACAAAATATCAATCAACCGGGATGTTGGGCAAACTCGAAAAAAAATAGCAATTTTCTTAAGCATCTTTAGCCATTCTTGCTATTGGGATTTTTGAAAATTATAATAAGTATAATATAATTTTATAAATTAATAATAAAAGCAAAATAGATGAAGTAGCAAGAGCTTTGCGAATTGTTTAAAATCCATTTCGGATGGTAGTGATGTCTCCTTCCAGGCATCTTTGTAGCTTATCTTACTTCAAATAATTTTTTGAGTTTGAATTTCAAACTTCAAGTAACACAAGTAGTGTTGTCTCCTTCTAGGCATCTTTGTAGTTTGTCTTGATTCGGACATTGTTGTTTTAGTTAAGTTTTGCAATTTTACCATATTATTTTGAAATTTTTTCTATTCAGCCAAAAATCATGTTTCAAGTATTTGTGTACTTAGAAAAGGTCTACTTTCTATTTTAGTTTAAGTTTCACTTTTTATCTCCTAGAGAGAACTGTGAAATTACCCTAAACAGCAAATAAGGTAACAAAATTGTCTTAAGAAAAGTGACATTGTAACACGGGCAAAACTTGATTTTCATTTTCATTTTTCTCACTTCCCTTAATTTTCTCTATTTTATATTTTGCTTCAATAATTTTAAGGCAATTTTGCATTCTTATCATGATCCACATAAAGACATATAAGCACAAATTTGTTTATTTTTCTCCCTCCTGCCTCGTGCCACCTGTTTCGTATGTTTGTAAAAGTTTAAATTAGTCGATTCATTTATTCTTTTTGTCATCACGCTCCTAATCCCTAGAATTGTTAGACTATTAGTGTCAAATATACAGATACTTCTAAAATGCAGTTTTGATATTTGTGTTAGTGCTTGTTGTTAAGATATAAGTTCATTTCTAATCGTTAAACCATGCAACATATTTTTTTAAGGAAAGACAATCTATCTCCTAGTTGTTCAATTATGCAACTACTATGTACTTCTATTTAATCCTTATATATTATTATTATTACTTACATAGAGACAAACTTGCATAATTTCTTGGTTTTTGTTAGTCTAGCAAAGGTTGTGGAAGTTCACTATTTTGTTCTCTCTTGGTTTTCGGCACTATTGCAACGCATTACTATTGTAGCAGAAAAGTGCAACATTTTTCTTCACTTGAACCAGATGGAGTTGCTACACATGCAAGTTTTTAAAAAATATTCTAGGCAAGTTGCTTGTACTGAAAGTTTAGTTAGCTACTTCGAAAGTCCCTTAGTTTTTTCACATTGACAATAAGCAATTCAAGAAGAGGATTAATGCAAATTTGTCATTACTTCACATTTAAAATCTAATGTCTGAGATTAAATGACCATAGTACTTCTTAAAGAGTCCTCAATTTCATTATAGTATTGCTTTATCATGGATTAACAATCATGGAACATATTAGAAAGTTAGGGAGTCATAAATATAAATCCCAGATCAGGCATTGTGAACTTGATGATATCAAGTGTGTTTATTTTCTTTTATATTTTACCCATTTCATCATTGGATCGTCTATTTTGATCTACCATAATTTAATGTAGCACAAGCAATTCATTGGCGAAATCATCAATTTCCAAAATATGGGTCCCCTGCACAATTATTACAATGTTAGTTGGTGGTGGACATGTTGAAGAATAAGTTGGTAAATAATTTTAATATTGGTATCTATCATTTTGCATATTCTTATCATCCTTGTACTCGAGATGGATTATATAAGATTCCATATGATTGCCATGTTTGGCATTTACAGTAGTTGTTTACTAATGTAGTTGTTCCTTAGATAATGTGGATGATATGCTCATATTTGGTACTAATTTTGAGATTATTATAGAAACTAAAAATTTTCTGTCAATTAATGTCAACATGAAAGATATGGGCAGAGCAAATGTCATTCTTGAAATCAAAATTATAAGAGATGATAACATATTTTCTGTTTCTCAATCTCATTACATTGAAAAGATACTCTAGTGGTTTAATCATTTCGACGCTGGTATAACCTCAACTCCTTTTGAATCCAGTATCAAATTATATATAAATAATGGTAAATCTATTGATCAGCTTGAGTATGCTAGAGTTATAGGAAGTTTAATATATATTATGTGTTGTACTAGACTAGATATTGATTTTGCTGTAGGTGTATTAACTAGGTTCACTAGTAATCCAGGATATATGCGTTAGAATTTAATTTATAAGATTTTAAAATATTTGAAAAAGATCATTAACTATGGATTACATTTCAATAGTAAATCCACTGTATTAGAAGGGTATAGTGATGCAAGTTTAATTTTTAATACCAAAGAATTCATATCTACTAATGGCTAGGTTTTTATTATTGGGGGAGTTCCTATTTCTTGGGCTTTCAAAAAGCATGCTTGTATTACATATTCAACCATAGAGTCTTAGTTCATTGTTTTGGTAGCAGCATGGAAAGAGGCAGAATGGCTTAGAAATTTATTACTTAAAATTCTCATTTAACCTAAGTCAATGTCTTCTTTTTATTTACATTGTGATAGCGAAGCAACCTTGTCTAAAATGTAAGACAGTTGCTCTAAAATAGAATAGTTAATATTGATTTTGTAAGATCAAGTGAAAACTTGGCAGATCCTCTTGCAAAAGTCCTTACCAAGGTGGTAATCTGAAAAACATCAAAAGGGATGGAACTGAAATCCATATATAAGAATTGCAATAATTAAAACTTAATTTTATTCTTGTAACCTAAGTCTAAGAGTTCAATGAGTTAAGTAAATTATTTTCGCAACTTGTTAGCACTTATTATATCTAAATTTTTGCATCCCTCGGGCAATGCTTGGATCCTGTAACCTATTTATGATGTTGAGTGTTTTATGCTCTTAATGACCTAAAACCACTATGTTTGAGTATTTGGTTACTAGGGGTGCAAGTCAGTCCGGGTACCCACGGGTCGACCCGCTGGGTACCCTAAATTGGGTAGGTTCGGTTCGATTCCTCGGGCGACTTACCAGTTGAATTTTAGGTAGGGGTCAGTTCCGGTTCTGGGTACCCGGAACCGACCCGGATTTCATATTTTATAATATATATATATATAATATATATATTATATACTTAACCACACACGACCAGCCCTATCCTCATTCGGCGGCCATTCCCCCATTTCCTTTCTCCTCTACGGTAGCGGCAGAGATGGTGGCAGCAGCACTGGCGGAAATCATGGTAGCGGGCGGCAGAAGATCAGGCAGCGGCACCGGCACAGCTCCCTCCATGGCTTGGTGATCTCTCTCTCTCTCCCTCCTCGTCGGCACAGCTCCCCTTATGGCATTCAGATGCGTATGCAGTATGCTATCGAGAGAGGAAGAGACGATGATTGATTGAATGGCAGCTGCTATTGCGAGTCTTGCGATTGCAACTGCCCACAGATGTTCTACGACTTCTGCTCTCCTCCAATCGCGTCAACGCCTCCTCCGCCATACGCAAAGAGGAGGTCAGAACGCTCGTCCGGAAGCTCTATGATGGCGGCAAAGGGGGAAGAGAGATTGGGTTCCAGAAGGTGGAATTGAGGCAGGTGTTCTTTGAGCTAATTCTGAATGTGATGATGAGAATAACTGCGGGTAAGAGGTATTATGGAGGAGGAGAGCATAAGGCCGATTCTGGAGAGGCGAGAAAGTTCCGAGAGATTGTGAAAGAGATGTTCTTGGTGAGTGCGGCGATGAATTTTCTGGATTTCCTGCTTGTTCTGAGGTGGGTGGGTTTTGGGGGTGTAGAGAAGAGAATAAATGATCTGTTCTCTTTTCTCAATGCCTTCTCTATTGACTGCTTTAGGTTCTGTTGTCTGCTCGAAATATCAAAAAGATGCTAGCTTCTAGTTATTTCATTCTTGTGAGCAAGGCTAGATTGGTCTACAGATTTACACTATTTCCTCTTTTTTAAAAAAAAATCAGATAGGTCTGCAGATTTATTCTACCGATGGACATTTGATCTTTGATCTTCTTACAAATGATTTTCCCTTTCCAGTTGAGCCTAAATTCGATTTACAAAATTGGTTCTAGATACGTAAAAGGAAGAATTAAGTCTTTTTCACGGATTATGGATTTCAATAGTTTAGTTGAAAGCTTTGTCAGGCTCTAGTCTTTGTAATTTTTCATATCTATATAACAATGTTGTCTCATAGATATTTGCATTGGCAACTATAAGAAAGATAGATCATGGAATCCAAATGGCTGTGAGGTTTTCTGTCACACAGTTGTCAGAAGCTCCTATTTCTCCACTTGGTAGTTCGTGTTGAAATTCTTGTCTTATATATATTGAGGTGCAAAATTGTTGCAAACTTCTATTATTGATTCTTACTTTAAAGCTTACTGAGCTCTTTATAGCAATTTGCAACCTTTATAATTGCTAACGTTTGACATTTCTGTTTTGTTGAAAAATTCTTTTTCATAATATAGTATTTCTGTATTTTGGAGCCAATTTGGATGCATGACGTTTTTAGAAACCGATTTGAAACCGAACCGGAATCGACCCGAACCTGAAAAAATTGAGTAAGGTAACTTCGGACCGACCCGGTCTAAAATAAAGTAGGGTAGACATTTTTAAAAAATGGATAAGGGTAGGTTCCACTCCTACCCGAGGGTACCTGGACCAACTTGCACCCCTATTAGTTACAGAGTACTCTGAATAGATCTAACTATATAAGTGTCAAAATGAGGCCACTTATATTTGCAGAGCGTGTGGATTCACTTTGAGGTCCTAATGAAATTAGGATAACAACACATGGTCATAACATGCCGCTTTTCAAAACAATTGATATATTTTGGAATCTTGTATTTGAGATATGTGAAAAGCAATTGATATATTTTGGAATCTTGTATTTGAGATATGTCCGATTTATAAAATGAGGTCAACAATTCAAAATCTTAGCTACTGTACACCTCAATAAATCTTGATATATTTTCACTTAGTAAATATTCAAATCTACCTAATACCTTTATTTATTTATGAGATATTTTTTAGTTGAATGGAATTTATTTAAATTTTGAAAATGGTAAGGAAATGTTGAGATTTTCCAAAATTATAATAAGTATAATATAATTTCATAAATTAACAATAAAAGCAAAGTAAGTTAAAGTGGTAAGAGCTTTGTTAATCATTTAACTACTTCGACCGAAGTATGCGTCATTTGAGTTTGAATACCCAAGCGCTTTCCTTCAAATATATCTTACCTCTTTCAAGACATTGTGTTATCTCCTTCTAGACATCTTTGTAGCTTGTCTTGATTCGGACATTGTCTTAATCCAGTTTTGCAATTTTATTACATTGTTTAGAAATTCTCTCCATTCAACCAAAATCTTGTTTCAAGTGTTCTCGTGCTTAGAAAAAGTATTACTTATTATTATAGTTCAGGTTTTACTTTTTGTATCACGAAGACAACTGCAAAATAGAATTCCGAAACGAATGAGAAAGCGGCATCCCTTGATAATTTCCAAGGTTTTTTCGGTCAAAGAGAGCTGGGGAAGAGGGCTTCTTTCACTGTGGTTGAAGTATATAGAGGGTTACCCTAAGCAGTAAATATGATAGCTAAATTGTTTTAAGGAAAGTGACATCATAACACGCCTGAAGTGAAACTTGATTTTTATTTTCACTTTTCTCACTTTCCTTAATCTTCTTTTTTTCATATTTTGCACCAACAGTTACAACATACAAACATGCACGCGGAAAAGACTGCCTGCATTTCCTACCTGATTGACTGATTCGGAACTGATATAATATACAGATTTGTTGCATGCATGGGCTAATACGGTGAGACATATGTTACAATTGAAACATCAAAACAGAATAAGGGTGCACTTATCACCCCACAACATCAACATATATCTGAACTGCGGGCGGCTAGTTTGACCAGACATGTATCAAACCTTGCTTGTTACCAGTGTAGATTTCGTTGCGATCCTCATCGTAGAAGAGGGCAGTGACATCTTCAAGCGCTTCTCGGACAGTACTTCGGATCCAAGACCTGCCCATTCTGCCCCTTGGGCTGATCTCAAGGTTGGGATCCGTGGAACATATCTTTGCAATGCATTTCCCAGTTAAGATGTTGCTCATGTTGATTGATCCAACTGGACCAACTGCACAAATAATTTTCACGATGAGAACAAAATACAGTTTCTACTACAGCTTCAAACAACTCAAGCTGGCTCAGATTGCCCAGCGAACGCGAAGAGTTCAAGCTTCAAATGTCTTATTTGGAATCAAAGCCAAACTCTCACTTGACAGACAAGCCCTGGATATCAGGAGACTTGCTTTATTTGGAATCAAGCTGGGATTTAATTACATATTTATGATAGGATTAAATAAATGAGTTGAGTGGCATTGTTTCAGGCATATTTTGAGATCCCCAGGCCAAAAAAGAATCAACCTTGAAAGCAGAAATTAATCATTAGTACCTTTTCCATCATCTTCAGATCCTTCTTCAGCTTTACAATAGGAGATTATTAGGTCCTGATCACTGGTTATGTAGATGTTGTTAGTGTTGCAGTCCGGATGCCACAACAAGTGATCCTCAAAAGAAGTAACCAGCTCTCCACGGAAATTCCATACAGCAACTGTCCTGTTCCGGAATGTCAAGAAAAGGTGATTCTCATAAAGGAAGATGAAGGCAGATGGAGTCATGAATTCTGTCCTGCTCACTTCGATCAGCTCTGAGTTCCTTACCTGATCAAATTATTAAAAACAAAAAAGGGGGAAAGAAAGAAGAAGAAACAGATGAAAACATCAAACAGCCAAACCTTTTTTATCTGTAATTTTTTAACTTAATTTACAATCAGCAGTTCACGGAAAATGGACCCACATCAAGAATTTGCAAGTTCTCATTCTCTTGTTTGACCAGAAGCTTCTCATTGAACTGCTCGATGAAATCAACCTTCTTGTTGCGATGCAGCAAGTGATTGAATGATTTCAAAACTGTCCCATCTTCAATGGAGAGTATCTTTAGAGGCACATAACCAAGGGCTCTATGGCATATTAACAACATGATTCCTGGACTAGAGTCTCAAAATAATGTTGGAACTTCAGATGCTTTTAAGGAAGCTTTCCATAAAGACAACTAATCAAATAAAAAAGTAAGTGAAAGTAGGTGAAAGAGGATTCTACCTGATCTTAATTTCCTGGACATTTTTATCAGATATAGAATACAGGAAAGAATAATTCTTTAGATCAAAGACCTTGTAGATGCTGCAGTGACAAAATGGGAGAATCATAGCATTGTTAGACAGCTGATATGTAAAACACAAAGCACTAACAACCTAACACACCAAGGTCTGTAGGGGTCTTGATCCACCAGCGCATATATTGCATCCAGACAGTTCAAAGCATTGCACTAACCATTATGGAGTATGCCCCCAAAATAGAGGAGACCAGAAGAGAGCAAAACTTTCACTATCTGAATTTTTCCCTTTTTCGTGGAAAGCAGCTTTTTTTCCTTTTTGCATATGTGAAATGTTTATCTTCCATGGCAGCAATTTCAGGCATCTCCTTCACCAGTAAGGTCCATTCAGATTTCACACAATTCATCAGATCAAGAATACAGAACACATCACATTCACACAATTGGGCATCTGGACACTGTGCAAGTTATGAGATATCGGGAACAAACAATTGCAACCTTATTAAATCTAAGAAAACATCTCAATGAAATTGCTTACCCATCCTGAGCTGAATATGTCAATACTTTGCCATTAACATCATCAAATTCAACAAAACCAGGCCATTTCAGTGACTCTGATTCAAAGAGTGGGAACCCAGCATCCAGTTGATTCCTCCTTATATACCTGTTCCAAGAAAATTTAAATCCATCAGGCTTTTTTCTGGTCAATAATTACAGCCAGAGTTCTTGGAGGTGAGTAGAAAGTGATTCAAACATGTCAGTTCTTACTCTATCGGTGTAGTTCTGCATTTCAAAGAGCTAAAGCTATCTGAAGCATAAACTGATACTGTGATCAGCGAGTCATTATTCTTGTTGTAGAAAAGGCTTCTAATTACTTCATCTGGGCTTTTATTCAGGAAGCATATACGTTTGTTGGTTGCTGCAACACAAGTACATCTGAATTAAAAAACTATCAGCTATAATCCGTTTGTTACCCAAATCCTTCTTTTGGGGCACCAAAAAAATTGAAAACATGTCATTGTGGTCCAAATCCAAACCATTTCAGAAGGGAAAACATTCTGTACTTTTGCTTTGGAATTCAAGTCATGCAAAAACTAGATTTCCAGAAGCCAGTGTCAAATGAAAAGAAAAACATTGATCAGATGGGCACAACCATCCAGTAGATGTGGTTTGCAGATCATGGACTACATTAAATGTTTGATTTGAGGGCAGTGAAATAAGAGAAAATGTTTTTGCTACTGCAGTTAGTGCTACTGCAGTTAGATTGTTTGATCTAGATCTGCCAACACCTCAAACCTCAACAAAAACCAAAGATCATAAAGGCAAACTCCTTACTCCGACTAAAAGCAGCACAGAGACCAGACTGTGCCAGAGCAAATATAATATCTTTGGCTGCAACAATCTCAATTATCTTGGTCCTCCTCCTAAGATATGGCAAGCTTAGAAAGCATTGACCTCCTCGATCATACATATCAAATTCTTCCTGTAATTATCAAAACAGGAAAGATGGGAATACAAGAACACTATAAAAATTAATGCACCAGAAATAAAACAGATGACAGATGTCATAAAACCCAACCTACACTTCCACAACATTTTAAATATTAAACAGAATAGTAAGTGGAAAGAATTAGCACTTAAGTATGAAATTCAGACTTCTATTATGTTTCCTGCCTCTTCATCTGACAATTTGATACATGACATTATCATAATTACGCCTAACAATTAAATAAAAGAATCCTTGCTAACTGTCATTAACTAGAGAGGGTAACTCCTCTCTTATGTTCCAATAAAAACAATGATCCATCACAAGACAACCAAATGACAGTGATCCCAAATGGTGTCAAATGATACCAAGAGGATAGAGAGCAATCGCCAAAGATCTATGTCTAAATTCATCATTACATGATCCTATGAACTGTTCTCCAAAATGTCCAGCAAAAGTAGTTAAGGTCCAAGGCCTAATCTACCACCCTTCCTTGCTTACTAAGGGTATGTTTGAGAAGAGGAGGAAAAAAAAGAATAGTTTTGACTACTTTTTCTCCACTTTCTACATCCTTGTCTATATAATGTAACTTTTTAACCACATGACTATCTTACTTTTTAATCATTTTTTCACATCTTTCCATAGAACTATCATGTCTATTTTAGCTTTTGTTCCCTTTATTTCTAGTCATCACTCTTATCATATCACGTAACTTCCAGCCATCACCCCTATAATATCACATCATTCTTTTACTTGTTACCCAAATTCTCACCTATTTTTCTTCTCTTCCCAAACAGACCCTTAGTGTTGATGGCCCTCGTCTTTTTACTTCTGAGTAGCAAGCCACCAAAGCTCCTTTATCACAAGGCTCTAAAATCACTACACAAATTTTAATAGATAGACTTTCACTCATGGTCTCTTTGGCCTTAGATTTATTCCTTTAAGCATGTCTTTTGGGCAAAAAGTGCAATTGCAAATTCCAGTGGTGTTTGGCCAGCAACAGAAAATATGTTTTGCTATTCACAATCCCTGATTTCTCGGTTGCATATAAACAGGAATTTTCTGTTTTTGCCAACTGCACTACGCGATGAAAAACAGCCTCTAATTTTTTATCCAAATGGATGACCCATAAAATAAAATCCTAACATAATCCATTTCCATTCTGATGAAATTGCAAGTATTTGTTAACTATTAGAATACAAGTAACTTCATTAGTACACTAGTCATGCTCTTGTACAAACCATAATTATTTTGAAAATGCTTAATATTGGAGAATTGGGTCATGACTCAGCACAATACATTATACATGTTATTTTTATAAATGAAATCAAAAGTCAGAGTATTTGATATATGCAATAAAATAAAATATTTAAGGTTGTCCTTCAATGTCCTTTCTAGTAATTTGACATGTTTAAAGCACTTTTATGCTTTTGTGTCACAATATATATATATATATATAAACAACAATGCCAAACACTTAGCAGTTTTTTATCATGGATTTTTTATAAAAGCTCTGCACTTTTAATCGAGCTTTTCTTAATTGCTGAAAGTGGACAACAATGCCCAACAGAGCCTTGCACATTATACAACTGTTCCTGATTATCTTCTTTCATCTCTTAACAGTCAACCATTATGCTAAACTGAATCTGCAATGCTCGAGAAATTCCCTCACCGTCCAAGTTTCATACTTGACTCTTTTGTAAAAGAATAACCTCTTAAACTAATAGAAAACTCCCTTGACATGACATTAAATCGACATGATCCAGAGTTCACAGGCAAATTGCTGATTTCGTGGTAAATTCAAGATTTAAACCCAGAAAGAAAGAAAGAAAGAAAGAAAGAAAGGAGCTAACCCGGAAACAAATCTCAAATAAATGAATAAATGATTATAAACTCACACTACCGTTGCATCCATGGCAAGTCAAGTGATGCAGATTCTGCTTCTAAAGTACAAACCCTAATGGATCTAAAAATCATAAATCCTAACAACACTCTTCAACAGTAAAAATATATCCAATTCAACGCTAATCCCCTATTTCCACATTCTATCAACAACCCAGTGTTCCTCCGAGGAACCCCTAATCCTAGTTACATTTACTCACAAACCGAATAGCTCTCCAAATCGAAGCCTCATTACAAACCTAAGAAAAGCGCGGAGTTCAAAAATTCATTCCGGCAATCCTGTCATACCATTAAACAGCGAAAACGACCCAACTCGATAAGAATAACTAAATCCCAAAAGAATATGAGCTCGAATTCAGTTAAGTATCCCCACAGGTAAACCCTGCAACCAAAGAACTGAACCTTAATTCAGTAAACAAAGCCTAATTGCACTCTCAAAACAACGAAGCAACTCCAATTCAATTCAAAAACGCAAGTAAAGCTGGGAAATCAGTAGAATTTTCGTAAACCAATCCAAACAGCCTTACATGCTCCGAACCCATATCAAGACACAAAATTAAACCAACAAAACAACGAAATGACCCTAAATTCAATCCAACGGACGCAAACTAAAGACTACTTCGAACCCTGAGGATCTGAAGTAGTCCACCACAGGAAAGAAGGAAGAAAGAAAGAAAGAAAATGGGAGTGGAGGACCTGGAGTAAGAAGTTCCTGAATTTCTCTTGGGTGTTGTAGGAGCGACCGCCGGGCAACTTCCGGTAAAGACCGATCTCGCGGCGAAGGAGCTTCTTGACGGAGTTGAAAGAGCGGGTATGGTGGAAGAGATTTTTTGAGGAGGAGGAGGAGGCCGTACTGGGCTTGGATTCCCGGCCCCGCTTCTTGGCCGTTACTCGGACCCGCACTCGGAGGAGCGATTTCTTGTTCCCCATTCTTTCCCTCTTTCTGTAGAACGGAGAGAGGAGAAACTGCAACTCTCTCCACTCGCTCCCTCCAAATTTTCTTCCTTGCTTTTGAAGAACGAATCCGGTTCCAGTTCCAGGCTTCCATCCACTGGGACTGGGCTACCTAGCCTAGCTGGGTTCGATTATATCCAAAGGAAGGAGGACCCAACGCACCTGATCTGATGATTCCATGAGCAACGTTGGCTGGCCCAGTGCGTGTGTGTGTCTCTGTGTGTCTGTGTGTGTGTTTTTTTTTTTTTTTTTTTTTCCCAAAAGAAGTTTATTTGGATTTACTGTCCATCTTCATTTGATTTTGCAATTTTTTCTCATAGCCCTATTAATTTGTTAATAAATGCATCTAATGTATGCATAATGCACTGCTTTGCTCTTTAGTCAGCTATTGTAGTTGATGAAAATTGATGAAAACGTGTCATTGTTGATCATCCTGTGCACCTGTCTGCTATTATTGACCATACGCCCGTACCCATGGTAATTAAAACATGAATTTCATTCTTGAAGATCCATTTCATATTTTTATATACCCTAGATCTCTTCTCATTCTTACCTATTATTATTTGGCATCAAGGAAAAAATGAGGGAATTTTTTTAAAAAAAGTGGAAAAATGGTGTAAGGGAATAAGATAATAATCAGAATAAAAATAATAAATTGAAATAGATATGTCATAATTATATGAAAATATGTGAATAAACAGTGGGATAATTAGTTATTTAAGAAACCTTATCGTATAAAAGAAGTGCTTAGAAATGTATGAATTTTTTTCTTTTTTCCGAATACGAAACCCACCCTTAATATAAAGGAGCACGATAACATGCGATAGATTGCATATGCTCATGTGTACAATACTTACTTTCTAGTTTTGAATTTTTTTTCTGTTGTCTTGACATTTTTATGTGAGCTTAAATGTATTTAGTTTATATATCAAAAGTTACCATTTTTGAAATCTGATGTGTATTTTTTTATAAATTTTCAAAAATAAAATTTTTACCCTTTTTCATGTACTGGAGTATGAAAAATCGTGAAATTTTTATTTTAAAAAGATTTGCTATGTATGAGATTTCAGAAAGGGTAAATATTGATGTGTTTTGGGCTCACGTAAAATGAAAAGAAAACAAAAAATTATTCAAAATTTAAAAAAAAAAAAAAAAAATCCATGCCGTACCTAAGCCAGTGTGCCATATATAGCATATTTTCATGGTCTTAATGTCAATCTACAAAAAACCCTTAATTCCCTATCAGAGCCCTCAGGACTCCGTTGTCACTTTACCCTCTGGGGAGGTACAGGTGTTGGATTCAAGTATTTAATAATTAGTCGGATACTCATGTCGAAGTATTTATTAAAGGGTTCCTAAAAATGTAATTGGATATCAATCCAAATATATATATATATATGTAATTGGATATTATACTATATGCCCAATAAATTGGTATCTTCTAAAAGACAGGCCTAAGTTGAGATAAAAGATCTAAACGGCTTGATTTCAACTTGAAATTGTCCTGATACAATTAAGGCTAAGATTAAAGTTATTGAATAAAATCGAAAGCAAAATTTTTAAAAATAGAATTAGCGCTGGAGGATTCCTCATATATGAGACAGTCCTTTTCTTGGCCGGCGTTGAGTTGGTGGCGGGTCAGACCAGTAAACCACATGGGCCGGGCCAATACGAGGGAATGGCGCCACGCAGTTTCGAAAAATACTTGTGGTTGTGGTTCATTTTCCGATGGTTAACAAAGGTTGTTAGTAACAACCAACAAACTGAGTCATTGAGAATGAGAAGACGTGATTGCTCCACGTGACATTCCAAAAATCAACCGACCTAATCATTTCCGTTTCACCGCTAGCGCCCTACAGCACTGTCCACTCGTGTCACGAAGCTAGTGGTTCTGTGGTTCGCTGTAAAATGTCATTTTCGCATCTGAATAAAGCCTTCTAGCCACTCACGCGTGGGACCCAGGACCCTTCATCAACTCTACCCCCGTAT
>JAXCLR010000050.1:11597796-11616170 GCA_035584095.1 Annona squamosa
TAAAAAATAATTAAAAAAAGAGTAGTTATGGAGAGTGAAAAGTTTTAGATTGAAAAGTTTTAATTTGACAACTTTTTGAAATTGTCAAACACACCCTATGTATGGTGCATGCATACAAGTTTTGGTCCCAACTTTTTTATTGTTAATTATACACAATGACAAGCTTACATTACAATCAACCATTTTTACAACCTTCACGTTATGGAGGAACATTATAAATACTCTCATTCAAAGGAAAATCTTATAAAACCCTTACATTTCAAAGGAGAAATTGCACATACGCAGCTCGCACTTGACAAAAAATGAACCCACATTGTTCAACTAAAGGGCATCAACATATACCACCATGCCATTGGCATAAAGCATGATTGTGGCCTTAGCTTTAAATATACCTAAAATATTTTTAATACTTTCACACGCAACTATGTCTTTTGCTCAAAATATCATTCATACCTACTGTCATATGTGAAATGCAAACCCTCAATATGCTTTCACAACTAAAAATTCACATTCGAATTATATGTGATTCATTGATATAGAAGTATGATTTTGTAACTACAAAAATACTAAAAAATTATTTAAATGCAAATTTTTAGTTTACAATTATAGTTATGACTTGAGTACATCTGTCATTTTACTGATAGTGAGTATAAATAGAATTTCAGACACTTTACATGTATTTAAAATTATTAAAATATAGGGAGGAGGGGCACATTCCGGAGCTGGCGGGGATTCCCGATTGGTGTGGGGACTTTTTGGAGCAACATAGAAGGGCAAAACCCTTTTTCGTTGGGGGGGGGGGGGTAACTGAACAACCCCTTGTTACTCGCTGGACTAGGCCACCGACGGGCACGGTCAAGATGAATGTGGATGCGAGGAAACACAATGGATGGAGTTTTACGGGCGTCGCAGCGGTCATCAGGGACTCCGACGGTTATTTCATTGCGGCAAGGGGCTGGAGGCGACAAGGGGTGATGGAGCCGTTACTTATGGAGGCGTTTGCGGTCCTTTGGGGTGTCAAATAGGCTCTTCAGACTAGCCTCACCCGGGTACTGATAGAAATGGATTCTCTTCTGCTTTTCAACTACCTCACGTCGGACTCCCCTGTCTTATCGCCAGCAGGACTTTTGGTGGCAGAAACAAAAACTATTTTGGTTGCTTCCCCTCATCTATCCATCTGTCATGTTTTGAGACAAGGAAATAGAGCTGCACATACCTTAGCTGATTTTGTTTCTGTCAATTTTTTGGAAAGTTACGATTGGTGGGGGAACCCGCCGCAAACCATTGTAGAACATATCTGTACAGACAATTTTTTGGAAATACAAGTTGCGGGCTCTCCTATCCTTTCCTCCTATCTAACTGATAGAGAGATGGGATAGGAACGAACCCTTTTCATAAAAAAAAAAAAAAAATTATTAAAATATTGTAAATATATTTAGAATTTTGCCGTATTTTAAATTAAAAAACATCTTTTCTTTGTTCGAAGATGCGCTATTGCTAATTTAATTTATCTGAAAGTTGAGATAATCTAAGAAAAAAATTTCATGCTTTATTATCGCGATTTCATCCGAAAGTTAGGTTTCGAGACACTACATCAAAGGGCTAGAAATCACTTTAACACGAATCACCCAGGAATAAGTTACAATCCCTTCCTTGTTGGCCTTTTACTTCCTTTTGCTCTCCAGAGATTTTGGCTTTTGACGATTTCTTGTAATTGGTCTAAAGCATTTATCTCCTGCCCGACGCAATGCTTGCGCATGCGGAAAACTTGCACGGAGGAGACATGAGATTCTGGGCAAGCGAAAGTTTGGCACTTTTTACATCGAACGGCCAAAAACTTCCGAATTTTATGTGGGCACTAGCAACAATCCTCTGTGAGAAAAAATATCGGCCAGTTGTGCACCCGGGACAAGATATATATATACTTACGGATTTTAATATGTATACACAATTACACATATACAGTTTATAGTTATTGATGAAAATAAAATAAATCGTGAAATTGAAGGTTCATCAAAATGAGAAGGATGCAACTTTATTTTTTTAAAAAAAATTAATGGATCAAATTGTTCAATATAATTCCTGTTAATGTTATCCTGGTTTCCCCTTTTTTTTTATTTTTTTTTTTACCAGAGCCACTGTTCAACAGCATTACATGTGGAACACGAGAGTCGAATCTTGGTGGATGGGGCAACAAGCCACCTTGCGAAACCAACTGCCGTGCGGCCCGGCTGCATGTTATCATGCTTGTTGCCTGATTGTTTATATCGCATGAAAATTTGTTGCAGCTACCACGCAATTGAAGGAATATTTTCACTTCTCCCATGCCCTATTCGTATTGTAAAAACTGACTTTCATTCTATTTGGTCGTTTTAAAATGTAACTCTATTTTCAATGGTGTTTGATATAATGCCACCTTTGCTTTTTAAAAAAATTTAAACTATTCATCATATTTATTAATAGTTATTTATTTGTAATGTAAAAGAACTACTTTAGTTGAAAACTTGTATATTTTAGCGAATATGCAACTAGGAGCCCTATTCGTGTGCATTTGGTTGTATTTTGAGCTAAAATTATTATTTATTATTTATTTTAATTTTATTATTCCTTCATAAATATGTTTTCTAAGTGCGTTTAATCTATATACTAAGTTTTCTCATTCTACAATAGTTCTATATATTTATTTTAATTTTAAAAAAGGGCATTGAAGTTATTTCTACACCTTAAAAAATTTTAATTAGAATAAATATATAAAAGTATGGTAAAATGAAAGTTTTTTTATATATGGATTAAATATTTTAGGAAAACACATTTACAAAGAAAAAATAAAAACATATGACTAAGGGATTGTTTGGCAAACTAAAAAGCTACCCTTTTTTTAAAATTTTTCCATGGCAAGTACGACAAAAGATAAGAAGTTATTTCATGGCTTATGATAACCAATTTTGGCCAACCAAAGTATTGTCAATTGTGTTTAAGCAAATGCATACCTTAGGAGTTGACACCAACCGGCTATCTTGTCATTGCCTGGTAGCTGTGTTCAATGTAGCAACTCAATAGGTTGTATTTAATGTTGTGGTACAATAGTTGACATTACTATGTAGTCATTATTAATGTATACAACTTTTAAGCGCAACAGGAATTGTGGAGTTTTTACATCAGTAAAATTTGTCATAGAGTTTTACAATTGTAGAAGAATGAATAATGTATTTTAACTTAAAATACAGCTAAATCTATATAATCGAGCTCCATATAACTATTAGACTAAAAAAAATTGTAAATAAAAATAATTGTTCATATACGTAATTTTTGGCATCATAAATGAATACCTATAGAGGATTTTATTACCGATTTAGACAAATGGATTGCATGAGATAACCCATTATGAACAACATAACCTATATTCATTATCTACGTGTCTTCAATGATATCAAACAATTGGTAAAATGTGTATTGATATTCAATACAATTGAAAATATGTAATCATATTTACACATTTATATAAAATATATGAATATATTTGAATAAAATCTTATGATGGCTTTCTTTGGCAGGACTTTATTTATGCCGAATGTGCCAACAATGCTAGTTTAAATGAAATTGTTTAATTTAAAAGTGAGAAAATTTTGGATAAAAAATTTTTAATGTAAAAATTTTGAAAATAATAAAAATAATATAATATGATAAGAGTAATCATGAGGAGTGAAAAGAATAAAATTAAAATAGATAAGTTAGTCATATAAATAATTATGTAGAAATGAATAGAAAGTATAGCCGTTATATAAAAGAAATAATTAAAATGGGACAGTTATGAAGCGTAAAAATTTTTAAATTAAAATCTTTTCGAAAAATTTTAGTTATAAATAAATACAACCTAGACATGCGTGTCACTGAAGGCATAATGAAATGACTTGTCATTTGACATTGGTATGCGTGACTGAAGTTTGAATTTTGAAGCTGAGCTAAAGCGATAGCTTATATTCACATTTCCGTTTAAAAAATTCCTGAATGTGTGAAAATTCTGCATATCTTTTCTTCTATTTTAAGGCTGACATATAAAAATTCGAAAACTTTTAACAAACGAAGCCATGGCCAAACAGATGCTAGGCAAATGTAGAGCTGAAAGCGACCCACTACGCAGCTTCATGCATACGTATATCGGTACATGATGGGAAATCATTTTATCCACCACTTCAGTGGACAATGCCGCCGATTTCCACATATGGATGATGACTTGTTCCATTCGCAAGCATAATGGCAAAATCCATTCATTGGTCTTCGAAAACATCGCAAGCTCGTCTCACAATGCAGTGCATCCCTTGGTTTAGAACAATATTTAAACAAGCACCATTGCCCTCATGTTCAATTTTATATGATTTCTAGTCAGTTGGTCGGGCATATTAATATTTGTATTGCAGATAGAAGGAATTAAACATTTAAACTTTGAAATGTTGCTACCACGCACATAACAGTAGAGTAAGAAAGTTGTTTAATATTGTTACAGTGATCAACCAGATTTAGCTGTATTATATTGCTTTCATCACTGACCGATTTAGAATTCTTTTTCCTGGTATGTATAAAAAAGAAAACCAACTCTATCAAAAAAAAGAAGACCAACGTAGAAGCCACTGAGCAACGTGGACTTAGGACATTATTTTGTCGAAACTACCACATCCGTGCTTATTAAATTCACAGACCAATGCAATGCTAATCGCATGCAAATACATGCAGATTAGCACTATGATTCAATGTATGCCGTCTGTTTTTAGAAAGGTTAAAGTAGTTCTAATGGGTTGGTGAAATAAGATGTGCACATAATAATGCTTATTAAGAATAAGAAATAAGAAAAATTATATTAAAAATTAAAAAACTTTGATTGCTAGCACGAGCGGAGTTGCAGGACGTTCGGGTTTCAAACTCAATAGAAGGGAGCTTTGTCTCCTACTTTAGAAATAATGCCTCCTGTAGTTTTTTTTTTGTTTTTTTGTTTTTTTGTTTTTTTGTTTTTTTGTTTTTTTGTTTTTTTTTTTTTTTATGAGAATGTTGTGTACTTATTTACAAATTCTTTTCAATGTGAGGGTATTTACAGATTTCCCCTTCATAGGAAATATTTACAGAAATATCCTTATATGGGATAAGGGTTATGAATGTACTTAATTATAAGATAAGTTATCATATTGCTTTAAAATACCAATAAAAAAATCACCAAGTCGAACACAGCACAAATTCAACCTGTAACCACCTTCCATTTTCCAGCGAATTTCTAAATTAACAGCCCAACCTTATTTTTTCTGACGACTAATTAATTAATTCGTAAAAATAATCATTAATTTTCAATGGTTACATGAAAGAATTGATCGAGGCATGTGAGTCTTAATTCCAGAAACAAACATCAGCCAAACGTTCCTACAATCACTGGCTCCATTCCCCCGCACGTGCCAAGCAGTTAGCTGGCTAGCTTGCTGTTGGATGTAAATGTCATTTTCGTGACGGCTTTCCGAAGAGCACGCTAGCCACTTGCATCTCGTGGAGGTTCCATTCCATGGCTGACCTTTAAATTTTAACTCTATTTTTCTTTTTTTTAAAAAAAAAATGTAATGCGCGCATGATTTTAAATTTACAGCAGCAGATAGCTTTCTGTGAAAAATATGAGGGAAAAAAAAAAAGTAAACGTTCATCATGATGAGGATGCATTTAATATACAAAATGTAAGATTATGATTCAATGCCAAAATTTACTATTTTTTATTTTTTTATTTTTTCATAGACATGCGTACATCACTTGGTAATATAGGTGGGGGTGAGTTTTGAGGTAGTAAAGAATTTTTTTTTTAAAAGTGTGAAATTAATATAATAAGATGAGGAAAAGTGAGAATAAATAGGATAATTGTGTAAGAAAATTATTGGAATACAAGTGTAAAAATAAAAACTATGATGTTAAATAATTAAGATCTAAACTCACTTTTTGAAAAGCGTGTAAAGAAAGACACGAGAGTTTGCCTCTTATCCCTACTTGTCACCAAGTGAAGACATAAATCCAAGTTCTTTCAGTATATGAAATTTTAAAGTTTTAATATATTTTTATTTTCGTAAATGGAAAATTGAGCATTTCTGACGTCATGGAATCAGCATCCTTATTTGCTGGTGATATTCATCTTATAGAATATAATGAGCGCTGCCTGGGTTTAACTTACCACGTGTTTAGCATTTCCATTTTTACTTAATGTTTTATTCAATTTATTGCAAATAAAGAATAAAAAGCATTGTTATTAAAACTGATCTCCAAAAAAACAAAAAAAGTATAAAAGAAATTAAAAATAATACGTGTGCGAAAATGGTGGCATGTTTCTTGGTGTCCTTCAAAGTCACTGGCCGGCTAAACAATGTCAATCTCTTGTCCACACGCATGCTGCATTACCGGCAGATACAGTGGTCAGTTATTTTAAGAAATTCAAAGAAGCCCCAGTTTTCAATGATACATAATAGCGATGCTAATATATACCATTGCTGCATAAAGAAATATGGTATGTCCGCCAGCTCGATGGAAATTTCAAATAAAGTAGCCGCGCCCCCTAATGTGGTAGACTGCTATATACATTTGAGTCATACTGGCCAGCAACGTACGTGGTAGGCAAACATCAGCTCTTCAAGTTCTTAAATATCCAACTTGCTTTCATTCCCAGCATTATTAATAAGATTAAAATATTGAACTATATTTTTTTGTGCCCCAAAAATCTTATAATATTGTGGATAAATTGTGTCCTTGGATGTCTCCCGATAAGTGCTTAGCAAAAGTAGTGCTTCAATCTATTCAATTATCCATCATGTTATAGATATTTCAATTCTTAAGACAGCAACACGTTGCCCAAATAATCAAATGTTAAGAGCAACTGCCCTTAACCTGGTTGCTTGCTATTTCAAACAAAGCATTGATCCTATTCACAGCTGCTAACAAATCTAAGTGTTAGGTTACTTTTTGTAAAATTATTAATCTACATGTATTTAACTTATAAATTAAGTTTTACCATTTTGTATATATATGTATATTTATATATTTTAAATATAAGGATATTTTAGTCATTTTCAAGTTTTATAATGAATAAAATATTCTCGTGTTTGAAATACAAAAATTTTGAATTTTTTTTAAAAAAGTAAAGTGATCTAGGCTAGCACAGTCATACTTCTTCTCAAACATGGTTGGACCTTAAATCTATTCTTAGTGGAGGGGTTGTAGATACATGTAAATAGTTTAAGTGAAATTAAAAATGTTTTCCTTCCTTCAAGGAATCACAAAGTTTGAGTAAAATGCTCTATTTACCCAAAGTAATCTTAATTCAAACATTAGGTCGCTTTTTTCACAAATTGAATCCAATATGTTTAGGTTCATTAAACAAAAAGCTAGAGTTATTATAATGGATACTAAAAATCTTTTAATATTGTCCTTTTAGTCATGTGTCATTTAACTTTCATTAGTCCCGGCCGTTTGGATGATCTAGAACTACCAAATTGCATAGAATCGTGCATTTCGGATGGGAGGAAATAATGACAGTGTATGAAACATAAACTAACAAGCTAGAATCGAAGACAAGAAAAACCTCTGCCATTGCAAGCGCTGAACAGAGGAAAGAAAAGAAAATGTGTCTATATGAACTGAAGATGAGTGGAGACTTTTTGCCTGAGGAAGATGAAATATAGTAAAGCTTCAAATTGCGTCAGTTCACCAAATGCAGTGAAAGGTTCCCATGTTAGAGTTTGCAATTAGTAAGAACTTAATAAAGGCCTATTTTGAATTGTGGAAATGGTTAAAATCAACTATTTTTTATATAAAAAAACTAAATTTTGATTGTTAGTGAAGGTGTTAATAATCACATGAGTATTGAAATTTGGATTTACGTGTGCAATATCAGTTGCTGTTATATGGAATGATATGTAATAGTCATTCCAAAATTAGTTTGGACTTAGAAAATGAACGAGAAAAGACTTTCCAATTGTTAACGAAAGATGTCTCTATTTTTACTATGTTTCAAGCTTTTTGTTAAAGCAATCGGAATATATATAAAGTCTGCTTCTCTGTAATCGGATTACGTTGAAGCAATTTTATATAATCGCTTCAATTTTAAAAATTCAATTGTTATATAAAATCTAATTCATTTATTATATTTAATATTATTTGTTTAACTAATTACGAGTAAGTTATAGTTTAGTTTTGGTCTAATTACACCTGGCCTGTTGTTATGCAAATATAAACAAGGCATAATAACACAATTCTCATCTACCGAACTATTTCCTCGAGTCCTTTTTGGGGTTTAAAAATTACACCAAGTATTGAAAATTTGTAATTAATATATCGTTACTATTATTAGTATTCGCTATTAGTAAACCTTTTCTAATATTGCCCACCTCAATAGGGTTCTCTTTCTCTATTGTCGGAGTGCTTCTGTCGTCAAAGAGGAAGCACCCATTTCATCAATATATTTACATGAAAAATATTCAAGTGCAGCTTCATTGCACTACAATTACGGTGCAATTATATTAAAATAGGCCTCATATGCCTCATATGATCATAAAATTATAATCTGATCCACCCATTGTATTTAGAATTATATATTTTATTACCATACTAATTTTCATTTCAATTGAATATGTGTATGGACTCCATCTGAAAATGGTATAAATTCAACGTAATAAAATAATTTAATGTAAATAACAACTTTAAAATTATTTTTTCAACATGTAAATCATTTGCTTTAAAATTTATATATGTATAAATAATTATATAAAGCATCAATATATTTAAGTACATGTGGGGCCCATTTTGGCTTAATGCACAATTAATTATAATACAGTTTCACTACACAGGAAATGTTCTCTTTCTATATATATACTGCCTACCTCGATGATTTATGAATTTCATTACAACATTTTTTTAGAATAATTTGTTTACTTTGGAAATTGAATTTCACCTTAGTCAAAGGTATGCACGACTTTCATGTAATGAATTATCATTATTATAAGCCATTTTTCATTTAAATAAAGGGTGTGTTTGGGAATAGATAAAACTTTTGATGAAAAGTTGTAGAGACGAAAAGTTGTCAAATGATGTGATGTGATAGGAGCAATGACGAATAAATAGGATAAAGTTGAAATATATAGGTTAGTGGTATTGATAATTGTGTAGAAATGATTGAAAAGTAGGGTAATTGTATAGAAAAATGTGAAGAAATGATTAAAAAATATGATAGTTGTGGTGAGTGAAAAGTTTTAAATTGAAAATTTTTAACTTGACAACTTTTTGTTGTTACCAAATACACCCAAAGTCAGATGCATGAATTCCAGTTTGACTCAAGAAAATTCATGTATGTACCCTAGTTTCACTTCAATATTTCTACATCCAAAAGATCCGAGCCTCGGATGGGTTAATCACATGTTAAAATTGTTTTCACATCTGATTTCTTTTACTAAATTAACGTACATTTAATACTGTTAGGAGTATTGATACAATTGAGAAGTAATGCAAATGTTATCTGCGTCTTCTTCTTCTTCCTCTTCCAAATAAAAATACTGTTAAGAAGAATTCGGTAAAATTTTCCTGCTGCTATTTTTATTAACGATTACATTTTTGGATTTGCAGGAAAGTGGACGGATTTGATATAATGAAACCATGAAACTTTAGAAATTGTAATCGTATTTACAATTGCATGTGGCCCACCACTCTACGTCGTCGTGGAGACGAACCAGAAAATGCTGTTCAAAAGGAGATCTCAGCTTTGGCCTGGTTGGACCTCTCAAAACAGAGCAGCTAAGTATTTGCCCCTGGTTGTAGATGTAATTACAAATTTGCCCTTCACAATCATATGCTCTTTCCGCTGGATTACCCTGCATCAGAGTGCAGCTCGAGATCATGAAGATAAATGCATCTCCCTCCTCATGTGGCACGTGAGAGACTCTCGTGACTAATCAGATCCATTCATCTCGTGGGCAGCTACCTTGTCGTGCTAAATCCTAAGTACATTCTTGAAAAAACAACATAAAAATCAAGGAGAAAAAGAAGTTGCACCGTACATTCTTTTGCAATTTGCCATCGGAGATACAGACCCCGTCTGAATGACAATGAAAATGTAATTGTAGAATGATTGCTTGGGGCATAGATGTGACAGTGCCGCCAAACCCATTTGCTTTAAAGAGGTCCACCGTCTTTGGCTTTTGCTACCAACAATGCTAGTTTGCATCAACACCTACAGAGGTTTGAATTAGAGGGCAATAATCATTGAATGCTCGGGGAAAATTGCTTCTCGTTTTGAGGGGAACACTACTTACCCTATTCGTTTTGGAGACGTTGATTGATGCAGAATTCAATATATTTATTTAATATTATTTACTTAGTTAGAAAGTAAAATTTCATTTAAATCAAATATATCAATAGATTATATTTGCTCAAAAATGAATATATTTATGTGTAAATTATGAAAAATGCTTAAATCTATTCATTTATGTCTACATTAGAACATAGCAAAACTTTATAAAATCGTTTATTCATATATTATTGATATTTTAGATAGTTTAAAGGTTAAAAATATTGCTGAAAAATTAATATTTAATATTAAATTAATTTACTATGTTAATTGTATACATTTATAGATAAGACTCGTATACAAAGATACTAGACAAATAAAAAAGTGTTCATGGTAATATAAAGATAACAAATCTAATAGATGAAGCAAATTTTCATCAATCATCAGGATCTTAAAAATAAAGAGGTTCCATAAAAGTGTCCCAGCAAATTTGAAGTTCTAATTTTGTGCACATGACACAATGTATTTAATTTGGTAAAAAATTAAGTGGCTATGTTATAGACATAAAGATAATAATATTATTAATAGAATGTAAGATTTTGAAAATACATGAATAATAATTTTAAAAATATTTTATGAATATTTTTTGCATCTAACTAGATGCATTATCAATGCTTATTACCTATATGCAAATTTATCCTCAAATTAATATAGTTTTTATTTGAAAACACAAGACTCCTTTTGGAAAGATGAAAAACATATTTTGACTTAATTCTATTATTTATATATAATTTGACCTTTTAGTTACCTAACCATTTTACTTTTTATATTATTATTTGTACCTTTTGAGAAATTATGGGCATGTTTTGCTATAGTAAAGACTTTTCAAACAAAAACGTTTTAATCTAAAACTTCGTCATTCTCTATGACTATCACATTTTTTCACCTTTTCTACACATTTTTGTATATAACTACTATATTTTTCATTTATTTATATACAATTGTCTATATAATTAACGTACATATTTTAACTTTATTCTCATTAATTATCATCATTACCTTATCCTATCATATCATTTCAAAAAACTTTCATATAAAAATTTTTATCACTAACTAAACATGTCCGATTTATGAAAAATAAAATATCTTAAAAGAGCATATAGAAAAACTTCACAAAATCACACCCCTCACCAAAAATCAACCCCCGACTTGGAACATGGAAGCCAGGGGTGTAGCTAGAAAAGGGTAATTTACAAGCATTTTAAATGAACTTTAATACAACGCAAACAGTTTATTGCCGATCGAGTAGCTCGACGAAAATTTCCGTTTCGGGCCGATTTTGATCATTAAAAGAATTGTTGATATAATTTAGTTCAATTATCCATTGTTAGTTCCGAAAGGTAATTTTTCAATTATTTTGATCAAACAGTTTGGACATAACCGATCATTGAATATGTAAGTTGCATTAAATGCCAGCATCTCAAAAAGGGAAAAAAAATAAGAGATTTTGGGTTCAGAGTGATGTTTTTAGTGAAATTTAATACTAATATATTATTTAATGCTATTTATTCAAAAAACACGAAGTTAGCAATTATGCGGACAGACCATGTACGGGTTGAGGGTCTTAGCTTTGGTTTTTAAACTCGACAGTTTAAAGATGGGATGAAATAAGAATTTGGGATGAAAATGTATAGAGAATCAGTAAACTAATATTGGAAATCGGCAAAGGGGTATTGAGTATTTACCTTTTAAATCTTAAAAAATTTAGTTATATTGCATTTTAAATTCTAAGCCCTAATTTTGTAGAAAATTAAAGTTAATTCGTGTGAAATGTTTAAAAAGTCCCTAGCAACAGAATTTCAATTTCACTCACCAATCCATGCACCGTCCAAAGGGCATGAGTACCGTGTTCCATCAGCTAATTGGGAGTTGAAGTTAATTTTTAAATTCATTATTATAGAAGCAAATGTGTTTATGTTACTCTTTTTTCTTTTCAGTTTTATTATCTCATCAATTTCAATTTGCTAATAACTAGGTTCACGACTAAGCTCCTCCGTAGACTAAAGAGTAAGATCCAGTTATTGGTTGGCAACCAATAATTTCTAACTTTCATTATCGAATCATGTGTATGAAAGCATCATTTTTTAAAATATTAAATAGCATGATTTCATTTGTTACGAAGTAAAATAAATTTGGGCTCTGGTTGAATTTTGACTTAATATTCTCCTATCAATCCTTAAGGAAGAAAAAATAAGTTGAAATTAACTAATCTCATATGCCCTTTAAATATACAATTAATCTAAAAAAATATTTGAAATCTCATATTTCTCACATTAATTGTATATGAGATTGAAACTTATATTTATCAATCTCATATAAGCAGATTATATTAATATATAACTCATATAATTAATATAAGCAAAAAGGAAAATATTTCTTAATATTAATATTAATATTAATATAATATACTAATATGATTGCTACTATGAGATTGCAATTATTAATATAATTTATTTAAAAGGAATCTTTTTTCTATTAAATGAATTTAATTATCAAATATAGAAATGAATGGCTCTTGTAATCAATTATGTATTTTATGAAAAGCGGGAAAACATCAATGCATTTAACATTCTATGACATCTCAACTCTACATTTTAATTTTCACAGTACCCGTCCTAATAGAAATTATTACGTTTTCTATAGGGAAGATATATAAAATATTGATATTTTGTACACTGCAAGTTAGGTTCTGGCCGAGCAAATTGGGCTTGGGTTGAAAACCACATAGTTTTAACATCGCTCAATCTCGAGTTTGGCGGTAAAGCTTGACCGATTAAAATGGCTAAAGTTGTCGAGGAATAATCCTATTAGCCCGTGCTAAGCATGTTCCGCTTAGCTCACTTCGAAAGATACATTAAAATTTATTTTTTTGCATTTTTCTTTATATACTTATTTATCTAGGTGTATTTAATATAAAAATAAAGTTTTATCATTTTTAGACATGTGTATATATTTTTTAAAAATATAGTCGTATTTTAAACACGAATATACATAGACATTTAAAAATATTAAAAAATATATATATATATATCCAAAAATTTAAAATACGCCATTGTTTTTTTAAAAAATATATACATATATTCAAAAATGGTAAAACTTAGCTTATATGTTAAATACACATAAATAAATAAGTATATGGAGAAAAATAAAAAATATATTTTTAAATAGATATTTCGAGGCGGTGTAAGTGAAATATTTATTTAGCCCAATCTCGCCGTGTCACTTATGAAAGTTGTCGGCATATACAATAATTGCAGGTATACCGCTGGAGCACCCAATCGGTGTTCCAGCATCCTTCTTAACGGCCCTGCCATGGCTGCCGGTCATGAAAACTCTTCCGTCTTCTCCGCCGGAAGCATTGGGTCGTCAACACAACTATCTTCTCCAGCCGGCCCCATTCTTCGTGAGCTACAATAAAGCAGGAGGCGGAGGCAACCCAGGAGAACCCCCACAACAACTAACGCAGCAAAACCCACCATCGATCCCCAACCAGTCGCCGTCCACATTCTCACCCACTTCAAGTCTTTAATTCCGCCCGGAAACTTGGTTCGGAGGTTTCAGCAAAAATCAAACATGGACATGGAGAAACGCTTTGGGCTTGTTTCAAGCCCCACACACACACACACAAAACCGACTCACCAAATAAACACATTACTGATTTCATGCCCTAGAAAAATAATAATTTCATGCCCTAGAAAAATAATAGAAGCATGACAGCTTGATGCCATTTTTGTCACTTCAGAGCTTCTCTCATAAGATGGCACGCCATAACTATCTTCTCTTTCAGCACCATAACTGCGGATGAAAGTAGGGGCGGGTTTTACCCATGATTGTCCGGAAGTCCGGATAGAAATTTCACAAAGCAGACTTATTCTTTTTGGAAAACTATTTAATCAGTATTAAATGCAATTTGATAAAAATTCATGGGAACTTGAGCAGTATGCACTAAATAATCAATTATTTATTTATTTTGAGGTGTTTAAAATATTTATTTAGCTAAAAATATAGATTGAAAAATTATGGGAATCTATGAAGTCAAATCACTTGCAAGTGAACATCATCTTAATGGGTTAAGATGTTTTCCCTTAAGCGTTTAATTTCGTTGCCAATGAAAATATTTAACGTGATAACTGCATTTTTAGTTAAACAAAATTTTCTTTCACTATAATTAAATGTTCGGATCTAAAAATGCATGAGGCCATGAAATATGTACATTCCTTCGAAATTACATAGGAATGGATCTATTCAAATCGGTTCCATTCTTAAATTTCTCTAATGAATTATTACCACTACAATTTTAACAAATTTATAAACTATTTGTTGGCAAACGACGGAACATGTATGGGAAAAGGTGCATATTTATCCATAATCGTAAATGCTCCCGTTTCCGGTTTGATCCAATTGATGGCGACAAACACAGATCGAAGTCCAGCAAAAATGTTTAAAGTCGAGCATTTGACATAATTAACCTTCTGAGTTTGGAAAATAACCAACTGCTCCTCAGATTTGAGTAATAGTAAAACCAACCTTCTAAATCTCTTTGCAAATCCAACTTTATATTTTTTGGAAATTTCCATTATGCCCCTAATCCATTCCATCATGAGCCAATATTCATGGAATTAATGACCAAGAAAAATAAAGGGTTTGGATTACAAACAGTGGGCCCCATTTGTGTGAAATCTCTGACATGAACCCTGACAAAACGACAATGCGATTTTCCAATCGGTTGGGGGCCATCCCATTCATAGGTTGCATGTGTTGTTGCTTCTATGTGCAATTTTGGTACCGTTAGGCAACATGGTGGTTGGTGGCCTTTTACCCTCTACGGATTAATTTCTAGCAATGCTTATAGATCCACGTGCCACCAGACTTGTGAACCTCAAGGCTTATTGCACAGGTGGAGACTGCAATGGACAAGCCTACCGACAAACACAGCCACTAACTAACTGGATCCACTCTACCATTTTCCACAACAATTTATTTTTTTAATGCATGATTATCTAATAGGCAATCATGATTACAATGAAGTATGGCTACGTTTGGTAACAAGTCCGGGTGTAAAAGTAGTTTCCCACGTCCACCTTCATATATTTTCAAAAAAATGTTAACATTTTGAATAATTAACTACCGATTTACTCTTTGCTTCTACTTTTATATTCTAATTATTTTTCACTAAACTACCTTATTGTGACACCCGTCGCGGATGCTATGATGGGTTTGGATGCCTTTCTCGCCTTGTGAAATCTGAGCTGGATCAAAAGGGCTGAACCTGCGTTTCTCTTTGAATAGAAGGGGTGTTAGTGTATGAATATTTGCATAGAATGGGTCATGGTCTCGGATTTGGTCATTAATCTTCAAGGGCAACAGCTTGTGCGTGGGATTTCTGCATCTTGCGGGTCCAGCAGCGTGACATGCAGATCCAGCGGCATGAAGACTGCACAAGTCGCTAGATGCAGCGGAACGACGTGACCCGATCTTCGCTATAGCTTCACTTCAATGAAAGCGTTAGTATTTAGATTAAATAAAACCCGTGAAAATAACCTCAACAACTAAGAGATTTACGCCGCTAGATGTAGTCTTCACTGGTCTTAAAGGGAAGATCAGTCCCCGTTTTCATTGAATAAAGACACTAATCATACAGAGCTTAGATCCCGGTCTTCGGATTAAAACATATATGACAAAAATCTATTAACTCGAAGCCGTTTACATAGACATAAAAAGAAAAAATGAAAATATAAATATGAAGAAGGGGGAGAGAAGAAGGGGGATAGCTGAAACTAGAAAAGATGAGAAGCCAGGGCGTGTGTGGAGTTGCGTCAGACTCTCATCCTCCCCATTGGGGATGCCTCTCCTTATATGTTGAGAGTGGGAGCTTGACTTCCTATTTATAGATGTAGAGTGAGCTGTGCAGGCTTTGGGCCATGGATGGGTGCCCATTGTGGTGGGGCTTGGATCTTGTTGGAGCCTTCTGCTCCAAGTAGGTCGTTGTTGAGGCCTGATGGATTGTTGCTGTCGAGCCCGCTTTTGTGGAATAAAGCTAGATTTGGTGGGCTGTTAATGTAGAGCCCATTCTGGTAGATTGTTAAAACTTTACTCCTGTGGGCCCAAGTTGGATTAGGCTTGTCTGGAGGTTGGTTTTGTTTGGATTTGCTTCAAATGGGCTGTTAGTTATAAAGCACATTGGCAATTGTTTTTTGGGTTGTTTTTTCTTTGTTGTTGTTGGGCTTAGATCTTAGCTCATACACATGTTTTTCTTTATTTTTATGCTTAAGGGAGGAATGTCTACACTTATTTGTTCTCACTTTCTGCTATAATATTAAACCATTATCGCACTTTTTAAACATTCAGGTTACTAAACACATTTTTGGCAATTGTTATTAGTAAACAAAATGTATTTATTAACAAGGAAATGTGTATGCAATCAACCATTAGAATTCCTCCTAGTATCATTTGGCAAGGAATAGTTGCAGCGAATAAGTAATAATCAATGAGAAGAAAATTTTTCCTTATCCTAGGTAATAATTTTACAACTAAATCTTGATCATTTAAAAAAAGCTTATAAATTATTAACAACCAAATTTCTTAGTAAAAATCAATACATGGCATAAGTTATTAATTATTGGCAACTAAAGTACTATTCAGAAACAACAAACAACGTTAGCCTAATTGACAAGGAGCATTGGCATTCGTCGCAGTGGTCCCCATTTCAAAACTTGCTTTGTATGAGAGTGGAAGTTTAGTCTTTCGTATATATTAATGAACTATAAATAGATGAATGTTTATCATCTCCTTTGTGCCTAATTGTAATACGTGATGATGATAAGTGATACTGTACCAAAAAAAAGTTATCTTTGGCAACTAAATTTTAGCTAGTTGCAATAAAATTTTATTACCACAATCAAATTTTTTTAATGATATATTTGATATAGCTAGCTACACGGTAGTCTTTTTTTTAATTTCAGCTATTTTTTAAAATTGAAATAATTTATTATATTTATTAATACATATTTATATAGAGTTTTGCTTATATGAGATCTTACTTATATATAATACTATTAATTTTCCCACTTTGGTAATTAATAAGAAATCAATTTTATTCATTATAGTTAACATCATGTATATTTTCATTAAAATCTTATACTTTATCTAATATCATTGTGCATATTTCATTTCTATAAATGGATAAATCAATGTAATAGTTAACTGTCAATTTCAAAATTATATTTTCAATATATAAATATATAGACTATATATTATTATTAAGTAGATAAATAATTTTATAAAGTATTATTATATTTTTAATGCATATGAATGACTTTAAGCATTTTATATAATATATACATGGATATTTATTTTAAAGCAGGTATAGCCAGTAGATCTTTATTTTGACAAAACTTGGTTTCTTAGGTAAAAGAATGATGTTAAACTTAAAGGGTGAAGTGTATTTGAAAAAAATTATTGCTATATATTCACTCTTAAATGCTGTTGATATTTTATAAAGCATAAATATTTCATGAAAGTGGTTTTTAGTATAATAAAATAAATTATATTAGACAAATAAATTGTTTAAATTGAGAAAAAAAGTTAAAAATAAAAACTGCATTAACCGGCAGAATCGAATAATTGCCCTTGGGTATATTTTGAAGGGAAATTTGTATTTTTCTGCATTACAATTCCATAATTTTTAATCTATAACTATTTATGTTACAAAAATACCACTTTATTTGCAGAAGACAATATAGCTATCGTCTTTTGTTGATAGCTTCCTTTTTTTTTAAATCTTTTAATCATGTTCTATGGATTTCGATGGCCAGTAGATTAGGATTCAACCAATCAAAGGGTGTGTTTGGTTTGAGGTAAAACTTTTGATGAAAAGTTCTTAGAGTAGAAATTGTCAAATCAATAGAAAATGATATGATATAATAGGAGTAATGATGAGGAGTAATGTGAATAAAGTTAAAATAGATAGGTTAGTTGTATGGGTAGTTGTGTAGAAATGATTGAAAAGTAGGGTAGTTTGTGT
>JAXCLR010000050.1:11623640-11655966 GCA_035584095.1 Annona squamosa
GTATTTGTAAGAATGTCTCAGAATTTCAATGTAATATGTGTTGAGATGTATGTAAATATAATCATAAAAAAAAAAGAAAAAAAATTTTCAAATTAAGTGGGATACGTTCAGATTAGGCGGTTCGGCTGCTAAGAAATGTCGTTAACAAGGAATTTTTGAGAGAGAAAAAACCACCGAAACGGATTTTGAATTTGAAAAATGTAACGATCTAGGGTTCATGTATTTTTCTAATAACATAAGCGTAAATATGCTGTATCCAAATTCAAGTGCAACATCCAAAAAGAAATATATTTTTAATTATTTATTAATTTCTTAGTTAATATCTATTTGTCATTATAAAGGTAATTTACAAATATACTCATAGTTTGATTAAATTATAAATAAAATTTTGATATCAAGCACTCCAATGCACTTAACTTCAGTGTACTAGGGTGTAGTTAACTTTTTTTGAAAAAAATTTTATATTTAACATATGTATCAATTTTTATTATTTTAAATTTTAAAAATCAAGGGCATATTTAGTAATTAAAATTACTAAAATGACACTAATTTTAAAAAATTCAAAAAGTATCTAAAAATCTCTAAAAATAGTAAAAAATATATATATTGAAAATTGGGAATGGGTAACATTATATTGAAAATTTAAAAAAGTTGTCTTGAAAATTAAAAAGCTATATTGAGAATGGTAACATAAATTTAATCCAAGAATCTTATATTATTTAGAAAATGCCCTTATTATTGTTGTAGCTTTGTCTTCTAAGAAAGAATTTCTGGAGTTTAGTATGTGTCACCATATATGAAAAGTCGTAGCGTGTAATGTCAAATGTTATGTCGTAAAGATTAACAATAAAAAGTTCTAGTTTGCAAAATTTATTTTTTTATTTTTTATTGATGCGTATTCATATCATATTTAAACTTATATTACAATCAAGTTTAAGACTCTTCTCATAATTTTGCAGAGATATCATAAGCTTCGAAATATCAACTTAGGATATAGCCACGCTCCTCACCACTTGCGCCAGCCGCAAGCAAAATTTCTTTTGTTTTTATTTTTCATTTTAGTAGCAACTGTCTTTGGTGGAAATTCCCTGAACAAGATCGAAAAATATATATTCGAAATAGTTAAAATTGTAAATATAAGACATTAAAAAAATGACCTACACCCGCAATAAAAGATAGATCCCTTCTTCAGCAGCGAATGGTGATGGAGACGTTTGTCGCCAGTCCTTTACCCGCCATCTTCGGGAACATTCATGCTCTTCCACTTGGATTGACCTCCTAAGTTCCTAACACACGCGCACGTGTGCAGCCACCTAAATCATTTCATCCACACATATAATCAGACATTTCCAGCTGTTGGCGTCCAAGACGAGCGTGATCTGGTTTACAAGTGTCGGAAACTAGAAATAGGTTTTTAATTTTTGAAGAAAGCAGATGGTTACCAAACCCAAGCCAAGTCGTGTTCTCCCATTTTGCAAGTTGGGTTCCCAATATTATCTGTTTTGGTTCAAAGTAATAACGATACAGAATTCATTTTACTTTTGCATTTCAAATTAATCATTTTTTATTCAGAGGATTAAGTTTCACCCAAATTAAATATGTACATAACCTTATCTAAAAATATATGAAACGAATGTTAAAATTTTTTTTTAATTCATATATTGATTTTAAAATTGTATTTCTGACATTGAAATTATTTAAAATATTATTTTTACATGGATAAGTAATTCTATAATATATTATTATATTGGGATTCGATCATACACAACCAGTTGTAGGTTTTATTAGAATCACTTGTCACTCTTCATGTTTAAAAATATTGATCTAGATCTCGAAAAAATAAATTGTTAATATGACATAAAAAAAAACATTTATTGATTGAAAACTTATGTATTTTAGATATTTAATATATTAGAATTAATGCCTAAATTCAAAATTGAAAATGAATAGTTTATATATAATTGTCTTCGAATGTGTTATTTTTAGAATAATAAGTAAATATAGAAACCTAAATGATTTAATTTTTAAAAATTATTTTTAAATATAAAAAGTAATCGTTTGTAGTTTAAATGGAAACTACAGCCGGTTATTTAATATCATAATCCTATCATATCTAATGCATTTTATAAATAAATCTAGCATTTTCCATAATTTATACATGAATATATTCAAAACGGAATTCAATGCCTGCACAAGCATTGAATCTCATTCCTATACATTTAAGTAAATATAGATTGTGAGATTAAAAAAAATGAATATAGATTAACTCAACTTTGATTAAAATTATTTTTATGATACAATAAATGAAGTTGAATAATATAAATTATTCATTTTTTTTCTATTATCAAAATGGCTACCATCCAAAGAATTTCCTAAAAAAATTTTGCGTCTCCGAAGAGGGATCTTAAATTATAAAAGATGAATATCAAATATATTTACTGCATTTGTCCTTAGTTACGAATATATTTAATGACTTTGAAAACTTTCCTATATACTCACTAAGTATTTAACTAATTTTAAATATATTCAACATGACAATTAAGAATATTTAATATTTTAAAATTCCAAATTACCTCGATTGATTTAGTATCCATTGTCATTGGCATCATATTCAAATGGTTAAAACTCATTCTGCCTAGTTTCTCTCTCGAGTTGAATGAGTTTTCAGCACACCGTTCAACTTCTATCAAAGTTGAATGATGACTATTATTAAATAATAGTATGTATGTTGGACAATTCCAGTGAAGAATAATGGGAATTCTTAATTGTGCATGATGGAATGAGTATAGATAAAATTTTTCTCATACTTAGTAAGTATATATGAAAGTTTTCAAACTTAATATATTTGTAATTAAAGAAAAATGTAGTAAATATATTTGAAATTAACCCATTTACATATGTTATGTTTTTAGTCTTCACATTTTTATAGGTACTGAGTAAGGGGTACCTTGACTAGGCTGTGGTGACTCACTAACTCGCTAGTCATTTAGATAAGCACTTAATACCAATAAAATTCAGTGGTCGCTACCAGTGAACTTTTCAAAAAAATGATTTTACGTTTTACTTATTCTACTTTTTTACATTTTTCGGTCTTATATTTCAATCATTCTATCTTACAATTATCTTATCTATTCCTAATCTATCCTTATTACGGGGAGTTTGGTAATATATAAAATTGTGGGATTGTGGAAAATGAAAAAGAGAATATTTTGATAAATATGTGATTGATAGGAAATGATAATATGTATAGTTTGAATACATAGGTTTGTTGTATGTAGTTGGTAAGGAAAATGATTGGAATATATGGATAAAAGTGGAAAAATAGTGTTATTGATAGAGTAATGATTGGTCTTGGGAAACCCAATACTATAGGAAACCATAGTTTTCATACTCACATGTAGGGGTGCAACTTGGGCCGGGTTCAACCCGAACTCGGCCCGCTGAACCCGAAAAAATGTAGTGTTGAAACTATGATATTTTCAACCCAAACCCAAACCCAAATTCAAATATGGCTCAGTTTCGGGTTCAGGCAAACCCGAATCCTATAAGTCCGAACCCGAATTTGCATTTATATAAAATATATAATTTATATTATAATAATAACATATTACTCATGGATAGATGATGAACAACAGGAGTACGGCATGGCAGGCATGGACAGCTCATCGCCAAGACAATCTAACATTTTAAGTGATTTCAACAAAATACTCATTCCCAATTTACATTACGATACAGGTCCAACAGTTTTTTTTAAAACAATTACTCTACACGTCTTTTCTACTGAAGCCTTTTGACCAACAAAATCCTGTGATACTAAATATTAAATTTTTTTGAGATCTTTTTTTCCAACGGGAAAATTTATGAAAACTTTAAAATTATAGTTGTAAAATAAGCTTAAAACAATAGAGGAGTAAAAAAATACAATTAATGATTAATAATACAATTTTATTGACAACGTTTACACATAATCCATATTCTATTTGATACAAAGAAAACGCTCAAAACAAGTTTCTTTTTTTCTACTCTTAAGCGGTATTTGAATTTTTCTTAATTTCACACAATAAATTATTTTTTAAACTTTTTTATATAATATATTTGTGATAAAAAATTATATATAAGATGAGTAACAAAGATATATTAATAGAAAATGTCAACCCGAAACTCAACCCGAGCCCGAATTTCAAAAATAGGGTTAGGGTTGAGGTTTACAAATAAGGTTAGGGTTATGATTGAAGTTTTATAAATAGAGTTAGGATTAGGGTTGAGGTGAACCCGAGTTTCATGAGCCCGAGCCCGAGTTGCACCCGTATCACAGGCACACCTCATTTGCTTCCAAATTCCAAACACGGATTTGTCTGCAGCTGCCGCGAGGGGCGGGTCGGCGCCAAAAGAGGATTGCCTTGCTTGTAATTTCTTGCAAAAAGTAACCCCATTTCCGCTGCCTCCATCCGCAAATCTTAAAAATCCAAAATACCACATTTTTCTCAGAAACCTGTCAGAAAACAGCACTCTACCCCGACTCTCTCTCTCTCTACTGTAATCTCTGGGAAAGAGAGAGGAGAGAGAAAAGCGTCGGGGAAAGAGCGAGAGCGAGAGACTGGGAGAGGGGGGAGTTCCTTTGTTTTCTGCATTCGTAGGGTTTTTGCTCAGAAGGGGCCTAGGAAAGGAGCGACGAGCAGAAGCAGGAGAAGGATTTGCTAGAAACCGAACGCAGAAATCGAAGATCTGGTCTTCCATCGAGCTCCACGTCACCAGGTACTTTTGCTTCATCCTTTTTCGATCTGTGCCTTCTGCCCCTCCATTCTCGAATCCGCCATTCCCGAGACGATTGGGCCGATGTGCGGCGAGAATGTCCCACCGTCGAATTTGTTCTGGACAGGTGGAAAGAGCTAGGGGTGGGAAAGATTGTGGCTCTCTTCTTCTTTTTCTCTTCCTCCGAATCTGGTGGTTTCGGGGCGGATTTATTGTGTTATGTCGCGTTAGGCGTGGGCAACGCTTCAAAAAAAAATTCGATTTTGGTCCTTATCTATCTGCATTTTGTCTTTTTCTCACGGAAATCGATGATTTTCCGGGAATCTTATGTGGTTTCATGGACGCGGAATTCCGAAGGGTTGAGCTTTTGTGCTTGGAAATTAATTTCCAGGAGTTCTTTTTTTGTTCCTGGGAATATGATTGGGATCTCGTGAGATTGGTGATTATTCGAAATGTCTCTTTGAATTTGATTTCATCGGTTTCGAAAATTTCAGTGCTTTGATTCTTTTTCGTCGGACAGACCAGGGTGGAAAATTCGTCCTGCATTTGGTTCATAAATCGGAGATCATAGCAATCTTTTAACGTCATCCCGAAGTTGCTACTTTCTGGATTTTACTGCGACGATGGAATGAAACCTGGTTGTATGTTGTTCTGTTTGGGGATCTAGAACCTCAAAATTTTTGTTTTGCATGTTTCGAAAATTGTGCAATGTTGGCTCTTTTTGGCAGTATTCATTAATTTCATTTTCCATCTCAGGACTCGTGGAAAGGTTTCCTTCTGTGAATTCCCTTTTGCCTTCTGTAGTCGATACCATTATGTGAATTTCTCCTCAAATGCTTGATTTTGAGATGTTCAGTCTTTATAGATTGCAGGAATTTGGACTGTAAATAGCCGCAGGACTCCGCTGATAGTACTCAAGAGCTGCTGTCATCATTGGGCCGAAAATGAGATCCGACACGCCTCTTGATTATGCTGTATTCCAGCTTTCACCAAAGCGCTCACGGTGAGGAAGTTATTTTGATAAATTTCAGATTGTTTGTTTTTCTTTGCTTGCTGGTTTTTCAGTTACGATTGTTCCCTTTTCTTTGTATTGTTCCTTTCAGATGCGAGCTATTCGTATCGGGTGAGGGAAAGACCGAGAAACTTGCATCTGGTTTGCTGAAACCATTTGTTACCCATTTACGGGTTGCAGAAGAACAGGTTGCTCAGGCAGTCCCGTCAATTAAGCTACAAGTTGAGAAACATAGAAATGCTGGCAGCTGGTTCACCAAAGGAACTCTTGAAAGGTCGGATGCAGTTTTTAAATTTAATTTTAGCTTTTTATTTTATAAATGAAAAGACTATGGTTTGTCATTCTTTCTGGTAGAGTCATTTGTTGAATGAAATGCAAAGTTCGTTTGACTTTTGAGTCTAGCTTCATGTACAATTGGGTTTTATCTGTTACTCACATTTTGTTCCAATTTAGACCTTCCTAATGTTATCATATAGGGACGTTATCATTATTATTTAATCCCTATTTAATTGGGATCAGGTAGTGAACACGAATAAGCCATTCCAATCTACAACTGCTTTTTTTGGCCTTCTTTTTTACATCTTAGAGACATGACCTGGTATTTTCTAACTGGCCGGTAATTATGGGTGGGGTGCAGAATCAAACCCAATTAACTGGGCTATCTTAGCCATCAACTGCCTGTCATCATTGTAATAAAGAAATCACCCAGTACTCTAGATTAATTCATAAAATTATTTCGACAAGATTACTTTACGTGTTCTTAATTTTTTCCCTCTTTTTCTCGTCTTTTCTCTTCACTTTTTTACTTTGTCATTTTTTGGTGGCTACTCTGTCTTCTGAGAAGCTCATTTGGGACACCTTTGGTACATTTTTGAGATGATGGAAACTGCGCCTTGATTATTTGTTTTCGGACTACAAACTCCATCAGTTCATGCTGTTAACAAGTTTTGTCATATCCATGATATTAACATGGTTTCTTAATTTGAATCCAGTGCCCAAAATCCTTAACATAATGGAGTGGTCTAATAGGATTTCTGTGGCTTTTACTTCCACTTCTTTTGAAATGGATGTGGCAGATGATGATGGTATTGAGGGGATTCTAAAGCTATGATGATGCGTTAACTTGAAGCCATGCTTTCATGTTTTTGATTTCTTTTGGTTTTGGCCTCCACAGGTTTGTTCGTTTTGTCAGTACCCCAGAGGTGCTAGAACTGGCTAATACATTTGATGCTGAAGTGTCTCAATTAGAAGGTGCTAGGAGAATTTATTCACAGGTGGTGTGCTCCATTTTGCTGACATGTCAGTTGCCATCTTATTACATTGCAGCAGCTTATTCTAGCATACACTGAAAGTCCTTTTGATTCTTCAGGGTTCAGGAGATCAGCCTTCTGGTTTGTCTGGTATGTTTAATCATTATCCTCTTAGATTTGGTTTTATTTATTTCTGTTTTTATTACTATGATTTCCCTGGCATTTTGTAGCTTTTGAATAATGAAGCTATTATCTTTGCTTCATTTGGTAATGACATGAACCTTCATTCAGCTCCATGCAAGCGCTGACTAGTTTCAAAGTCTGGTCTTCTTTGAAAGTTGGAAATGTTATCTGGGCATTGAATAGAGTGGGTAGTCTGTCAAAACTCAAAACATTCTTTAGTAGCAAGTATCCATGTGGTAGACAGCTGAGTCTGCTCTCCGCTGCAAGAGCAAATGCATTAAGGCCACGTTTGGTAATTCACAAATATGGGATGGGAGTGCATGATGTGGGAGCATGGATCCCGAGGACAATCATCTATCAAGTAATAACCATATTTTCCACTTTTACTCTCGTATTCTAATCATTTTTCTTACCAACTACCTTTCATCAAATCTATTTATTCCAACTTTACCGTTATCATTTCCCATCAATCACATAATTTTCAAAATATTCTATTTTCTACTACCATCCCATCCCACAATTTTTTCCCATTTTACATTACCAAACATGCCCTAATTCTTCATGGCCTTGGAAAATTTTAATAATCTCCATGTGGCATACATTTATTTTAATATTTTCTTCATCATCTTGTTCTAGGAAACCACCTTTTGACGTAGATGCCAATATTCTTCATACTTGTAATTAAACTTCAGTAATCAAATCTTTGATGTCCATTTGATGAAAACATAGATAAAACGGGTTGAGTAGTGCAAAACCTGTTGACATTTATGTAGCTGATATCAGTTTTGGTGGTTGACCAAAGCCAGAGGAGTGATGGAGGGAACACCTGTTGTGGATCCTATCATAAGTAGTTTGATGCAATTCAGATTTGATGTGACCAAAAGTCAGTTATCGAGCTGAGAAGGGGCTAAAACAAACAAAGCGAAACAAATTCTGCAGATGTTTTGAGTGTGTCTCATGAATGACTTGGATTCAGACATGTATCATCATGCGTACATTTGTCAGGGAGGCTCATGCTTTAGACTCTTACCTCAAAACTTCTTTCACTCTTCAGTCCTATCTTCATCTCTCCTATGAAGAAGTTTAGAATTCTGACTCTTAGGGATGTCCTAGGAGGTCATGCTCTAGTGCTACAAGTTGCCTCTGATGGTAGTTTTCAGTAGCTCTGTTTCCTGAATAAAATGGCTATTAGTAAAAATTTGAAAAAAGAAAATTGACAGAACCCATCATAAACGATAATGATATGAAAATTGACCGAACCTATCCTCAAAGATAACGGATGTTAGATAATATATGCTGGACATGATTAGTGTTGACAGGAACTGAGAGGACCATCCTCTTAGATAATATATAACTTTACATGGATGTTGCTGACAGTTGATGCAATATATGAAAATTTAGTTAATATTTTTTGCTTTGGGTTTGTTTTTTTTTATATAAAACTTTTTACTTTTCACAAATCTTTTATTTTTTAATTATTTCTTCACATCTTCCTATAAAAACTACCCTACTTTTCAATCATTTCTACATAATTACCCATACATCTAGCTTATCTATTTTAACTTTATTCTCTTTATTTCTTATCATTATCTTTATCATATCACATCATTTTCTCTCATTTTAAAAACTTTTACTTTTAAAATTTTTAGATAAATTTTATCACTTTCCAAACATACCCTTAATCATTTATCATAATCATAGTATCCCTCGAGTTCACTGAGATGTGGAAAACCACAAATGATCTGCCTAATGCATCAGCTATTCCTAGTATGTTGCTGATTTTGCTAACTGATATCATTATTCCATCTTGACTTTGATCTGATCCAGGTGGTAGCGACGCTGCTGCTGTGCCTGCTGCAGATGTAACCAAGTAATTTTGTCCCATCTACTTGTTCCCTTTGCTTCTCTTGTGTTGCATATTATGTATTTATACCTGCATATGCATCAATCAATGGAAGGAAATTAAAAATGTGATCTAGAATCTTGCCTTTAGATGCACAAGTAAATGTCTAGTGAGATATATGAACTTTATATATAGGATTAGTAGGGTTGAATAAGGCAAAAATATTATATTTGTCAAAATGGGAGTAATTTGCGTCCTAAACTCTATGATTATGCATAGTTGTATTTTACAACCTGAAGTTTAGCTATCAGCATTTTAAATCCTGTATTATTTGATTTCTTTGCATTTTAAGACCTTGCCACTTACGGTGTTAAAAATCACTGTTAGACCATGTAAAATGTCTAAAATTTCCTTGCATCTTAAACTTTCTAACTTTGCCTATTTGCGTCTTAAACCCCTAAGTTTGCTCTTTCGTCGTGGATGGCGTGGATTTAAAAAAAAAAAAGAGAGAGAGAGAGAGAGGGACTTTGATTTTGCGAAAGCTTGATGGAAGGCCATTGTGGTTGGATGTTGAATCTTTGTGTTCTTCATGGCAATTAGAGTTGGATCTGGGTTGCTGATCTAGCCGGCAAATCACAATGAGATCTGCTGCTTGGATAATGGATAGCAGTGGTGTGCTTCACATGTGCAGCCATGGTTGCCTAAGATGGAGTTTGTTGGCTGTGGTGGGAAGAGGCTTCTGTGGTGATCACTGACCATGGATTCTGGCCAGATTTGGGAGGACAATGGAGAAGATAATGACTACTTCAAAGTCACCAACTTTAATGGAGAAATGAGATGGTTGTCATGGCAGGAAATCATGAAGATCAGGGCCATAAATGTAAAACATGGATCTAGTCCAGTTTTTGCTTTGTAAATCAATCAAACGGAGTGGATTGAAGATTCAATGTATGTCATGGTTGGATTTGGAAAGGGCAGCTGAGGGAGATGGCATTTGATTCTTTTGCCCTTCACGAAAAAACCACCATCACCATGAATGCTGGAGCTGATGAACCCACCACCAGAAGATCTACACATAGAGGGTAAAAAATCCAGTTTCAATTCATGGGTTTTCTGTAGGGCAGCCATGACCAAACTGCGTGGAAGATGATGGAGCACTGAATTCAGTCCTCCGACAGTGTGGCTTGAAACAGTGCTCATGCGGCCTGTTTTGTAAAATGCACATGGCCATTTTGGTCGTCTCAATGAATGTGCACATGTGAAGTGCCGGATTCATGAACACTATGAACACTGTGAGGGGCAGGAGTTTAAAATGCAAACAAATCGAAGTGTAGTGTTTAAAATGCTAATAACCATACTTTGGGATGTAAAATACAAATATGCATAGTTAGAGAGTTTAAAATGCAAATTACCTTCAAAATAAGTGTTTAAAATGTAAATTACCCTTAAAATGAAAGTGTTTCTTCAAGCTATACAGTAGCCTCTTGCATCAGCTATCAACTCTCTATACGGTAGCGTTTGAGTCCAGCTTTGGAATTTTTACGTTGTTCTTTAGATGTTGCCTTTTCAAACTTTTAAAACAATTCATAATTCCCTGGTATTGTTGCTTTGATGTGATCACTCAGGAAGGAGCTTTTGAAAGCTATAGATGTGCGGCTTCTTGCTGCCAAACAGGATCTAACTGCAGCATGTTCTCGGGCATCAGCTGCTGGTTTCACCCTTGAAAATGTCTCGGAATTGCTGCTCTTTGCTGATCGTTTTGGTGCTCATCGTTTAGCGTAAGTTGATAAATTATCTTCTCTCTGAAAGTTTTTCATATTATCAAGTTGGGGACTCAAAACGATGTTTTTTGCTCTGGTGTCTGCAGTTCCAGCACTTGTTTCCTGCCCCATACATGGAGGTGTGTGGTGGTGGACAGGGGTGCCAAAAAGTTCCAGGACTAAAATTTGAATTTCAGTTGGGTACACTCTGCTTGGCCTATGCATTTATCTATAGGTCAGCCATCAGCCATTTCACTGACTGCTGATGCCCTACTTGTTTTGGCCCAGTGAAATGGTTACCTGTTTTCTATTTGGAGGAGATATCCTATCTTTGACTGAAAGCGAAAAACTCCAGGCCTCATTAGCTGGCAAAATAGTCATTTTAGAAACCATCATCATTAACTGGATAACCTTGTTAGAAAGATTAACCAGCAGGCAACCTGTAGTCTAGTCACCTCTTACAAAATACAAGGTTTTGCTATAAAACGTCCAATGCATTGGAAATATAAAAAGCAGGATAAAAATGGAAACTACGCTAGTTTTATAGAGCATGGGAGGAAGATGTAATTGCTTTTGTTGGAAATATGAACTCAAACTAAGAACCACACACGAAGTTTTTATGAGATCAACCTGTCCATTTTGATTTAGGTGCAGTTTTTTCATGTAGAGCTTCGTAGTTGAAATACCTTGAAAACTTAACCTATACAAGGAGAAACATTCATGAAATCAGGAGGGGAAAAGTCACTTGTAGAGAACTCAGGTAGCGAAAATGGGACACTAATTTACTTTAGGTCAGGTTCTAATAGTATAGTAGATGTTTCACTTAGTGGTGTGGAATTTTAAAATTTCTTAGATGGCCCACCTGATGAGCTGATATGCTAGACTCATGAAAAAGCAAGAACTTGAAAAATAAACAAGACAAAAAAAGCAGAAGAACATTAGACTCATGAAAAACAAGACCAACCTGAAAAATGAGAGAAAATCCAAAAAGAACTTGAGAGAGAGAGAGAGAATTAGACTCACGAAAAAACAAGAACAACCTGAAAAATGAGAGAAAGAAACCAGAAGAACATTAGACTCATGAAAAAAGAAGAACAACTTGAGAGAGTACCAGTGGAAGCAATTATGAGGATTCTAGCAACATTATTCATTCTGATTTCGAGAAGGAAAGGATGAATGAACATGTTTTTTGTAGCTATCCTATTGATTGCCATCTAGCTGCAGGAGGATGAGGGAAAACAAGGGAAAATAAAGAAAAGAAAAGACTGCAATGAACTGCCAAATTCATTTCGTATGGTCAATCTGCCACCCTGAAGAAGTTGAATGTAGATAGAGTCTAGAGTCCAGACTTCACATTTTGAAAATTATATATTTGATGGATATTCACCTTTTGAATCTTTGAGTGGCACGGACCATGAAGAAGTTGAATGTAGATAGAGTCTAGAGTCCAGACTTCACATTTTGAAAAAATACATATTTGATGGATATTCACCTTTTGAATCTTCGAGTGGCATGGATGGCCCCAGGATTTGTGCTCTGCTGACTGGTGCAGGACATCCAGCTCCGAACGAGGCCTGCCCTCAGGAGGAAACAGCAAACTAATCCTGACCGTTATTCATACTGGGGTCGGCTCGGCACTTTGACGAGCATCCTCCAGCTCTTGATTTGTTTTGTTTTTACCCCCACCTCACTGTACTGTACCACTATTTTTCGATGGAACCCATAAGATAAGCCGTCCCTAGCCATTCCAGATGGCAGAGATGCATCCTCTACCCCCAACTTGTCTATCCCTTGGCTCGCATGGAACTCGATGTGGACGACACAGACCCTCCAACGCACTCGTCTGGTGTTACTGTTGAAACGTAGCATGCCAGGATATGTTGCCTCACCTTTATCATAAAGCTGATAAATCTTTCATGACTTCAAATTGAAAATCCGGATCATTCGGTCGATCGCAACTCAGGGGAAACTAAAACTGATCATCGTATCGAAATACCCTCCGAATCCATCGGTTGTGATTGAAAATATACCGGTGAGATCCAAGTATTATTATTATTATTGTTGTTGTTGTTATTTTTCAAAAAATATTTTTAATCGTGCGTGCCACGCAATTAATCGCACGTAACCATCCAACGACCGAGAAGGAAACAGCCCGCCCTGCCTCCCTTTGAACGGTCCGCGTGAGTTTAAGACCAACACGCACGCGCGAGCAGGATTCACTTTTGACGTGTTCTGCGACGAATAAGAGCGCGAGGTTTTTATAGTTCCCCCACCGTCTGTGCTCTTCAACCGCCTCGCTGACGTAATCTTCTCATTTTTTGAATATTTTAAATTTGTACATATTTGCAGAGAAGCAAGCAGCAAGTTCATTTCGCTGTGTCAGCGCCGGCCCGAGCTGATAAACGTATGGAAGCCGGGAGCAGACGACCGGGCCGTCCGGTCATCGTCCGGGTCCGACATGTCTGTGGACGACCCGGCCACAGAAGAAAGCGCCCACCACCTCAAATTGCCTAACGGGCCCCACAACCATCGCCAGCAACCGCCTGCCCGACAAGAAGAAGACTCTGTCCGCCCTCTCGATGCCTTGCCCAGGCCCTCCACATGCGAGCCATCCAATTTCTCCTTCTCTGCCGCTGTAAGTACTTCCTCCTTCCATCGTGCCCTCTCTAGAGAACCAAGCGTCGACCGAGATGAGCCAAGAGAAAAAGACAAAGCTGCCCATCCATCTGAGAAGCTTGCGGAGGATTCTTTAGAACCGTCTCCCCCACTTTCAACCCAACAGCCGACAAGGCGTTTGAGTGTGCAGGACCGCATCAACCTGTTTGAGAACAAGCAGAAAGAGCAGCAGTCAGGGAGTGGCGGCAAGGTTGGTGCCATTGGGAAGGGACCTGAGCTTAGACGACTTTCATCTGATGTGTCATCTTCTGTGCCTGAGAAGGCAGTGCTACGGAGATGGAGTGGTGCAAGTGATATGAGTATCGAGCTGAATAGTGAGAAGAAAGAGACTGCTGACAGCTCCGCATCTGCAGGCTTGCCATCATCTGCCTCAAATTCTGTGCCTCAGGCAGATTCTGCAGGACTGAAGGATACTGCAAGTTCTCAGTTGCGGTTGGATTCAAAGGGCGTTTCAGATTCTTCCCAGTTGGGTTCAAAGGAGGTTTCAGATTCTTTGCTGGCTGCGCAATCCCGGACTTCTTCAGGCAGTGTGGGAGACTTTGCAGCAACAAAGGAGGGAACAGCTTCTGGGCTAAATTTTGGAACTTCTGCTGGTAGAGAAGGGGAGGGAGAGCTGAAAGATAGAGGAACTTCTGGTGCGAAAGGTAGAGCTGTATTTGGGAAGGAGGATGATATTTCTGTGAAAAATCAAGCTGCTTCCCTGACCCACATCAGAACCTTCTCAGGTGGAGGAGAGCATGGAGTAAAAGACCAAAGATTTCCTCAGGCACATCCCAGAACCTTTCACATTAGAGCTGAGCATGGGGCAATTAAGGACCAAGTAGCTTCACAGATTCAATTTAAATCTTCAACAGGTAAAGTGGAAGATGCTGGTCTGAAGGATTCATCTTCTCAGTTCCAATCAAGAGAGAATCAGACCAAAGCTGACGGCGTTGAGTCTAGAAATTTTGAAGCATCTAAGATACCATCTAGTGTTTTTCTGGGTAGACCTGAGGATGCCGGGTTAAAGAATCAACCTGCTGCTCAGACCACCCAGATTAATGTATTCCCTAACAAAGCACTGGAAGTTGGGTCCTTACTAAGAGACCCTGTTGGTTCCCATATACACTTGAAAGCCTTATTGACTGAAGGAATTGAACCAAAGCATCATACAAGTAATTTACTGGCTTCAGACTTGGAATTTGCAGTTGAAGAGGAGGAAAACAGTGATCTGATGGCTCCTCGGCCACAGTGGAGAACGGTTTCTGGCAAAGTAAAAGAAGTTGGGAGGAAAGAACTAGCATCATCACAGATGCAAATTGGTCTCTCTCCTTCCACAAAAGGGGAAGTATTGAGAGGATGCACAGAAGGAATGACATTGCATAGACAGAGCTCCATACCAGAGCAAGGCAAGAAGTCCATGGGTAAGAAGAATGAGAGCATGTCTGGATACGGAAACGGTGAAACAACTTTCTCAGGAAGAAAGGGTAGAGAAAATAAACCAACATTTGATAGGAGTATGAGTGCTTTGGCTGAGCCTGTTCAGAAGATAAGACATTCCAAAGGAAATCAAGAATTGAATGATGAACTGCAAATGAAGGCAGATGAATTGGAAAAGCTTTTTGCTGCACACAAACTTAGGGTTCCGGGAGATCAAGCGGCTTCTTCACGGAGGACCAAGTTACCAGAGCTGCAGGCGGAGCAGGCCACTAATGTGATAGTGAGGAAACCAGTGGAGGTCAATGCATACTCACCTGAAAAGAACAAACCCAAAGAAGCAGCAGGAAGCTTGAGTGATGGATTGGAGTTTGATTTCAGTTCGTTGATGAAGATGGTAAACAGCCAAGAAACTGGTAACTCGTCAAAGCAGCAGTTGGATGCATTTGGGTCTCCCGAAGATCTCAAGGGAAAGTTTTATGATAGATACATGCAGAAACGGGATGCAAAGTTGCGAGAGGAGTGGGGGTCCAGCAGGGCTCAGAAGGAAGCTAGGATGAAGGCAATGCAGGAAAGCCTTGAACGTAGTCGAGCTGAGTTACATGCCAAGTTTCCAGGGTCTGCAGATAGGCAAAATTCGGCACCTCGTCCCCGTCAACCTGCTCAAAAGTCAGCATCTTTCAACGCCTGCACTTCGATGAAAAACAAGGAACAGGTATCCTTGATTTTAATCTTATGTCAAACAGATTGATGAACTTGCCTTTTGTTTTATAATCTGGTAGACTTGGATGATGTTACAAAAAAACTGATGGATGGATTTGCGTGCGCGTCTTTAATGAGTTTCTAATTGATATATTCGCAATTACGTTTAATAAGTTTATATCTGATGAAACTCTGCATGATGTTTACCAACTTTGGTATTATGATGCTTAGAGTACATTATCTGATTTCTTAATCTTCCAGAGCCTTGGCTCTTATATGATCATTTTAAACTCACCTTGTCAAGGTTTTGCGTTTCGGCGGAAGCAGGTAGCAGAGCCATCCCAGAGTGATGAGGAAGAAGATATCTCAGAAATTTCTAAACAGACAGCTTATGGAGTCGATAGCTCCTTAAATGAAACTGTTTTCAGTGATGGTTCTTCAAGAAGCAGCTACTCTAAGAAAGTTTTACCAAACAGAACCCATCCTTCATCCATCCCTCGAACCACAGGAGCACCAATTTCTCGATCGTCTTCCAAAACTACCTACATGAATTCTGGTAGGCGGCGGCATCAACTAGAAAGTCCTCTTGCACAATCAGTTCCTAACTTCTCAGACCTGAGAAAAGAAAACACTAAGCCATCTACAGGAATGAGCAAAACAACGTCTCGTTCACAATCTAGGAACTATACGCGGAGCAAGAGCACCAATGAAGATGTCTCACTTGTCAAGGAAGAAAAACCCAGGCGGTCTCAGTCAATGAGAAAGAACTCTGCCGTTTCAGGTGAATTAAAGGATGCATCACCTCTCAACTCTGATGGTGTCGTCCTGACACCTTTAAGATTTGCCAGAGAGCAAACAGAGCAAAATCTCTACAGTAAAATTCCAAAGGGTGGTGAAGTGCAGTCTTTTTTGAGAAAGGGTGATGTTACAGGTGCTGTTGCAGGGGTAGGAATTCCTAATCTGAAACCATCAGCATCTTCGGAGAATTTGAAGAGTGGAGATGATTCGGAAGAGCTGGTTGATCATCCAGAAGATTCACCAGATACTGGGAGAGAGGATGAAGAGGAAGAGTATGAAAGAGCATCAGAAAATCTCAAAGAGGGAGATTTTCCGGTTGATTCAGATAATGAGAAGCCAAGATTGAGCCCAGAATCTGAAAAATCTGGATATCCAGAATCAGAAAATGCTGAAGTCCTGAGATCTCTTTCTCAAACAGATGGCCATTTGGTCTCTGCAAATACTGCCATTACATCTGCAGGAACTGCTCAAGATTCTCCTGCAGAAAGCCCTACTTCATGGAACTCGCGGGTGCGCCATCCTTTTTCTTATATTCGTGATGCCTCGGATATTGAGGCTTCAGCAGACTCTCCCATGGGCAGTCCAGCATCATGGAACTCACACTCACTGTCTCAGATGGAAGCTGATGCAGCTAGAATGAGAAAGAAATGGGGCAATGCACAGATCCCAGTCATTGTAGCTAATTCTTCCCATCCATCGCGGAAAGATGTGACTAAAGGTTTCAAACGATTATTAAAATTTCGCCGAAAAAGCCGAGGCACAGAGAGTCTGATAACAGACTGGGTATCTGCTTCGACAACTTCTGAAGGAGATGATGATGCAGAGGATGGCCGAGATCTGGCAAACCGCTCGTCCGAGGATCTGAGGAAAACAAGAATGGGATTCCCCCAGTCTCATTCTTCCTATGATGGTTTTAATGAGGGTGAGATCTTTCCGGAACAAGGTATCTTCTTAAGTTCTGATTTATTGATTGAATCCCTGCGTCTTTGCAGAGTTTATTTGTTCAATTTTAAATCGAGCATTACCAAATCTTTTGTGAAAAGTCAAATGATTAATTCCCAGAAAGTGACTGATTTATGAAGATGATAAAAAAAATACAGAATTTTGGATTTAATTTTTAGTTTCTATTTTGTTTTTCTTATTGCTATTGTATCCATGGTCGAACAATAATCTTCATCAATTTTAATTTTTCACTTTGAAGTCAGTTGTCTAGCTTCCCTTTGGCTAGGCCAGCCATTGATAAAGTTTCCTTATTTTTTTAAAAATCCGTTCTCTTTTTTGCCTTCTCTCACCTGTTTTCCCCAACATGGTTGTATCTCCTTTCTTCCTCAGATTCTTTGAGTGGCTGATGGTAAATTGGATCATTTGTTGGCAAGTCTTGACACATGATCGAATGGGCACCACCACCATGGACAATGCCAGCTCACATTGGGAGCAAACTGCTACAGAATTCATAGGTTAATTATACAGCTTTCACTGTTGCCTGGGGAGGCGCTGTGTCAGCCCATGGCTTTAGCCAGACGGTGATGATAACAGATCAGATATAGGCGTTGCCTTTGGCTAATCAAAATTCTTAGTTACTCATGAGGGAAGATCCCATGCGTCCGGCCATGGGACCATCCCAAATTTTTGTTTTGATTTTTTTTTAATAAACATATAGAGTTTGGTGTATTTAACTTATAAACAATGTTTTACTATTTTTGGATGTTTTTAAGTATTTTTAAACACAGTGGCATTTTCGTAATTTTTGAGTCGGAAAATTATGAAAATGCCACCGTGTTTAAAAATCTATAAAAATGCTTAAAAGCATTTAAAAATGGTAAAACTTGGTTTATAGATTAAATACACCTAGTTTTACATGTAAATGAAAAAAATAAATAATTTTTTTTTTAAAATATGTTTTTTGGCCAGAAGCATGGCTGCCCCCATGTACCTGGCCACATAAAATCCTCCCTCTTAGTAAATTTGTTTTTTCATCAAAGCCTGTTATATCCCTCAAATAATTATTGAATCTGGTAGATTTTCACCCAAATCTTAGAAGTGTGTCTTCTTCTTTAACACTTCATGGATTCTCTTTGTAAATCTTCTATATCTTTTTAACATCAAACCAAACTTCTTGTTGTTTTTGATAACTAAATGCATCTTTTTTCCCCAACAGATCAAACCTTGCGGAGTTCAATTCCAGCACCTCCAGCAAACTTCAGACTTCGGGAGGAGCATCTGTCAGGAAGCTCTTTAAAAGGTAATGCATTTCTAATTATTCTCTTTTCTAATATATTGGCATTTGCCATCCTGCAACGTTTGACACTTTCAGTTTGATAACAAACGATTGGGGTTTGGAGTTAATATATTGAAGTACAGTAGCACTGCAACAAGAACTCGTTGTTGTAGAGTCCCCTTCATACAATGATACAACCATGTCTTGAAGTTCCTGGACCGCATTACTTCATTTTTGTGTTTTTTTTTTTTTTTTTAAATTTTAAATCTTGTATATATCTGTTTCTCCTCTTATATCCACATTATTGTCACTCCATCTCTGTTAACTAGAATACTTTGTTAATTAATTTTGAACTGACTTTTCTGCCAATTGAAATGTCCAGCCCCTCGATCGTTCTTCTCACTGCCATCATTTCGGAGCAAGGGAAGTGAGTCAAAGCCCAGATGATGACACTTAGCATTGGGAGAGGATTTTGATCATCAGTATATATATAGATAAGTTGGTTTTGGTAGGAAGAGATGAATGGCCTCGTGATTTCTTCGAGTTTGTAATATGGGTTCGTTCCTGATGTTTTATTTTTGTGTTCTTCTTCGTTGCAATTTAGCATTTCTTTGTTCGGGTGTTTTTTCTGTAGATGTATCAAGAGAAACCGCCAATTGGCGTGAAAATATTTATGATTTTTGCGAGTCCATATTCTTTCCTTTTTATTCCCTTTCACTTGCAGACTCTTACCTTTACGCTTGGAACTCTGTAGGACACGCATAGTTTTTCGAGGCACGAGCGATAACAAGCGCATGGCTTTTTGTGCTTTTTGCTTTGATCTTGCCCAACTCCTAAGTGATCTCAGCGGCAAACTTTATATGGGAATGAAATAATGTTGAATTAACATTGGTTTTTGGAGCATTAACACGGCAAGGCATTTAATGTTTCTTGTCATTGCTTTTCAATTGGCACTGGGATGGATTGTACCAAATGGAATATCTTAGCCAGCCAAAATGAAGGTTAAGCCTGGGGGCATAATATGAATATTAATATTCTTCTATGTAAAGTCAATGTGTTAAATGAATTTCAGGGGAAGTCAAGGACATGTGAAGGATTGGAGAGAATTATTCGGTTGGCGCATGCGTTTTAGATTCGTTGATATTTGTTCAACGGTGAATTTGATAAAGTATTCCACTTTTAGCAAACCGATTCCTGCAAATATTTATGTGAGATCCAAGGTTGTGTGAACCAGGAACGTGGCCCACTTGAATGATGATTTGAAATCCACTTAGAAATTTAGGGTGTATTTGGCAATACAAACAACTTTTTCAATCAAAACTTTTCACTTTTTATAATTATACTATTTTTAATATCTTATTATATAACTATTCTAGTTTTAATCATTTCTAAACAACTACCCGTACAATTAAATTATTAATTTTAATTTTATTCTCTTTACTCATTGACATTATTCATATCATATTACATTATGTTCTTTCATTTCAAAAACTTTTCATAAAAATATGGATTAATGTGTAAGATTAACGCAGAAAAATTTATTTTGTTTATATATCAATTTGAGAACTATTAATTAGACATCTGAACAATTTAAAATGTTCTTTGTTTATCCACGGATGATTATATAAATTGTTATAGCATTTAATGCATCTTTTACTAGGTTTAAGTATTTTTTTTTTAGGATAAGGATCGAAACAATTTTTAGTACTACAACCAAATAAGCAATTTATAAAAAAATCTAAATGGTAGAAGATTAATTTCACAGTTGAAGTGGAGCCATCTAAGAGGTTTTGTGGAACTTATGCTCCTCCGAAGTGCCCCCCCTTAATAAATTAACAAAGTGCAGTTGAAAACCTTTTAAATTCTTCTCTAACTACCGACTATTAATTAAAGGTTCTGAAACGATTCCATTCTATGTAATCCTTACTAATTTTAAGTTTTTGAGACTTGATGAAAATTTAATCCATTCATCCTATTTAACGTTATGTATTTAACTATGAATTAAGTTTTATCAAAATCAAGTAGAAGTATGGGCCATATTTGTCCAAAAATATATATTTCTATATAAATTATGAAAAATGCTTAGATCTATCTATATATATAGTAAAATGTAATGATATTTTATAGAATTATTTATCCACATAATAATGATATTTTAGATAGTTTAGATGTTAAAAATAAATATTTAAAATTAATATTTAGTAATAAAATATTTTATTACATTAATTTTATATGTTTTTAGATAGAACCAATTTCTAATAATATTCAACAAATAAAATTATTTTCATGATAATATAAATAGTGCTAAATATAATAAATGGATTGAATTTTTCATCAAGATTATGATATTAAAAATGAAAGGGGCCCATTAGCTGTGTATGTTCAATTAACTTTTACTACATTACTTTTTTAGTTATTAATTTATTTTTAAAAATTGAAAATGCTTACCTATCTAAGCATATAGTTATGGAGAAATAATCCTGTTAGCCTAGCCTATATAAAAAACTTATTTAAATTTTTTTTTAAAAACCTTTTTCTTTAAGCATTTGTTTATCTAAATGTATTTAATATATAAATTTAAGTTTTACTATTTTTGAATATGTGTATATATTTTTTTAGATTTTTAAATATAAAGATATTTTGGCCATTTGGCTAAAATACCCTTGTACTTAGAAATTTAAAAAATATATACATAAATCAAAAAATAGTAAAACCTAGTTTATATGTTAAATACATACAAGTTTACTAGAAAAAAGTAAAAAAATTGAGTTCACTTAAATCGGGATAATAAGATCATTTCTCATAATTATTGAATTTAAAGAATTTTTGTGGGGCCATAAAATCAAATCACTTAACAATGAACATTTTAAAAAGTTAAGATGTTAACTTTTTAAGTGATTAACTTCATGGGTGACAAAAACTTCTTTTAATGTAAAACTAGGGGTGTTAACGGATCAAGTTGGCTGAATTATAGCCTAATCCAAATCCTAATTTATTTAAAATTTTTTAACCATAATCCATTTATTAATTCATTTAAAAAAGTCAATCTTAAACCATTTATAACTTATTTAATAAATAGGTTGGTGAGTTGTTAATAGGTTGTATATATATATATTGAAAACAAGTCAAACTAAGGTAACTTTAAGTTGACTGCGTTATTTATAATTGTTGTTGCGAATTGATTTACACTGATGAGATACATGTCATGATCAGATCTTTATTGGGAGAGTGGTGTTCGCATGACACACTAGCACAAAGAAGAACAACGACCAAGTGAGACAAGGTGATAGAGAATAGATATAGGAAAATAGTGATAGCGATAAAGAGAGAAATGATCAAAGATAAAGAGAGAAATGATCAAAGATAAAGAGAGAAATGATCAAAGATAGAGATAGAGGGGGGGAGATGGAGGAAAGGAGCGAGAAAGGCAGAAACCAAGAGAGAGATAGGGAGATGAATGATCAAGGGTGGAAGGAGGAAACAGAGAGAGAGAAGAAGAAGAATCTTACTAGCAGCACTTACTGGTAGTGGTGGAAATAACAATGATAATGCCACCACACAATAACAAGGGAGACATTATAGAGTTATAGGTAGAGGAAGAAAAATATAAAATTAAAATAGAGAAACTAAATTTACGATTTAGAAAACATATGTACCTCATTTTAATGGATTGTAAATGGGTTGACAGGTTACCAAATGGGTTGAAGTGTTATAAAATTTTAACCCTAACTTGTTTATTTATTTAAATGGTTAAATGAGTTGGCAAATCATAAATTATTTATTTAAAAATTCCAACTCAATTCATTTAGAAACAGTTCAGATGAACGGATTGACCATAACGATTAACACTCCATATGAAACACTTTGTTTAGCCATGGTCTTGGTGTTTTTCTTTGGCCATTGTAGTAAGTTCATATCCGGATGCTCAATCACTTATATTCTTGTTGGAGTGATTCGCAGATATACCTACTTAACTTGATGCTAATCGCAAATATATTTATATAATTTTACAAATTGTATATTACGTCATAGAGTTTTATTGAAATTGCATTTGTATCCATGAGATGTCTTTGTTGTCAGCAATGTTTAATATGAGGATTAGAAAATTAGATAATGATAAAAATGACCCAATTGTAAAACTCGGCCATAAGTGCACAAAACGAAATAATCTGCTCAACTATCATAATTTTCGTTATCTCCCTTATGAAGGAGGCGACCATAATCTGCTCAACAATCTTAATTTTCGTTATCTCCCTTATGAAAGAGGCGACCATGGCAGCCGAAAGCAAGGGGAAAAACCTATTAGTCTTTCTCTCCGTCAATGGCCATCCAAATCAAGTCGGTGGCTGATCTGATTGTGAACTGACTTTCAATTTCTCCTTGTTGGATTGCAAGGGTCGACTACCAGCAAGAACAATCGGAGATGGACTTGATTTGCAGAATTTGGAACGAAGCTAAAATCATTGGTTGCTCCTGATTTTGAAGATGCCGGATTTGGACTGTGGGGTTTGGGCAGCTAATTAGTGATGATGAGATTTGGGTACGTGGTGCTTCTGTTGAATTTAAAAGGGAAGACAGCTGAAATTTTAATGATGGTTTACTGCCATGATTTAAATTAAGGCTGTTGTGAGTTGAGAGATGACCGAAGAAGACGAATTCGTCGACCATGCTTTAAATTAAGGCTGTTGTGAGTTGAGAGATGACCGAAGAAGACGAATTCGTCGACCATGCTTTAAGTTAAGGCTGTTGTGAGTTGAGAGATGACAGAAGAAGACGAATTCGTCGGTAAATAGCTAGATCTATTAGCCATGTTGTGAGTTGAGAGATGACCGAAGAAGACGAATTCGTCGGTAAGTAGCTGCCCTTTTTTTTTTTTTTTTTAATTTGTTTGCTAGCAGTTGCAGATGAAGAAGAAAGTTGGGTACGGGAGATGATGCAGACCGCGAGTTCAATCACCTAATCATCAGCAGCAGCTCCGTTCACAGCCAGAAAACTCCAGCACCCACCGGCAGCCACCTCTTGGCTAGCTTGATTCACCTCAACTAAAGCAAGACAACAACGATTGTCAAAATCGGCAACTCCCTTGGTCTCCATTAATCCCATTAGTTCGGTAGCATTAAATTGCAATCCGACAGTCTTGTTCTGGCGATTGTAGCAGCATGCCTCTTTGATTCCAATTGCCGTGAAACTCCAGTCGCCTATCACACAATTTAAATCATCCCAGCCAGCAAACCAGAGCAACATGCACCGTCGATAGCAAAATTTGAAAAATCGGCCAGCCCTCTTCAAATTGTAAAGTGGCAGTCCACCATCCTCTTTGGCACCTCTTCCAACGTCACACTGCCACCGTCCATCTTCCCCATCGTAGTTATTGGGGCAATTTTGAAATGACATATTTTACTTAGCACTCTCTTTATTTCCATTAAACTGCGGTATCCGTTAACATAAGTACACATGCAATTACAAATATAAGGGACACACATGCAATTTCAGCAAAATTATGCGGAGATGATATCCCATTTCTGGAACTACGTGAACGTATTTGCAATTAGTATTAAATTAAGTGATTATATTTGTAAATTATCCTCTTTTTCTGGGAAAAAAATCTCACCTAACAATGACGCTTTTTTAATGATTAGTCATTTAGTATTACAATATTCTATCTTATATTACAAATCAAACTAATTTTTTTTTTAAAATTTCTTTCATCACTATCAACAAAAGGAGAGACCCTATGAGACAATAGCTCCCACAATGTCCGAAAAACATGCTGATATAGAATTTCGAACCCACAATGAACCAATTTAGTTAGCTTATCGTTAGGAATTTATTTCCAATGTCGTTCAAAAGGATAATGATCGTATGGAGAACGAGAGTGCTTTCATTTCTTTTTGAAATTTTCATGTGTACTGTATATTACATATGTCGACATTGACTGGCAAGCCTGCATCTTCCAAAGAACTAGTATTATTCAAGCTAAAAAGGAATCCGAATTTACTAACGACCAAACACTTGGAAGCAGACATTCAATTTGGAGTTTGGCGGTAACGTTCATGAACATGCCTGGGCTCAACAACTCTAATTAAACAAATTTTCCTAATTAGAAATCTAGAATAGAACCCACAACTATATGACAGCTTATAAATTTGGGAAGAAATTTATATTTTAGCTCGTTTCACTTTCGTTGATCTTCTCGGTAAAATAAACGATAAAAAAAGGAAAGAAGAAACTTCGGTTGGTGTTTAATTAATGAAAGAATACTTCATTGAACAAGCGCTATATATATTATATATAAGAAATATTCAAGTGTAGTGAGACTAGCCTCCAGCAAAATGAGACCCACTTGATTATGAAATTAACATCAATCTCACTAATTCTATTTATAATTATTTACTTTAATAACGTACTTTTCACCCAATTCAAACATATGTAGAGGGCCCATTTTAAAATAATATAAAATGAATGTAATAAAATAGTTTAATATAAATATCAATTTTAAAATTATATTTTCAACATATAAACTATTGAAAGTAGGATTTTTTTATATATAAATGATTATTTAATATATTATTATATTTTAAAACATGTGAGACTTATTTTGCAATGGATTGCATGACAATTATGATATTGTGATATTGTCCATTGGCAAATGAAATGTCCTTTATATATATGAGAACACTTCTATGAAAATTTTCTTCTACGTCATCCATTTTATTTTGATGGTTGATAGAAAATTCATTTCATTTATTGTATTTAATATCATTTGTAGTATTTTGGAAATATTGTCATTTGTCTAGTATTACGATGCATAGTCTATCTATAAATGTATAAATTCAAAGTAATAAAATAATTCAATGCTAAATATTAATTTTAAAGTTGTATTTTCAACATCTAAACTATCTAAACTATCATTTCTATGTGGATAAATGATTTATAAAGTTTTATTACATTCTAATAAATATGTGAATAGATCCAAATATTTTTCTTAATTTACACACAAATATACTTAATTTTGAGCAAATATGGCCTATGCACATATTTTATTTAGATAAAACTTAGTCTTCTAGTTAAACAAATGATGTAAATACAATTAATGGATTGACTTTTTTCATCAAGCATTAAAAACTTAAAACTTGAATGGGTTTCATAGAACCACTGCTATGTAATCTAGTTATGCAAAAGTAGGTCTGATATATAAATTAGCTACATAGTTATACATAACTAATTTAGTTAATCATTTTTTAATTGTTACTTATATTTTTAATTGATTATTTTATATTTAATTCTTATACTTCTTTCCCAACATTGCCTTCTCTCTCTCTAGAAAAATAATTAAGTGCAGTTGGATTGTTTAATGTCTACCTCACCCATTTGTTTAGGTTATAGACTTTAATAATATATCAAATTTCATTCAAATCAAACACATGTAAGGACCTCATCTTAAAATAATATAAAATCAATGTAATAAAATAGTTTGATATAAATGATAATATCAAAGTTATATTTTCTATATCTAAACCATAAAAATATATATTTTTATATAAATAAATGATTGTACAAAGCATTATTATATTTTAATATATGTATGATCTATTTTATAGAGGACTGCACAATCCATCTACACCAAAGAGGTTCTCAAATATATATAGAGAAATTTTCAAGTGCACTGACATCAAAATGGGCCCCACATGATCATAAAATTATAATCTACTTCACCCATTGTATCTAAAACAATGTATTCTACTACCATATTAATTTCATCACAATCGTACATGTGTATGGATTTCATCTAAAAATGGTACAAATTCAATGTAATAAAATAGCTTGATGTAAATAACAACTATAAAGTGATTTTTTTAATATGTAAACTATTTGCTATAAAATTTATATATGAATAAATGATTATATAAAGTTTCATTACATTCTAGTATGTGTGGGGCCCAAAAATGGACAAATGCACCATTGTTCCGGTGCAGCGGAACTACAACTTTGCAACGGAACTACACTCTCATGTATATATATACACACACACATATGTACTTTGCTTTTATATATCCAAGTTATATAGAAGCGGAGCTATATGACCCTTCAATTTTTAAGTTTTTAGTGCTTGATGAAAAACTCAGTTTATTTATTGTATTTAACAACATTTGTTTAGTCAAGAAATCAAATTTTATCCAAAGCAAATATGTACATGAGTCACATTTGTTAAAAAATAAGTGTATTTATGTATAAATTGAAAAAAATTCTTATATTCATTCACATATATATTATAATGTAATAATATTTTATAAAATCATTTATCTATATAAAAATGATAATCTAAATGGCTTAGATGATGAAAAATATAGCTTTAAAATCGATATTTAATATTAAATTATTTTATTTAATTCATTTTACATATTTATAGATGAGACCTATATATAATAATATAAAACAAATGAGAGAATTTTCATGATAATATAAATGATGCAAAGTATAATAGATAAAATAAATTTTTCATCTCTATCAAAATTTTGAAGAAGAAGAGGTATATGTACATTCTATAAAATCCCTTCATTTTTAACATCTAGATGGTTAATTGAAAATTCATTCATTCTATTATATTTAGCAGAATTTACATTATCTTGTAAACCTTGTATTCATCTAATATTACTGTATATGTATATGGATCTCATCTACAAACGTAAAAAGTCAATGTAATAAAAAAAAATTAATGTTAAATATCAATTTTTAGATAGTATTTTCAACATTTAATTTATCTAAAATATCATTAAAATGTAGATAAATGATTCTATTTCTATATTCTTATACATATGTAGATTAAGAATTTTCCTAATTTACACATAAATGTACACATTTTTGGAGCAAATGTGGCTTATATACATATTGGATTTAGATGAAATTTGGTATTATAGTTAAACAAATGATGTGAAATATATTAAATAGATTGATTTTTGCATCAATTATCAACATATTAAAAATGAAAAGAGTTTCGTAAAATCATTTCTATAAAACTTAGTTTCATAGAAGTATTTTGCCATACATATATATATCCGAGCATAATATCCTCTCCCAAACATATCCCATCTAGACACGACTTATATACCACCAAACTCAAGAAATATCAATTTTTTTTTTTTTTTTTTTGCAAAGCCTAAATCGAATGAACTAGAATCTAGAAAATTCAAATTGTAAATAGGGTTAAGATTTAAGTCCAAACCACACTATCATGAACCTGATTTTTACTATTTAATTGTATTTAACATAAGACGTATCATATATGCAAAATCAAAATAATATATATTTATTATCTATATTTATATTTGAATGTATATTTGTCACGATGAACTTATATGTGCTTTTACATTTGTTAAATTTTCCAAAAAATATATTTTTAAAAATATTGTATTATATTACTATACTTTTCTGAAGTTTAATTAGGCTATATTATTATTTTTATTTAGATGTTTTATTTAGTTTACATTCGCACGAAATTTGAAATTTGCCACTCTTATGTTAAATAAAACCTGTCGATCTAAATTTCAAACCAACGTGATGTATATAAATAGATAGGATTAGAGTTAAAATTAAAATTTTTTCAATAAGTTTGAGTTAATGGTTATGCAAAAGCGATTCCCCTAATGCTTTGTGAGAGAGAGAACGCAAGTTGTCAAAATAGATTAAACTACAGAATTCTATTTGAAACAAAATACCTGAATATTCACTAAGCGTTCGTTGATATTCCACACTTCTCTTTGTCATTTGCGGAAGATAATCCCAAGGTTTTTCAAATCTAATGTATCTACATGCATATGGGCTTCGAATTACATATCAATAATTTTATGTAACTTCATTCAATTTTTAAACGTTGATGATTGATATAATATACAATATATTTATTATATTTAACCTTATTTATTTAGCTCAAGGACCAAATTTCAATGATATTAAATCTACGTTTGCTCAAAAATAAATATATTCGTGTATAAATTAAGAAAAATGATTAGATACATTCATATATACATTAAAATGTAATAATATTATGCTATCAAAAATGTAATAATCCTATATAGAGTTATTTATGTATATAATAATGATATTTTGGATAATTTAGATGTTGAAAATATTAATTAAAAATTGATATTTAATATTAAATTATTTTATTAGATTAATTTTACATATTTATAGATAGAGCCCTGGTAAGAAGATACTAAAAAATAAAAAAAATTCATAATAATATGAATAATGTTAAATATAGTAGATCAACTGCATTTTTTATTAACTATTAAAATATTGAAAATAAAAAATGTCGTATAAAAGAAGGTTCATTGAAGAAGCATCCCGGGATACACAAGCTTTTCACGTTTCCTTCCCTTGGTCTGACCCTTCCTCCCCTTAACATTATCGCCCTCTCTTAGACTCTTTCTTTCTCATGATCACCCTCGGCCGTTCTTCCACCCACCATCCAATCCCAGCCTTCCACCATGTCTGAATTCTCCTTCGACTACTCCGACTACCGTTCCATCACCGGTCGCCACCCCACCACCCCCACGTCCTCCCGCTCCTTTAACGTACCAGCCTCCCGCCGCGACGCTTCTTCTCCAGCCACCGGCCCTTTCGCCGCCGCCGACGACACCTCATGGCAAGGCGAGATATCTTGGCAGTTCGAACCCAGCGGCTGGCACGTCGGCCGTTCTCTGGGAGCCGCCCTCAGCCCTTGGGCTACTTCCACGAGCACCGCCCCTGCCGCCAGCCGCCCCCGCCGCACCTTCCGCTACGCCAACGACTACTACCTCTCTCACACCTACGGCGTCTCCTCGCACCGCAGCTTCCTCAACCCCTCCTCTGAATTCTCCACCGTAGGGCTGCGGCCGCGGCCGTCCAAGAGGATCGAGCTTCAGAGCTTTGTGGGAAGTGAAAATCAATCCTCACACCATACTAGCTCCACCGCCGCCTCTGGCCGTCGTGGGTTTTCAAGAAGGAGATCTGGGAACAGCCCGGCGGCTGCAGCACGCAGAGATGAACTCAGCACCGACGTTGACTACAGCGAGTCCGATTACGGTGCAGAGCACAACTTCCATGACAAAGACGCCGCCGCTCGGGGGCAGCAATATTCCAATCACCACCATCAGCGTTCCAGTCGTGATCAGCTTCTCCTGGCTGATGACATGCGCTCCTGCAAGGCTTCCGAACTGCATTATGGCCAAGCAAGTCGCAAGGTAAGGTGGGAAGTCGACGACAGTGACGTCGACGAAGATGGAAAGGGTGTTCATCATCACGCAAATGAGCGTCATGCTCACTCGAGAGAGGATTACGAAGACGAGGACGCAGAGGAAGATGAAATTGGTGCAGATAAAGCTGTTGGGTTGCTTGGGCTGTTCAGGTATTCGACCAAGTTGGACGTGGTTCTTTTGCTGTTGGGGTGTGTTGGGGCATTCATCAATGGCGGCTCCCTCCCTTATTATTCCCTTCTCTTTGGAAAATTTGTTAACAACATTACAGACGATAACAAAAATCAGATAATGGAGGACGTTAGGCAGGTACGAATGCGTGACATGTTCTCTCTTTCCCTCTGTTTTTTCTTTTTTTAAAGTTTTTCCTAATTTTTTGTTTTTCAATCATGAATGGGCCGCGAACAAGGAATAATTGAGACGGCATTATTAATTTTTCAGATAAGCTTATACATGGTTGGACTAGCAGCTGTTGTGGTGATTGGAGCATACATGGGTGAGTGAGAGAAACCCCCGTCCAAAATATGTATTAAAAATTTCTTCAATTAGGGTTGGTTCGGTATGACATTTTTAAAAAATTACATTCCTTTATGCGTATTTTTAATACAATTCAACATTTTAACTATCTAATTATGCTGTTATCTGTGTATTTTAATTAATATTTTACATCTTTGTATACAATGACACCCAGTTTTTGTTTTTGTTCTTGTTGTTCACTATTATTTTCCCTTTCATGTTATATCAATTTCTCATTTTTTTCAATTTTTTTTTAAAATTTTCTTTTACCTTGTATCAAAGGGACCTTAATATGTAAATAAAATTAATTAATGGTATTCAGGTTTTGGAAATGAATTAAATGAAAATGCGCGTATGCATGCAGAAATCACATGCTGGAGACTAGTGGGAGAGAGGTCAGCGGAGCGCATCCGCACCGAGTATCTTCGGGCAATTCTACGCCAAGATATCGGGTTTTTCGACACAAGGATCAGCACCGGAGACATCATGCACGGAATTTCCAGCGATGTTGCACAGATCCAAGAAGTCATGAGCGAGAAGGTTGGTTAGCTAATTAATCCTTTAATTAATTTTCTTCAGGAACATGAGGGACCCACAGCATAGGTTGTACAATAAATTAATGAGAATTATTCGTATATTCATAAATTTTATCCTTAATTCAGTTTACACTCTTACACCTAATGAATTTTTATCTAATTTTACATATGCCCATGTAGTTAGAGATCTATAAAAGGGTCATTAATCATATGAAATGATGAATATGCTTATCTTTAATTATAATTTTATAGTTAAAACTTCATATTATAATGAATCTTTGCAATTCTGTTGTATACTTATAAAATAATATATTATTTGAATATGAATCTTTAATTTTGAGGAAAAAAATTTACATAATATTAATGTTTGACCATGTTAATTATTTTACAGCATTAATAGTCTGTTTAACATATTTTTAACCATATAGGTGTATGTAAAGTTAGAACAAAAATTCGTAAATATGAAATTTTTTTTTGAAAGTTTGTGAGTAATAGTAAAATTATAGGTGAAATAAGTGGAAATACTTAAAATTTGCCCAGTAAATTATTCCATGGGTACTTGAGTCCAAATCATGCATCCGTTCCATTCCGCATGCATCGAATCCTTGGTCAGACTTGATGACTTTTTTTGGGGCCGCATGGCACACCTGATAATTAATGTAAACGCTGCCACATTTGGACAGGTGTTAATCTCTTAATCCACCAAAATCCGAATCCGCTAATATTGTGCGTATATTGGCCGGCTTAATTAATTATAATATGTTTTAATTTTGTAATGGTGCCGGCAGCCGGCTAGACACAACGTTGTTAAAAAATTTTGGGTACGTGTGTACAGAAGAACCCGAGGAGGATTATTACTTGCCAATTTCAAAATTAATTGTATTTAAAATATATTTTCTAATATTTTAAAAGAGCTAAAATGTTTTTCGAAATTTGCGCACTCTCTTCTTAACGCCTCTCCCTAGCTAGGTCGGCCTATGTTTATGAGGAAATATATACAAGGATTGGTTTGGCGCTAGGTAAAATAATGAATTTGTGGGGAAAGTTTTTTTCTTTCTTTTCTTTTTCTTTTTTTTTTTTTTTTGAAAAAGAGAGTGATATGATAGGTTAAGCTAATACTTAGCAATAAAATACATAGAATAATTGTTTAAAAAATATAAAAATAATTGAAATGAAAAGGATAATAAAACTTAAGTGATTAGACAGTTGTTTTGATTACTTGTACAAATTACATCTCATTTGATATCCTACATGGGAAACAATAATAAACTTTCATATATTTATGGAGGAAACCACATATTCCCTATCATTAAGAGGGATACCAAATGCTTCTTCTTGTAAGGATGGAGTTCAAACTAGGGGTGTAAATCGGGTCGGGTTGACTCGGGTTGGGACAAATACAACCCTAACCCACCTTGTAAAATCCCAAC
>JAXCLR010000050.1:11656066-11668221 GCA_035584095.1 Annona squamosa
GTCGGGTTGAACCCGATTTTTAAAAACCGATTTTTCAAAGCATCAACCCAACCATGATATAAATCGGTTCGGGTTGAACCCGACCCTATTTACACCCCTAATTCAAACCCAAGTCCCCAACCATTTAACCTGCGTAGTGAATAGAAACAAGTGAATTTTTTTTATCTCTTATGCAACATGCATTTATATTAGAGTTTTCTTAATTATATAGTTATCAACTTATCATGTTAGTGGTGAAACGTACATTGAAGTATTTATGAAATCGAAATAACAAGCTGCGGTCATACTGGCACCACGATTAGGATAATGGTTGTTTGTGCATGCGTATAGAGCATTCACCAAAAAACGCTTGATTGAAACATTTTTATTCAAAAATAAAATTTATGTATATTTTTATTATAAATAGCAAATATTTGATCAATATCGTTTATATATACAACAAATTAGCTAATCTCTGCATAATACTATATTTTAGCCACATGTGTGCTCATTTGTTACATTTAAACATATGTCACCAACTATATGGAGCAATTATTTGCTTCTTATAATTATACATGATAAAATATTTTTTATTATATACAATAAAATTTGCTATTTATTGTATATAAAATAAATTTTGTTCCTGTTATATGGTAGATGTTTTTCTTGTAGTGGTTGAACACTGCACTGCAGAAGAAGTCGAAGGAAAATTAGGGATGACCGAAGGGTTACAAAGCTTCGTCAATAGACAGACGTTAATTCTCACTACAAAAGGAAATTACATAGATTGGAACCAGAATTCGCCTGGTATAAAGGCTAGGATGCTTACCATGCGGCTACTGCGTGGAAGCGATTTAAAGTGCCTTTTAAAAGGCCTAATTTATGTACTGTAAATCCGTAGAAGGGATACCGCACAAGGGTATATATGTCACATCACCGGTAGTAATTGTATCGCGGGGCCTCATTGCGGTGTGATAGCAAGCATTAGATGAAGAGAAAATGCTAACAGCCGTCGATTTATGTCGATGATGCAGATGGCCCACTTCGTGCACCACGTGTTCACCTTCATCAGTGGATATGCGGTCGGATTTGTGAAATCATGGAAGGTGGCCTTTGTAGTTCTCTCCGTCACTCCCTTGACGATGTTCTGCGGCATCGCTTACAAGGCCGTCTACGTCGGTTTAGCCGCTAAGGAAGAGGTGAGTAGTACTCTTCTTCCCACATCCGTTGCATCGGATTATTTAATTAATTTCGATTCCATCCAATTTTGGATTTTTTTTTTTTTTGCGTGGGCCACTCACCACGAATGGCCTGGATTGCACGTGCGTGTCTAAACGGTGTACGTGTGCTTTTGAAGGCCTCATATCGGAAGGCTGGCGACGTAGCTGAGCAGGCGATCCGTTCCATCAGGACCGTTCTTTCTTTTGTGGCAGAAGATCACCTGGCTGCAAAATACGATCAGCTGCTGGAAGGATCAGTACCGTTCGGAGCCAAGATTGGATTTGCAAAAGGCGGAGGAATCGGTGTGATTTACCTGGTCACATATGCCACGTGGGCCCTGGCTTTTTGGTACGGATCGCTGCTGGTTTCCAGGGGAGAGATCACTGGTGGAGCCGCCATTGCTTGCTTCTTTGCTGTCAACGTTGGTGGAAGGTAATTAATTAATTAATATACATATTAGGCATTATACTAATTAGTTATATTGCATGATTTGTTGGACCGTTTAATTAAATTGAGATTTGTTTGTGGACAGAGGGTTGGCATTGTCATTATCATACTTCGCCCAGTTCGCCCAAGGGACGGTAGCGGCGAGCCGGGTATTCGAGATCATCGAAAGAATTCCAGAGATCGACCCCTACGACCCGGAGGGACGCATTCTCTCCCAGGTTAGAGGGAAGATCGAGTTCAGAGGTGTCAGCTTCGCGTACCCAGCTCGCCCAGAGGCTCTCATTCTCTCTTCCCTTACTCTAACCGTTCCCCCCTCCCAGACTCTGGCCTTGGTGGGCACTAGCGGAGGTGGCAAGTCCACCATCTTTGCTCTCCTCGAGAGGTTCTATGATCCATTGGAGGGTAAGCCAAATTTTATTTAGTTTTTCGTAATTTGTTTTAAGGAATTTGTCGCGTATGATCTTTTACGCGGCGACCCAGCCAGAAACATTATTTTTTATTTTTTATTTTTTCAATAAAATTACTAATCTAAATGTATTTACTATATAAACTATGTTTTGCTAGTTTTTAAAATGTGCACAAATATATTTTTGAATTTTTAAATACAAGGCTATTTAAAATAACTTAAATACCCCCATGTTTTAAAAAATAAAATATAAATATAAAAATTTCTAAAATAATAAAACTTGATTTATAGATTAAATACATCTACATTAATAATTTTATAGATCGAACTCCATGATGTTATTAGTGCACGTAATAATAATAACATGGGCCCTACTTGTATCCGAGTTAAATACAAGTGGTTCCGTGTAACACCTTTAAAATTTAATATTTCTTATGCTTGATAAAAAAAATTTAATCCATTTATTATATTTAAAATCATTTGTTGAGCTAAAAGACCAAGTTTTATTCAAATAAAATATGTTTATGGTTGCATTTACTCAAAAATAAATATATTTTTATGAAGTTAAGAAAAATGATTACATCCATCTACATATATATTATAATATAATAACACTTTATACAATCATTTATTTATATAGTAGTGATGTTTTAAATAGTTCAGATGTTAAAATTAAAAATTAATATATAGTATTAAATCATTTTATTATGTTGATTTTACGCATTTATAGATAAGACCTATACACGGTAATATTTAAACAAGTAAAAGAGTTTTCATGGTTATACAAATGATAGTAAATATAATTGATGAGGTAAATTTTTTATTAACCATCAAGATATTAAAAATAAAAGGTGTTACACAGAAGTATTCTATTGTTGTTGTTGTCATTATTATTATTATTATTATTATTATTATTATTAATGTTTTTTGAGGTGGGCCAGGATATATTGCTTTGGATGGGCATGATATCAGGACACTTCAATTGAAGTGGTTGAGGAGCCAGATTGGGATGGTGGGGCAGGAGCCTGTGCTGTTCGCCACATCCATCCTAGAAAATGTGATGATGGGGAAACAGAGCGCCACCAGAAAAGAGGCAGTGGCCGCTTGCATTGCTGCCGATGCACACAGCTTCATCACCAACCTCCCACAAAGCTACGATACTCAGGTACGTAAATTTTTATTATTTTCGATTGTCCAATTAATATTCATGCATGCATGGTGCGGTAAACAATCCCGGCCTCAGCCTCGGCCCAATATAGCTACCCTTTCCTGATGCCTTGGCAGGTTTTTGCTCCTTTGCAAAGTGGTCACAGCACCAGGAGATGAAAAATTCAGACCGTAATCACATTGACCCGTCACTTGCTTAACATGTGTCCGCTCGAGGCCTATTCTTCCATGCATGCATGGTGGTACTACTTTGACAACGAGTACTCTGGAGTTGCTCTAGTTATCAGACTTTGCTGTCTGTCCTCTTAACATAACCGCTTATAGAGTGTGAGCCTTGATAAACTCCACCCAATGTATGATGGATCTTAGATTCGATGATTATGATCTGCATTTAGCCTTGCAGCTGTTCAACAAAATCCTGCTCACCCAAGTAGAAGGTCCTTGCACTTGACATCTTGAAAATTTTGCATTTTCACTTTTCTCAATGCATCAGGACAATTCTGCTTTCTCGCTCTAAACACTTCTCTTATACTTACAAGACTTCAGCCACTCACCGAGCATCATCCTAAGACATCATTGTTGCGTTTTTCTCATGCTTTTTCAGAAAAGCGTGGATTCCATAGAATTCACCTTTTCCATGCAAAATCTTTACTTCTCTCGTTATCCAGCAACTATACCTCGGTCAATACAAGGCTCAAGGTTTTTGCAAAATAGACGTTATAATTCTATCTAATTACAAATTAGCACTTTTGTTTGTATATTACTAAATAGGCCTTTTAAATTTAACACTTGGTTGCGAAAAAAAGCCAACAAGCATGAATATTGTTAAGATATGAAATGGCTTAAATGTAGTCTTTTCAATGTTTTTGAAATCACATTCAACCTAACTAACATTCAAGATTGTGATTTCATTTCACGGTGTCAGCATGTTAGGACAAGCATAATTTGAATACAACCAAATTTATAGGCTATATTTGGGGGGGGGGGGGGACCGGTTTTCACAAAAACCAATACCCACAACTTAAATTGGACAGTCAAATTATTGGGCACGGTAGTAGTCGTCGAGCACTATATATTTAGGGTCCGTTGATTAATCATGGTAAGATGTTCCCACTTGCAGGCAGGTGACCGTGGGGTCCAGCTATCTGGCGGACAAAAGCAGCGCATCGCCCTCGCACGTGCCATAATAAAAAACCCGGCCATCCTCCTCCTTGACGAGCCCACCAGTGCCTTGGACCCCGAGTCTGAGGCTGTCGTCCAGCGCGCCATCGACAAATTCTCCGACGCACGCACCACCCTCCTCATCGCCCACCGCCTAGCCACTGTCCGAAACGCCCACACCATCGTCGTCCTCGACCAAGGCGCCGTCGTCGAGGCCGGCACCCACCAGCAGCTCATGGACCGCCGCGGCTACTACTCTGACCTCGTCAAACTCGCCTCCGACAACATCGCTTCCCGCGGCGAGGCCGACATCCCTTCCGAATCCCATTTCCTCCAAAAGGGCGGCAACGACGCGGCGGGGAGGGAGGAGGAGGAGCAGTCCACGTACTTCCAACTTGCGAAATCCATGCAAGAGCACTCCGCGCACGTGAAGTCCATGCAGCAGAACAAGCTCCAGCGCTACGAAGAAGAAGCCCGACAGGCAAGGATGGAGAAGCCAAACAACATTCGCCTTTTGGAGGTGTGGAAGCTGCAGAAGCCGGAGATGGTGATGCTGGTGCTGGGGTTTCTGCTGGGGATGCATGCGGGCGCGATCCTCTCCATCTTCCCTCTCGTCCTGGGGCAGGCTCTGCAGATCTATTTCGATGACACGGGATCAAAGATGAAGCGGCAGGTGGGGTATCTGGCGTTAGCACTGGTGGGGCTGGGATTCGGCTGCGTCGTATCAATGACCGGTCAGCAGGGATTCTGTGGGTGGGCCGGCACGAGGCTTACCAAGCGAGTCCGAACTACTCTCTTCCAATCCATACTCAAACAGGAGAGTGGCTGGTTTGACTTCGAAGAGAATTCCACTGGGGTCCTCGTCTCCAAGCTCTCCATGGACTGCGTCAGCTTCCGGTCGGTTCTAGGTGACCGCATCTCCGTTCTGCTCATGGGTCTCAGTTCCGCCGCCATGGGACTCGCCATCTCTTTCTTCCTAAATTGGCGGCTGACGCTGCTCGCCGCCGCCATGACTCCTTTAACGCTTGGCGCCAGCTATCTCAGCTTGATCATCAACATCGGGCCCAAACTAGACAACAGCGCGTACGCTAAGGCCAGCAATATCGCCGCCGGCGCAGTCTCTAACCTTCGAACAGTAGCGACGTTCTCAACCCAAGAGCAGATAGTCGAATCTTTCAACCTGGCACTGTCTGAGCCGAGAAAGAAATCTGCTAAACAGTCGCATCTGCTGGGCATTGCGCTGGGGATCTCGCAGGGAGCCATGTACGGAGCCTACACTCTCACTCTCTGGTTCGGTGCATATCTCGTGAAGAAAAACGACGCAAAAATCGGGGATGTCTTCAAAATCTTTCTTATACTGGTGTTGAGCTCTTTCTCAGTTGGGCAGCTCGCCGGCCTCGCGCCGGACACTTCCAACGCGCCGGCGGCGATCCCTGGGGTGTTCAGGATCCTGAACAGGCGGCCTGCCATGGGAGGCGATGGAGCACGGAGGGGGAAGAAGGTGGAGGCTTCGAAACCGGTGGACATGGAGTTCAAGGAGGTGATCTTCGCATACCCGTCGCGGCCGGCTGTGGTGGTGCTGAAGGAGTTCTCCTTGAAGCTGAAGGGAGGGAGCACGGTGGCTCTGGTGGGGGGAAGTGGGTCAGGGAAATCGACGGTTTTATGGTTGTTGATGAGGTTCTATGACCCGATTCGAGGGAGGGTGACGATGGGGGGTCTGGATTTGAGGCAGATTGATTTGAAGTGGTTGAGAAGGCAGTGCTCTTTGGTGGGGCAAGAGCCTGCCCTCTTCTCCGGGAGTATAAGAGAAAACATTGCTTTTGGGAATCCAAATGCATCTTGGAGTGAGATCGAGGGAGCTGCCGAAGAGGCTTACATTCACAAGTTCATCAGCGGATTACCGCAGGGGTACGAGACGCAGGTACGCAAAACTGAGAAAATTCATGAGGTCTTCGCTGTAAATTTTAATATTTTCCCGTGTGGGCACTGCATGCAGGTGGGGGAAGGTGGAGTCCAACTATCAGGGGGCCAAAAGCAGAGGATCGCCATAGCAAGGGCTGTTTTGAAAAAATCGAGAATACTGCTGCTGGACGAGGCGAGCAGTGCCCTGGACCTGGAGTCGGAGAAGCATGTGCAGGAGGCGTTGCGCAAGGTCTCCAAGCGGTCCACCACCGTCATCGTCGCCCACCGCCTCTCCACCATCCGGGAAGCAGACCGGATCGCCGTCGTCCGCGACGGCTCCGTGGCGGAAGTGGGCAGCCACGACTGGCTGATGACCCACCAAAGCAACGGCCTATATGCTGAGATGGTCAGAGCCGAAATGGAAGCCCAATCACTAGCTTAATTCGCTTAACTATTAAGCCAGCAATTGATCTTCGTGCAACGGCTCTTTTTTCCTTCTAAAATTAAGCAATTTCTTATATTATGTCACCGTAAGAAAATTTTAATATGCAACAATGCAATTGCAGTAAAAATACAAATTTGACTTCAAATAATAGTAAACATATCCAACTACCCTTACATAGTATTTGCAGTGAAATAAAAATTTTATATGCGGCCGAAATTTTAAAAAATTATTGCATTTATTCATATGCAACAAGTCATATTTGATTAAATATGTGATCAGCTCGTTTGTTGCATACATTTGCTTGCAAGCTACAGGCAAAGGACGTCAAGTGCAATAAAACTCATATTGCGTGCAACCAAATTAATAATTATTATATTTAACTAGATTTGTTGTGTCTTGATTATCCATTATAAAATTGTACTTCATGGGTTTGCATGGCATCCTTGCCGTCCATCACTACATGTAGCTGTTAATTAGCCAGGGGACTGACGGGCTTGCTTGCTTGAGTGGCCAAAAATGTACATAAATGACAGCATTATAATATTGCAAGCTTGATGCAAGTGGAGATTATAATTTGGGTATGTTTGGTTGGAGGTAAAACTTTTGATGAAAAGTTTTTAGAGTAGAAGTTGTCAAATCAATAGAAAGTGATATGATATAATAGGAGTAATGATGATGAATAAAGAAAATAAAGTTAAAATAGATAGATTAGTTGTATGAGTAGTTGTGTAGAAATGATTGAAAAGTATGGTAGTTTGTATAGAAAAATGTAAAAAAATAATTAAAAAATAGAATAATTATGAAGAGTGAAAAGTTTTAGATTGAAAGTTTTAATTGATACTTTTTTATGTTAAACAAACACACCCTCCCAACGTACCTCAAATATTCAAATATTCAGATGTGGCTTCTGAGCGAGAACTTCCAAGTGAGAAATATTTTCAAAAGCGAAAACATTCAGATCGGTATTCTGGTGCATCAGCTTACACCGTCGGCTGACACACTGGTACGAGTTACAGGCCATGTAGAGGTGGAGAGAGAGAGAGAGAGAGATCTGTTTGCAAAGGACGGGGGACTGATACAACCACCTGTTTCACATGGGCTGTGCGGCTTTTGATTTACCTGCCTCACCATCCTCTGCCAATCATACCTGATGACAGGGTGGGCCACCAGCAATTGGACGACTGTAGCCACCCAGAGGTTTCTTGTTGAGCATGGGACCATGAACCACACAAGTGGGCCTAGTCTGTGTGGAGCATGTTTGCAGGCAGATGATTTTGCATGCATGTGACTATTGGCTACTAGATCTGTTAGTCAGAAGTTAGAACCACTTCTAAATTTCATCACAGCTAAAATACTGTGGAGACGGATGTAGCAAATGATTTATTAATTTTTGGTCTATTCACAAATCACACTGGCATATTCCGGTAATAAAATGGGCTTAAATGGCTTTTGGGTCGACTCCCTTGCTATTTAGTAAGGACAACCATAACACTTCAATTTTTCCCTTTATGTAGATATAATCATTAAGACAAACTATTTTGTTGGGAATATTGCAGTATATCGTTCTCCGTGGACAGCCGCATATACATTGTCCACAGGCATTTGCAAAAGCTCATTGGTAACACTATTTCAGTAAATTTCAATGCAAATAATAAAATTTATTGCAGTGAACACAAATTAAGGACATGGCAGAAAGAACTTGAATTTGACTTTGACATCATATTCAAATAGGTCAATTTTACTACAAAATCATTAATCAATTTTAAAAGCCCATTTCCAAATACAGTTAAAGGAACTAAACAACGCGGGACTTCTGTACATGCGCTAACGCATGAAAGTGGGGAATAACAGGTGAGAATTACAAGAGCCACCTGAAATGGAAGTGAACAAGGAATCTTCAATATGGCATTTCCCCACGACAAATGGCATAATTGGAAAGAAAACATAAAAGCTTTTGAAAGAATTGACAGCAATTGAACGATATCTGAAAAATCCCAACAAGCCAAAGACTTTTTTTTTTTTTTTTTTCTTCCAAGAGTACTCACCTCCCATGCATCATGCACATCTGTTCATTCGTGTAAGTCTACAAAATTAACGAGGATGAGCCTACACGGTGGAGAGTAAGAGCACGTGCGGAAGTCACCTCCTGGAACAGGGTCACCGCACGTGCCCTGCTTCTCCACCATGGCACGCTCACCCTATGCATCCATCCGATGAAACCATACCTGGCCTTTTCTGCTCACACTTACAGATTAGCTGAAGCCCAGGGCTCATGCAAATGAGTGCTAGGAATCTTTCTTTGAGGGTTTGCTGGTGTCCCCTAAGAGTATTTATACATGAGAGACTGCAATGGCTGAAGTTGGTGGAATTGGCTGCTGGCAGGTAGAAGGGTGGTTGGTGTTCCTCCTCCAGGCTCCAGCTGCTTTTAAAATTTGCGTTCTCTGCTGTTGGTCGTGGCAGGAACTCCAGTGGCTTCGTCGGCCAGTGGCCTAGCATACTGTGCAGTGATTTGTTAGAAGTTTGGCCGCCAAAGATAAGGAAAGGAATCCATTTGATTAAAGGTGCATAATGCAAACGGTGGGCGTAGTGCCTTTTGGAGGGAAAGTAAGTAACGTACTCTAGTACTCTACCATGTACCTAATTTCAAAAATGGGTTCTCCAGGCCTAGCTCCACAGCCAACCACCACATTCGATGGGATTCCCATGAAGGAATTCTTTTTTTTTTTTTAATACCTGCATGAAGTCTCATTTTTCAATACAAAACAACATCAATCTTTTCCCAAATGTGATATACCCATCCTTCTAACCGCGTTTTTCCCATCTCAAATTTCCATTCCAAATCCAACCGAACAGCCTTGCGTCATTAGCTATGATCTCCTTCCTATCCAGCTTAGCCAGCCAAAGCCCAGACGGGTTGGACAGGATCATGCTGTTGTCTCCAACCAAAGGTTTCAGATCGGATATGTGGACCCCACCATGTGGACGGGAGAGTGAGGCGTGGTGGGCATACCAACCCACCTGGAAAAGGCCCGAGGTGCACCGTACTCGGGCTGCTGCGTATGGCTTGGGCGGGCGGGCTGCGGGCCTGCTGACACTGTTTTGGGCAGTTTGATGGAACAGCTCCCCTCTACGCTGCAGACTGCAGAGTGCTGTGTGTCGGCGGTTGAGTATGGTAAGCCAAACGGTCAGGATCTGCGGCCTCTTAAGGCAGCAGGTGGGACCCAGTTTGGCTGTTCGTCCTCTCATATATAGGTGGGGCATACATCGGTTGTTGGCGACCGATGCACGTGAATGGCTGCGCCTAATTTTTAATTTTTCCAGTGAATGTTGAATGGGGATGATCCTGAACATGCACTTGATTGGATTGATTAAGAAGTGAACGGAATTGCACAGAGAGGCCCGGTTACTGAATATATTATTTTTATTCATTTTTTATCTTTTCTTTGTAATTCTGTTTTTAAAGTGTATATAATTCACATAATAAATTTTTCCATTTTGCAATATTTTTATATATTTATTTATTTTTAAAAATTAAATCTTTTAAGGGGTAAAAATGACATATATGCCCAGAAATTTTTTATTTTCAAAAAATAAAAAATAAACGTGTAAAAGTATTGTAAAATAATTAAATACACGTAAAAACATGTTTATGAAGAAAAAATTTAAAATAAAACTAAAAATGAATATTGTAAGTTAAGTATGTATACAATATATCTAAAAACATTTATTTAAAAAAAATTTTTTTTACAAAACTTCTAGTTGTATTTAATGTATAAACTAATTTCAAAGATATATATATTTATTTATTTTGAATTTTTAAATATAAAGATATTTTAGTCATGTTTTAATAATTTAAAATGACTAAAATACTATTGTATTTAAAAAACTAAAATAAATATATATACATATCAAAATAGTAAAACTTGATTTATAAATTAAACATAACTAAATTAACAGTTCGGTAAAAAAAATTGTTGAAAAACAAGAAAATATGTATTTGGGACCAAAATGGCATCGTTTCAGACCGGTTTGAAATGATTAGGCTCCATCTCTAACAAAAGAGTGGATAAGGAAAGGTTACTATGCATTAAAAATAAGAAATTATATTTGAAATTAAAAAAGTAGTATTGAAAATAAGAAAAAAAAGTGATTGTTATGTGTTAAAAAATAAAAAAATTATATTGAAGGCGAAACTTTTTTTTAAAAAAAAAAATTGAGAACTCTCGTCTAATTCACCTTATTCCATCCGATTGGATTATGTAACATATCCTACACTCTTTGAGCCTACATTTTTGAATAGATTCCACCCGAGTTGATGATTTTATCTTTTGACTGGAAAAGCAAAATTGTAAGAAAAATCACGGTTAATTAGATGGGTCTTGTTTAAGTTACATAATTCTTAAAATCAGGAAATTTTGGATATCCATTTGGTTATGTGGACGCATTCCCAATGGTCTACATTGTTGGAATGTGTACGTAGAGAAAGTAATTAAACGGATGATTCTGAATACACAATCAACATGTATAATTCAAATAAGTGGAGGGGATTTATCCATCCGTTGAATCATTACTCAAAGAGAGAGAGGCATGCAGTTTTACAGCCCAGCGACCGGCAGATGATCATAATAATATTCGGCCTTCTTACCCAAAGACGACGATTCATTCCAGTTACTCTCCTCGCGCACGGAGTGGTGAGTCAGAAACCAAATTTCAGCAATCCTGATAGTATCCTCTGCCTTCTCTACCTTCTATTCACCTGAGAAATAAGGCGAGCAAGATTCTTTTTTTTTTTTTTTTTACTTGGTATATTTTTTTTAACATTTTGAAGAAGTTGCTGAACAAAATTTCCTGAATAACATGCTTCGGTCTAATGAGTTTTATGATCAAATAAGTCTTTAGTCCCAATTTCTAACGGTGTAATTTATTTGGTTTCGATACATGGGATCTCTTAATTCAATGCTTACGTTGCTTATCTTTGATTTTTAATTTTCGAATATTTTTTAAAAATTTGAACCATTTATCTTTTTATTTATAATGTGTATTTGTTTATGATTCTAAAAGCTACGCTCATTTCAAAGTTTTTAATACTATATTTATAATTTATATTTTAAAATTTTCTAGCGTTTATATATTCACTCTCAAAAGATGCTAGTTTTTATAAAATATCAACTTCCAATAAAATTTATTTTTATTAGCATGATAAAAGTGTATTAAATATACTAAATGGGTAAGATTTATAAAATATAGTTAAAAATTTTAAAAACAAGAGTAAGCATGAATGCTTTTGTCCTTACGTAAATATTGAATGTATTTTAAAAGCCGGGGAGCAGGCAACCCATACGCCTAATTTTTTTTTTTTTTTTGAAATTTTTTTTCTAACCTTGTTAGCCTAAATGTATTTAACCTCTATATCAATTTTTACCATTT
>JAXCLR010000050.1:11671151-11688461 GCA_035584095.1 Annona squamosa
AAATTTAAAAATGAAAAATAAGATGTTATTTTTTGAAAATGAAAAAAGGTCAAATGACATGATAAATATGAAGAGTTAATTATAAGAAAGATACTTTATATTTAGTTAAAATTTAAAAAAAATTAATATTATGATGTCATAAATATGTTATGCTGACGTCACCGGTTCGAACCGGTTTGATTAACCGGTCAAACCGGTTCGAACCAGACAAGTTCCTTTACCGATTCAATCATCGGTTCGGTTCTGACAACATTGGAAAAAACAAATTTAAATACTATTAGAAATTGGGCTTGGTAGGCAGCCCAAGTTTGGGCTTAACCTGGCCCAAGTTGCACCCTTGTATATAATAAGCCATGAGCCTGGAATGAAATTTGTATTATTGGAACTATATACCAGATTTTGGAGCCGTGAGGGGAGGGGACTAAGCAAGGTGGGTTGTCACAAATTTCAAATCACAGCAACCAAATGAATAATCAATGATTAAAATTAGTCAGATTTTTTGAAATTTGGAAATTGTTCATTAGTGGAAATTGAATGAAATGGAAAGCGGATATAGATATAACAGTTGTATAAAAAGGTGAAAAAATAATTGAAATACGAAGAGCAAAATCGAAAAATAGAATAGTCACTAAATTAACTAGTCAAATCATAGCAAAAGGCAGGTACAGAGAAGTAAGAAATGTGCATTTCTTGTCATTCCCCCGTGTAAAACGCTCACTGAAAGCTCGGTTTGTTTCAAAGACGGATGAAAGCATTTTTTTTTTGTTATTGCTTTATATTACAACTTAAGCCAATCCAAGTATATAATTTCAAATTTCTTGTTCAAGAGGTAAATTCAACTGTATAACAGACACATTACAAAAGATATTACTCGTGAAAATGAGTGACAAACTCATCTTAACCGGAGCTCAATACCCGGACATCCCTGCAACTAGACTCTTGCGAGCACGTGGCTAGATGATGAAAGCATTACTCCGTAAGATAAATAATCAAATGTTTATGTAAGCATGGAAATTTTTATAATCATTCTTGATTTCTACACTTTTTTTTTTATGAAAGATTTCTACAGTTTTAAACCTAAACAAAAGATTTCTACACTCATGTAAGCATTAGACACTTTTTTATTTTTAATATATCTTGTTTTATCATGCTATCAAAATATAAATTTCAAGACATGCTTGATGAAACTACAATTTGCTCTCTTTAATTCTCACTGTTACCCATATCATATCATATCATATTATTTTTTTCATTTAAAAATTTTTAAAATTTTTTATCTAAAAATGTTATTACTTTTCAAACACTATGGGTAAACTAGTTTTGGTGAAAACAAAATAATGGCCGCATCACACACAAAAGTTCGTACAATTTGGATGACAGGCCATCCACATCATGTTCCACCCGATGGGCAGTTCGGATAAAAAGATCTCAGAAGATATGGTAGCAACAAAGGACAGAGTAGCGGCCGTACGTGGGTGAATGGAACAGCAAGCTAAGGTCAGCATTCATCCACGCAAAAGCCAATCCATCCCCATCCAACCCGACCCACGTCCACCACTCGCACAACCTTCCTCCTCCCCTCCAACCCCAATCAACTCCACACTCTTCACTTCTATCTGTGCCAACCCCCTTATCAGCTACAACATACGCCTTGTATTTTCAAGATCCAGCCGTTTTATTTTCTTCTCTAATTTCTTGTTGTTACATACTGCATTTGTATGGCAGTTTATGGCTGGTATTTAAATGCTAAAAAATATAGAGAAAATGGGCGGTTCCAAGAAGCAAGAAACCAGTTTTAATAAAAATACATGTTCTATCAAAAAGGTTTTCAGCAAAGCTCATATTCACATGGAGAACTTGAAATGTATCGCATGACTCGTATCAGGCGATCGACTCAAGCCACCTCGGACGGTTTTCATAGTCTCATTTATTTTCTCGCAAATTGTTTGGGCCAGAAAATTTTTTTAAAAAAGTTGGAAAGGAATATATGGTAGGACGCTACACTATTAATTCTCTGGTAGACCTTATCCCCGTTAACCCTTAAGGTATTGAAAATTTAAAAAAATTAAAATTAAAATTAAAAAAGCTATCTTGAGATGACACATTCCATTCACACTCTTGAGATTAAACTTTTGAAATCCTTTGGATCACTCCCAGCTGGGTGAAACTATGTAACACGGACAATTTTTAATTTTAAAAGTTGGTGTAGTAATAAGAAAGCTTGAAAAATAATGATGTCAACAAAATGAATTTATATTTAAAATAATACATATCTTGCTTTTATCTCATCTTGTGCATCTTCACCAACTACATCAAGATCTTATTTATAATAACCCTAAAACTCTCCAAATTATGCTGAATTTTCGATCGATTAGATCATTCGTAAAAGCCCCTTATCCAAAAAAAAAAAAAAGATCATTCGTAAAAGCCAGGTAGTAACAGTGTTCCTGTAGGAAGTCCCGCGGGCTACCAACGTACCGTTCCAAAGATAAAGGAATCATGGAATACGAGTCACAGATTGATGATCAGACGTCATCATTTGCTCCTTCCCAGACAAACCGGCCATGTCTTGCATTTCTCTCCCAAAGCACTCCGTCCCTCTACTTCCGACTCCAAATCCCAAGAACCCATCTCCTCATGTCGCCCAATTCCTCTCAAGATGGTCACGGTCCCAGATCTTCGGTCTACAACTCTCCTCAATCCCCTCTCCTCGTCCTCCGTCTAAGACCATTCGGAGGACCCACATTTTTGCCAAGGTACACTTCTCCAAACATCTTCACCCAAGCGTTTAATTTCTCTACATTGTGCTTGCTAAATTCTAGCTAGCTGGTGGGACCCTCTGATCATCCAAGTGGGCCACATTTGAATCCTCGTCCCCTTGATGATGATCAGTGATCAAGGAACATATAATTTATGCTATAATTGGTAATATCAGGTGTCCAAAGGAAGCGTCCCTCCTTCATTTACATTGAAGGATCAAGATGGGAGGAATGTGAGCCTATCCAAATTCAAAGGGAAGCCGGTGGTGGTTTATTTCTACCCAGCAGATGAGACCCCCGGCTGCACCAAACAAGTGAGTCGTCATATCATCATCCATTTCTAATTTCATCTAATTACCTTCTCACTAGTTGCTGATTTATGGATGTCTCTAATTATTCTGTTATCCATTTCCGATGGGTACTTCCCCCACCAATGTGTTACCACTGTAGAATTCAAAAACCAACAAGTAAATATATTATATTTTCAAAATACTAATACACATACCTATAAATTTATGATTAAAAATTGCAATTATACTATTTTTGTTGAAAGTCGATGTTGATTTTTTATTAATTTTTAAAATCTGTCATGATGGTTACTAATTGTTGGAATATACTTGCAAGTTCCACTCGTGTGGTTATTTGCATTTTGATCCCTCTAACTACGTATATATATTTTTTATCCACTAGTTTTGTGTATTTGCTTTTTAAATCCTATAAATTTGCCCTCTTTTTGTTTTAAACTCTGTTGTTAATACAAGTGACCAAACGAATGAAAAATTTGGCAGTAGCTCTTGTGCAAAATTTTTAATAACAGCAGTCCTGTCTGCATGTATGTCACAAGGGTATTTTAGACTTTTTATTACATACAATAGTTGTTAGTTAGGTGTTTTGATAGTAGAATCTAAAATACAAAGAAGGCAATTTTATAAAGTTTAAAAAGCAAATATGCATAGTTAAAGGGATTAAAATATAAATAACCCTTACTAGTGTTGTTAAAAGTGAAAGTGAAAGTGACGTCAGCATTTTCGTCACTTCTAAATTATGTTTTGATGGTCACTACATTAGGGGAATTGCCGAATTTGTATACTAAAAATATTAGTACATACATCTATAAATTCATTAATATATAATCATATCATAAGGACTGTTGAAAATGATATTAATTTTTTTAGTAATTTCTTGATTCAGCGGCATTAATCGCTAACCGAATTGGTACACTTAAAAATTTTTCCAATTATACATAAGAATTTAGTAAGATTTTGAAACATGTAAGCATATCTACATTCACAAAATATATAAACGCTTTGTGCGTATCAGAAAAAAAGCATGTCACAATTCTTTTCCAGACAAAAATATGCCCCGATTGTGATACACACAAAAGAAAGTAGAAATGTGAAAGGAAACTTTTCTTTAAAAAAATTGAAACTGGGATTAGCCGGGCCAAATAGGCCCTCGAGTTAGACGGGCTTAGGACCCAATGACTCATAGGCCACTCGCAAATGTAAGGAAGAGGGGCTGTTTGCTGGTTTTAGCCTTTAAGGGCCCGTCTGGCCCTATTTTTAAGATGAGGGGAGCACTGAGGCATCCTCTCTTTTTTGAAAAAATAAAAATAAAAAAATAATTATTAGTATTTGTATAATATGACATCCGATACTATCATTTACATGAAAGACAACAAAGTTCCATCAATTCTGGGGAGATTAATTTCACATCTATTTAAAATAAAAACCTGTGATCGGATGCGGAAAGCCCACATGTATAAAACTTCCCATCTAACATGCAGTCCTGAGGCGAGATTAATGACTAAACAGGCCCTTAGTCAAGAATGTAAGATGGGAGCTTCCAACGAGTTGGAGAGATATATTACTTTGATTGACCGCCAGCTGATTATTGTAATGAGCAAAAACCAAGCAGATTTCTCCACACCAAAAAAGCAATTCAGGAGGAATCATGGCTGACGATACATCACTTATCTTCCTAAATATGGAATTCGGTGATGGATATGATTTATCCCAGGCAGGCTGGTTATTCGTAAAGAATGTTGCATATCATAGAAAGAATTGACTTTGTCCGTTGTATTTACGAATTCTTCCGGAACTGGTCGCTTTAGAAAATGACAAGAATCTACAGCTCGACATGCACCCAAATGCCCTCAATTTCTCGTTATGATGCATGACTTAGATCTTCTGATCAATGGAATAATGAAGTAATCCAGGAGGTCGATCAGCCTAGGTGCTTTGAGCGATGTTCTGATAGTTTTACTTTTCAATATATATATATATATATATTTTTTCTTTTACAGGCATGTGCTTTTAGGGACTCCTATGAAAAGTTCAAGAAAGCAGGAGCTGAAGTTATAGGAATCAGTGGTGATGATTCTTCATCTCACAAGGTAATCCACAAACTCCACTCCCTGAAATTAATGCCTGTGGATGAGGAATCATTTCAATTTTTAGCAATCAATGGCCTTAAGAAGCTGATAGCGTAGATGAATTTTTTGGCCTTAATTTGAAAAGATTGAGTTGTCTATCAGGGTGTAAGCAACCTTTTATGAGGATATTGTTAGGAGCAGAAGTAAACATAGATTCAAGAAAATTCTGAGATTAGCCCGCATGCCATCACATAAATGTTACGGAAACTCCTTCGATGTAACCGTTATACCAAAGCTTTTTTCCATAAACCCCTCCATTTTAGCCCAGAAAATATGAAATTCACTCTACCAGTGTCTTTTAGAATCATTTGTTAGCACAAAGACCAAATTTTGTTCAAATCAAAGGTATGCATTGCCCTATTTAGAAAAGTATACATAAAACAAACATAAATGAAATGCGTTCACATAAATATCAATTTTAAAATTATATTTTCAACATCTAAATAATTTAAAAGATTATTTTTATGTGGATTAATGATTCTATAAAATGTAATAACTCTAAACATTTTTCTTCGTCGTCGTCATCATCGTCGTCGTCATCATCATCATCATCATCATAGGTAGCTGCATATATCTCAGTTGCATGCTGTAGGCATCATCTTTCGTAAAACTTGGGATAAATATATGCGCTACAAAATTCAACCTATATAATGTCTGAAAACCTAATAAGTTACAACCGAATGCTGTTTGCTGTGATGGTGGATGATCAAATGGAGGGCAGGCATTTGCCAAGAAATACAGGTTGCCATTTACTCTGCTGAGTGATGAAGGGAACAAGATAAGGAAAGATTGGGGCGTTCCAGCAGATCTGTTTGGAACGCTGCCAGGAAGGCAGACCTATGTCCTTGATAAGAGTGGTGTGGTGCAGCTAATCTACAACAATCAGTTCCAACCAGAGAAACATGTGGACGAGACCTTGAAGCTCCTACAAAGCCTGTAAACTCATCCCCTTTTAAATTTCTTTTTAAATTACACTAATGATATACATTTAGCTTCCTCTTCATTTTGTCTTCCCCTTTTGCACCCTGTTGATTTTGGTAAGATAAGGAGTTCCTTTGGTTATTTGTATGATTGTTTCATTCGGCCAATTAATTTGATACAAAGTTAACTATTATATACATGTTCAACGGTCAGGATTTCCATGCAGAGATAGATCAGATCAATGGTAGGATGGCCTAGCTAATTGTGGGGCCTCCCCTCGAAAGAAAAAGAATCATACGCGATTAATAACTTGATGCCGACGGTATCCAACAACCTATACACTTGAACATGGTGGTCACTGTATGTGTGGGGCTCACGGCCTGCTGCCTGCCTGCATGCATTGGCCAATCTGCCTTCCATGTTCATGCACCTGCCTAAATGCATGCATACATGCACGCCTGTCACAAGAAGTGACCGTGTTCAACACCCACAACACTTCAATCAATCCATCCATTCATGCATGCATGAATGGACTGTTATACTGAAAAATACAGAAAGCACACATGGGCGATCGATAGTCAGAATCCAGAAGGAATTGGGTTATGTCGCGAGATGTTTGAGGATAACAAATTAATATCGGGATATTTCTTCTACTACCCACTTGGTTATTAGATTAGTCTCGTTAATTTAGAGGCTCATGATAAAATGCAAATTTACAACATCCGTATACCTAAAAAATTAATCTAACATATATTCTCTGTACATTAACTTTTTGAAGTGTTAGCTAAAACTTTTATATTGGGTGATGTTTGTTAATATTTAAAATTTTTTGAACTAAAATTTTTTAATTTTTACAACTATCTTATTTTTAAATTATTATTTTATTTTTTTAATATAACTAATCTAATTTTCCATCATTTCTACACAACTATTCATACATCTAACATAACTTTTTTAACTTTATTCTCTTTACTTATCATCATTAGTTTTATCATATCATATCATATCATTTTTTTCATATTTCAAAATTTTATCATTTTTTAAACACAAATTTAAAAAAGATGATAGATCTTTCCACTTTTTCGCTAGAAGTGACAATATTCAATTCAAGCTCTACCATCATCATTCGTAAAATCTAAATCGTTTATTCGTCTTATTTTAAATTTATTCTTTTAACATTATAAACTAAATCATTTGAAGAGAAAACCCGTACATGTAATTATTATTTCCTGATAAAACACGACGTATTAAACAGCATGAGTGGTTTAGATTTCTTCAAACCATCGCCTTGTTAGAACCCATAGCCAACATTTTCACTCTTGGGCATAATCATTGTAGGGTACAAACCTAATGATGTTTAGATACTAGCAGGCGGGTTTGAAAAAGGTACATTATAAAAGAAGAAAAGAGTGTGACTATTTAAATATGATCTAAATAAGAAAAAATGTAAGTAAATTAAGTCTCCATATTAAAAAGTAAAAATATGATTCTTAAAAGTATATAATAATAAAATATAGTATTTGATTCTATCATATTGCTCAATTATTAAGCCTCCTCCGGTGACACCCTTAAAAAAAAATAGAAAATAAAAAATAAAAGAGACCCTCGTCTGGTGTTTTAAACATTGGCCTTCTCTTGCATGCTTTCTCATGATCAGCACACCCAAATTAAAAAAATGGCGCCCACCATTCTCACCAATGATGACAAGTGAGGCATAAGTGTGGCACAAGTGGGCTGAAAATTATCAATAAGAAAAAGTGGAAACAGAAATTTAGCTAATTTTGAACAATCTTTATTTTTTTTACCGCTTGTTGTGGGCCCCGCAATTTCCACAAGCAGACATGGGGGTGGTGTGCATTGTGCACTGAGTAGTCACACCCAAGTGAGGCAATCCCTTACCTCATGAGGATTGCTCTTCCATGCATCCCATTGGTTGCAACTTGACTGCTGCTCACAGTTACAACCAAGGAAAGAAAGTTGAGGACAACTGTCCCTCCCTCATCCGCCTCCGTTATCTCTTTTTCTTCTAGATCTTTCCAGAAGCACTTTTTTACTTTTATTATTAGTATATGTTTTACAATTATCTCAAGTTCTATTATGAGCCAGCTCTAAAATATTCTTATAAATTTTCATTTGACATTCTAATAATTTTCTTAATTTTTTTAAGGGAGAGACAACCATATACTCCCTATATAACCGTCCGGAGATGCTCCCATCAAATATCATGAACAAGACACCAGCGGAGTCGTACTCGGTTGGTCAGTGTAGCTGCCGCAGAATCAGGAGCTGTCTGTGTGTCGTGGGTTCGAATCTCATTTCGTCCAGAAATATGTGTGGGAGCTGTAGTCTTCCGTCTGTATGGTTGTGGGAGCAGTGGGTCTCTCGTTTAGTTGTTAGAAGCTGTATCTTCTTGATTATTTGGTGGAGTAGTGTCTCCAAATTTGTACGAATGTCTCAAAGTTTTCAATATAATTTGTGTTGAGATGTATGTAAATACATTCCAATAAAAAAAAAAAAATCATGAACAAGACGGCACCCCTAGTATACTTCCGATCAACTTCACGAGCATCATATGGCGTATCAACCTAGCAATGTCCGGTTGACAAAAACACACTTTATTAATTTCTTATACATATTCGCCTGTTTTGACAAACTTGATGCACAGGCAACCCCGCATAAGTTAGCCAAATCACTTGGAAATTCCAAACCTGATTCCCTGATTAGAACACGCACAACCAAAAATAACTGTTGAAGCTGGAGCACTAGGTGAACGTCTACATTAAATACGTGCCAACAGATTGTTGGTCAGATGCAAGTAATACATCTGTCTACCGTACACATGCACGTCTACCGTACAGATTGTTGGTCAGATGCAAGTAATACATCCGTCTACCGTACATCTGATTTCTAACCTTTTTTCTTTTTTTAAATTCAATCAGATATTTCCTTCTCCTTGGCATTTGGTGCTGAAAAAGAGGGAGTATCGTATTCATATCAGACCAGCTGCCAGTGGCGACTCGTTGCAACAGATGCTGGTTTTGTATATAATCCAGGCTGTCCATCACCAACACATGTACGTAGTTTGAAATCCCATCTCAAACTCCTCAACATATCCTCATCAATCAGAGGTCCATCGTAATTTTTTTATTGTTTCTTTCTGTTATATAATATCTTATTTTTTTCCATCGGATTACTACAAATCAAGCCTACAAATTCTTACAACTTTTCTTACAATCAACTTCATAACTCCACGTGCATAAAAAAAAAAAACAAAAAATGAAACCTTCATAACTTCACAAATCCTTATAATTTTCTTACAATATTAAGAAGGCCATTAAAGCTCATAACACGAGAAATTATTTCTCGGAAGATTAACGAGAGCTACGAACGACACGAGGGTCAAACTCTCTCGGAAGATTAACGGCGACCGTTCCCACCGAGGGGTCCATCATAATTGGTTTTGTGTATTTTGCAAATTTGTATGTATACCCGTTAGGTTCGGCCGAAATCGAAAGCCTCTTACTTTTAGTATAAAAAATGTAAATAACAAACATAGTTCTTCAAATAAATAAAATTATAAAATGTGAAAAAATATCTATACGTTGTAAAAAAAAATATTTTTTATTTTAAAGGTATTTTTTGCATTTTATGATTTTATTTAATTATAATTTTTCAGGCGTATTTTTTTCATCATTTAAAAAAAATATTTTACAAAAAAATATACATGTGATTTTAGGCAAATCTTGTAATTACTTGTATAAATCTCATAAACATTGGAACACACTTGCCACTCTAACTAAATTTTGTAAGCCGGAAAAAAAAAACCCTTGATCTGTTTGATTTCTTTGCCATGTGTTCTGACCATAAGAGTGAGGCCGTATTTGAATCACAATACGCGTTTGATACTCTAAATTTCACTACACTTCATGCGCTGATTAATTCCTAATTAGTGTGAATCAAGCTTCTTAGATTTTATATTACATTGTTAGAGAAGAAGTGTATTTGCATTACGCCATCTGTCAATAAAACCATGTTTGCCTAATAAATTCATTGGGCCAGAGCTAGTGAAGAGTACTTCATAGTAAATCGGGGCACGTGGGTTTTACACGAAAACGATTTACAACAAGCACAAAAAATTAAAATAAATTAGCTTAAAAGCTATAGCTAACACTTGCTTAGCTTAGTTGGTAAAAATCCTAGCAATTTAATTAATAAGATATTTGATCTCGGCAAGAAGTATTTGAAAAGTACTGTGATCGTATAGCCAACAGAAACCACGTTCACTTTCTTACATACTTTTTGCCCTGCAAATTGAAGATACTGACGTATTGTCCTAATCTTGACCACAAGAGATGAAAGTGCATTACCTTCATTTTTCAAGTTGTCCACTGTGATCTAATAAGCTCATAATGAATAATAATTAACCGTGTTTCACATTTCGTATGTACAAAGTACACAAGAAAAACTTTTAAAATACAAAATAAAATTAATAAGATGGAAATTAAAATCCAAAAAGTAAGACCTTTTTTCCATCAAAGCTAAGATTGGGAAAAGTAAAATCAAATTTAAAATGATATGGCTTTGTCACTAATGTAACTTGAAAACTCATCCAAAGATTCTCCAATCTACTTTTTCCGGAGAATGTTTTAATGCAACTGCATGCATTGAAATTTTAATATATCCAGTTTCAAATCTCATTTATTATTATTATTATTAAAATTTTCTTTTGTAAAACACTTAATCTAAGTGTGTTCAATCTATAACCCAAAATTTACCTTTTTTGAAATGTGTATATATATTTTTTATTTTTAAAATAGAGGAATTATGGTACTTTTTAAATAATGCATTTCTAAAAATGGTAAAGCTTAGGTCATAGATTAAATATATTTAGATTAAGAATTTTGTAAAAAATTTAAAAATAATAAATAGGATTTCTAGTCGTATGCATTGAAACAAACCTCACTTTCCTCTTTTAAGAAAATAGTATGACCACGACCAAGCAATTGCCTCATTGGTAAGAGCGATGGCCTACTTTGAGTAGATCTAAGGGTCAAATCCCCTCAAGCTCAGATCTCTTGGGAGCTTTCATCTCTCAATTTCTCTAGGAGCTTTAGTCTACCCATTAAAGTTGATGAGTGTAGCTTGTTGTCTCTCTTTACAAATTGTAAGAATGTTGCAAGGTTAAATTGTAATAGATATTGAAATGGTCATAAATATGCATGGTGAATCAAAAGAAAAAAAATGTTATGGCCAAAGGCCCAAAGCTACTAATGTTGTTCAATAAGCACAAATGGATCACTGAAAAATGGTTCCATTCACCTAACTTAGCAAAATTGAAACCCTATGCATTTGCCAAAAAAAAGGACAATTTTTATTCTACTATTTTCCATCAATTTTCACTTTCTTTAACATTTTTTTCGATTCCTTTACTTTGTTTGAACAAAAGATTCAACCACTTGTGTCCCATCTCCTTGTGCATGAATCCCAAGCATTTCATTTTTCTAAAAATTAAGATGGTCCAAAAATCACCTTTAATTACATATACACTACAAAAATTTTAGTTTTTTTGAACAAAATTTTCTTACAAATAGTTAATTTTAATTGCTAAATAAAATTTTAATTGCTAATAGCTGGTGGTACATGTCATACATAGGTCACTAAAAAGAAATTTAATTATCAATGGTTTGTGGATTTTTATATTTGGGTGTATTTGTTAAAAAAAAATAAGTAAAATTTTTCACTTTCCATGGCTATCTTATTTTTTATTATTTTTTACATTTTTTATATCTATTACCTTACTTTTCAATTATTTCTATGTAATTACCTGTACAATAAACTTATCTGTTTTAATTTATTCTCTTTATTTTTTATTATTATTCTTATTTTATCACATTATTTTTTTATTTTAAAAACTTTTACACTAAAAATATTGTATCCAAAGGTCTTATTACTTTCCAAATATACTCTTAAACAACAAAATTTTTTAAATTAGAAAACAATTATTGTAAGCTACGATGCTTCTAGCGTCATGGTCAGTGACTTTGCCTTGCATTGTAGGCAAACTTTGTTCAATTCTTGCCACACGCTCTTGGTGTGTGAAAGTTATTTGTCTTCTTGGAGTATGGAGATATTTCTAGATATCCCCTGAGAGTGTGTGAAAGTATTTATAGAAAAATTTCTTCATAGTGTGAGAGTTGTAAAGATACTTGATTGGAGCGGTCAATTGTCACATTGTACAAATATACCAATAAAAAAACCTATCATTATAAGCTAAGAAAACTTCTCTTGCCTAAGAGAGCATCACCATAAGGAAGTAAATTTTCCTTTTTTTTAAAAAAATATCATCATAAGTAATAAAATTTTTCTTCATTAATGCCATTTTCCCGTTTCGTTGTTAATAAAGGTTTTTTTTGGTTGTTAATACGAGTTGCAAAAAACTTTCTTTCACTGATACCATCCGATGCATAAACCGTGCGTGTCTATGCGTGCGGGAATGGCACGCCATGCACGCATCTTTATCCCCAGTAACAAATGCAGTTCGTATTTATATGCATAGTTGCAGTCATGGTATTAAAATCAAAATGGTCCACCACCACCTCCGATAGAGAAAGAGACGGCACCATTTTTCATCAATGAGATAAGACTTAAAAGAAACAAGGCCTGCACGTCTGAAATTCTGATCACCATAGCCAGCACATAAAAGAAAACTTAATAAACCCCTCGCAGCCTAATTTGCATGTCATGCTCGTGATCTATGAAACTGTGGTGATTGCTTATTTCACCAAAAATCCACACCCAAGATCTTCGTTTCCCTTTCATCGATCGATATTGACCCTCCAATTATCAGATTTTCATTTTTCGTCAGTAATATGTCCCAAGGAAGATGTTCTTGGCAGCAATTTGAGAACCACAGGATCGCAGAATTTTTGTTTATGTTCTAATGGAATCACATAGTCAAATTTATAGATTGGATGGTCGATTTGGATTGATATTTGTGCGAGTACGACGATTCTTTTTTCTCATGTAAATGGTGGAAGATGTACACAGTTTCTCCTGTTTGTACACCAGCGTAGCAACGTAAATTAGACGACGTCGGCTCGTCGCGTGCGCGTCGACAAATTAATGTCCGAGCCCCGCATCCCCTCAGCAGCCGAACTTCCATAACTAAGGCAAGTAAAAACTTCAACAGTCGAATATTCGAAATCCAATTAAAATACATGTATCACATTTATATATTCAGATCATTTATCGCAACGAAAAAAAAAATGCAACTTGAGTTGATGGAATTAGCTGTGTAACTGCGCATGATTTGAAGCATCCATTTCTTTTGGGCAATAATTTTGCTTAATTTTTTTTTGATGTCAGATAATTTTGGTTAATTGATCTTGCAGTTGTGTTTTTTTTTTTTTTTTGGATAATATGCAGTGCATGACTTTTGCTTTGGAGGGAAGCAGGATGGGAAGGGGGAGGCCAGTGAAAAATGGGCGCACATCCACTATATATGTTTGTAGGACAAAAAAATAATAATTTTATAATTTGAGGATGATTCACCTGAATTTCATTACCACCTACACGTAAGCGCTCTTATGAATTTATTGGGGCTTAACTAAATATTATCAAACTTACTAGAGCTTAACAGATTTTAAATTCGTTTTAAAATGCATTGATAAATATAAGTAAATTTGCCAGCCAAACATATGTAAGAGCTTTATCAAGATGGAAACACTGGTGTTTCTTGACTAGACTTGACACGATTGTAAAGTGTAGGCTTATGAATTTTCAATGAGCTTTTATAAGATCGTTAAAATTGGTTGTTTTGACTTAAACTAATTTGAAAAATTATTACACACGAGTAAAGTAGATTTTTGTCGTGTCTTAATGGATTTAATTAGATTTACAAAACTTGACAACCTTGATTGACAGATGTGACTAGTTTAATCAACCTTAACCAAACTTAGGCATCGTTTGGGGTCCACTTTGGACATTTTCGTTGAGCCTTTATTTCAAAAGCAATTTTGAAAATTTTAGTATTTCATTTTAGGAGTGCAACTTGAGCTGGGCTCAATCCGAACTTAGTCCACTGAACCCGAATTGAAATTAGGGGTAGAAATTGTGGCGGGTCGACCCATGACCCAACTTTGACCCAACCCGTTTTAATCGGGTAAAATAAATCTTTTTGACTCAGTATAGGGATGAGTCCGAAATTTTAACCCGAATTCAAAAATAGGGTCGAGTAGGTCGACCATGTCCTGATCCGAAGAGTCTGACCCGCCCCGCATATACTAATTTATTAAAAATTATAAGTCTATGTTTAAATATTATTATTATTTTCTTTCAAAATTCTCATTTTTTTATATTCAACAATAGAAGAATTAATTTATTCAGAATACAATATAAAAATCAATGAAATTTGTACATAAATAACCCTTACGTATAATTGTATATTAACCTATTTTAATAAACTTATACTATATTTTCAAATGTTTTATTTTCTTAATTATGTGTTTTTAATAATTAGTAAAATATTGAAGTATCTAATATTTAAATTTAGTATAGATGTATACTTATGTTTGATAGATAAATAAATTCTTAAAATTATCTTATTTGACTCGTATTTTTTACAAAACCAGCTATCCCGAAACCGGTCTAATACTAATTCGAAGTTTGTCCCGGAACTTATTAAAAAAAGTGATGATCAAACCAACCTTATCCCGACCCAATATAAAAAGAGGGTCAAACTCAAGTTTTAAAAAGTAGGGTCAAACCTTGACCCGGTATGGCCTACTCTAATTCCCAACCCTAATTGAAATACTATTAAAGTTGCCCTACTGTAGAACTCAAGCCCGATTTTTCAAGCTCGACCTAAACCCAAATTGAAAAGAACTTGAACTTGAGTTGAGGTAAATCCAAACAAAAATTATATAATACATATATTTTATATTTATTTTATATTTCATATAAATCTAGTTATATTCCTTTCATATATATTATATTTATTTTATACCATATATAAACATTATTTCTCCTTAAGTTAAATTATATAACAAAATATTTTTATATTTTCTTTTAGGAAAAAAGAGTTTGGTTTAGTTGTAGTTTCAAAATACAAAAGTGAAAACTATTTTTAGAACTCAAGATGTTTTATTTGGTATTTTAACTTAACTACTTATGTAGGATGTTAACATTTGGTCATTTCAATATGATATTAGTAGTTAGATGTTTAGTCTATCTAACATAAGTTTGTTGTAATTTATTTGACTTAATACTATGATTGTTGAATTTTTTTATTATGATTGACATTATAAGATTTTTATAATTAATTGTTAATGTTTATGTATATTGATGATATTAATATTAAATTACATAATAGGAAATAATATACCTTTTCATTTTCTAAAACAGGCTACTAGTTTACTCTTTTTTTTATATAAATGACTATTACTCTACTTAATATAAAGAGAATGTTTAAATGAGATTTTTCTTCGTTACATTTTTAAACACTCTTGAATTTTTGCTTAAAAATAGAAAAATATCATTTTTTATTTTCGTTAATGATAGATTTAAAGTTGAATAAGTATAAGATAGATAACAAATACGTAAAATAATTTCAATCCGAATTCTAGTCCGAAACTCAACCCAAGCTCGAATTTCAAAAATAGAGTTAGGATTTAAGTTTATAAATAGCGTTAGAGTTGAAGTTTTAGAAATAGGGTTAGAGTTAGGGTTGAAGCAAACTCGAGTATCGTGAGCCTGAGTGGTACCCCTAATTTTATTTATGGTTTTTTATTAAAGGCACCTAAGTGTTAGCCATTTTTTATTTTTAAAAATTTTAGTAAATATTATTTTTTGAATTTTTTTATTTCAAAAGCAAAATTTTGGTATTTATATAAGACAAGTTTTTACTTAAAAAATATATAAGACTAGTTTTACTATTTTTGAAAATTTATAGATATTTTTTTAATATTAAAAAGGTGCATTTTAGTTTTTGAAAATGCTCTTGTTTTTAAAAATTCAAAAAATCTACAAATTTTCAAAAATGTAAAATTTAGTACATATGTTAAATACACTAATATTAACAATTGTATTAAAAATTTTTCAAAAAACTTGATTTTTGCACCTGAGTGCACCAAGCTAAATGCACGAGTGCACCTTATGAATCCTAAGTTTAGGATCATTCACTCTTTTCGAATTTAAATAGCATATAAAAAATCCAAAAAAGCAAAAATTTTAACGTTTCTACGGAGGCTTTTATAAAAACTCAAAACCGCTATAAGCTTATCCAAATCAAGTAAAACTAAAGGTACTTTTTTTTAGTGGGGTTTATACAGCAAAATAATTGATGTTACAATCAAATGCATTCATATCTTTCACAACATGAAAAGAATTCTTATACAAATCCTTATTTTAAGAGAAATTTTGAAATTTTTGTACAAAACCTCCACAACATGAGAATTATAAACCCCTTGACATACCAACCGAGGCTAGCTCGGTTGGTCACCGACAGCGACGCAAATACTGCGTCGTGCTGTCAGTGCGGGTTCGAATCCCAGATGGGATTTTTGGCCCCAAAAAAAAAAAGTGTGGGAGCAGGTAGTCTCCTGGGTGGAGGGGGTGTGAGAGTAAGTAGTCTCTCAGTAGCCAGTTGGAAGCTGTGTCTTCCAGATTATTTTATGGAGCTATATCTCCAGATTTATTTGGAATGTTATGTGTGTCCCCAGATTTGTAAGAATGTTTCAGATTTTCAAAAAGTATAAAATGTGTTGAGATATATATAATTACATACCAATCAAAATTAAAATAAAATAAACCCCCCGACATGAGAGAACTGTGTAAAATCACGTTGTTTATCACGTTAGTAACTTTTGGAACGGCAACCCTGTATAATGAGGCGGTTGAGTTTACCACAATGGCATACGTTTGTTAATTTACATGAAAAGATTGGAAAGTGCTGTAATATGATAAAATAAAAATAAAAATAAAAATAAATAAGATAATTATGTAAACAAAATTGGAACATGTGAATAAAAATAAAATTGATGGTAGGTAAGTAATTAAAATATTAAATATTTTTTAAAAAATATACAAAGAAAGATGGGAAAGTGATTTCTTACCTAAGCTTGTTAACAGTTTTATTCCTCTATATTTCAAGTTTTCAACCCCGCATCTTATACGATGAAATTTTCACCAGAACACGGG
>JAXCLR010000050.1:11688561-11729891 GCA_035584095.1 Annona squamosa
CGGGTACTTCGCAACATACAGAACGCTGCGGACAATGCCTGATAAACGCGGTAAAAAAAAAAAAGAAAAAAAAAATTTCAAAAAAATTTAAAAAGCATGAAAGACGTCGCGATTTCTTTGCTCTTTGCTCCGCAGGGCCCCTTTGGCTGGCGCTCACGTGGCAGCAGCGTTTTGATTGGAGGGGAGCGGGACCATCCACGTGGCACCTCTGTCACATGCCAAAGCAAAAAATAGCCGTTGATTGTGACGGGTCACATCACATCCGTCAGAAACTCCAAAAGCACAGCAGAGGGTGCCTCCTCCTTGGCTCCCCTCTACCTTTCTGTAAGAAACAATAATAAATCGTTGCGTATTTATCACTCCTTTTGTATGGTATTTAGTTATTTATAATTTATAATTTATTTTGCATTTTCTTTTCACGTGTGTCCGAAAAGTGATAAAATTTGTGAAAATTTTTTTTAGATCTTTAAAATGTAAAAGAATGATTTGATATGATGATTTTTAAAATGGGAGAGAATGATTTGATATGATATAAGGTAGTAATAATAGGGAGTAAAAAAAATAAAATTGAAATAAATATATTAAACTAATGTATAGTTGTGGATAGATAATTAAAAATATGATAACAGTATAAGAAGAAGTAAAGAAATAATTAAAAAAATAAAATAATTGTGAAAAGTGCAAAGTTAAAATGAAAAATTTTAGATATTAACAAACATCCAATTTAAAATTATTATTTTTCATTTTCATTTTATGTTTATCTAGCTCATTTAAAAGTATTTGTGTTTTTATCTATAGTTTTTATTTCATGTTCTATAAAGATATTCCATTCAATGTATTCATGTGTGTGAATGTATTCATGTATATTAAGTTTCAGTGGTGTAAAATTTCATTTTTTATTTTTTTGACAAATTTTTATAGAATGGTTAATAAAGTATATTTTACTTCTGTATTAGGTTTTACCATTTGTGGATATTCACATATATTTTATTTTTTAAAAAATAGAAGTATTTTAATCATTTTAAATGACTAATATACCTTGTTTTAAAAAATAAAAAAGTACAAATTTCTAAAAATGTAAAACTTTATTAAATATATTTAGATTAACAGTTTTATAAAAAAAATTTATACCCCATTACACAAAGCTTTGTACACTGGCACACTAAATAACAATTCTTTTATAAATCCTTCAAGGCGGCTTGCTTGGTGAAAAAAACATGCCCACAGTGCAAAATAATAATAATAATGATAAGTTACATACTTCAAATTTCACACGTTCCATATAGAACGAGGGGTGAATGAAATGCAATTTTGGAAAAAAATTCTTTATTTTTAATATATAATAATAATATATTTTATTTTTATATAGTTTTTCATTTTTCAATATATAACAGCCTCTTTTATCCATCTTCCCCTCTCATTTACATTCAGCAGATATATGGGCGTATCTGGTCGTCCAATGTTATTATTGATTGGAAAAAGGTCGTGGACCAATCTCATTGCCTCCAACGGCTGAGATGATGACGTAAGCAGCAGTTAAAAGGGGCCGACGTTGCAACTTGAATAGTCCACATGGCGAACATGCAATGCAAGGCTATCCAGGACCGCTCGGCAAATAACGCGTCAGAAGGTGAAGAACTTGAAATCAAAGCGTTTAAAGGCACACAGGTGGGTCTTATTAATACAAGCCTAAGAAAATTAATATTTTGTTGCTTAATTTTTTATTAGTATATATATTTTACATCCATCTCAATTGATATTATAATCCAGCCATGGAGACATTCTTAATGAATATTATTAGTAATGACTAATGAGATACAATACTTATAAACTTTGGAACACACAAGCTCCTCTCTTACATTAGCCCTTTTCAAATATGGAAAGAAAATGACACATAAATGCCTGCTAACAAAATAAACCCACCAAATTTCTGTCCAAGATTCAAACAATTTCCATTTGAAGAGAAAAAATAAAAGCAACAAAAGTTACCACCGTTCTCGGTGGCTTTTTCTGCTTAATTGAGTTGAATGACTCATCCTCCTCCCCCCCCCATTTTTTTTTAATCTTTCGGAATTCATTTATTCAATCGCTAGTATCTTCCCTCTTATGCGTTAGTCGGCTCTCTTTGGAAATCACAAAACTTATTATTCTAAAACTTCTTAACTTAAAATTTCTTATTATCTGTGAGAATTATTTATTTATTTTTCTTATAAAATTATTCGACTGTTTAATTATTTATTCACACCTATCTATTCAACCGTGCTATTTATTTTAACTTAACTTTCTTTACTAATTATTATCCAAACCGCATCATGTTACTCTTTTTCATTTAAAAAAACTTTTTCTCTAAAAATTTTATCAAATAACAAACACACGTTAGAAATCGAACTATGCAAAAATAAATGATCAGGTGTCGACATCTCTATTTTTTCTGTGCTGCCCTGATATAAGGCACACTGAGCAAATCGTGATTTTACTAGGCAAGTTTAATGGCCAGCAGGTGCTTTTTATAAATTGTTCCTATTTTTAGATTTTTTATAATAATAATGGTACAATATAATTTCAACAAATCAAATAGGTAAAACAGTGAATGTTCCATGAAAAAAGATTACAAAATGTTTTGCCCTTTCGCATGATAGATTTTGATCATTCTTTATCTCCCCGTTTAGATTTTATCCGGGTACCGACCAATTTAATAATTTATTACTATTATTGTTTATGTTTTCTTTTTAACTTTGCATGGAAATGTACACTTGTTATCATATTAAGTATCGTACAAATGAATGGTATCAAAATTGTTCATTCACAAGAGACATGAAAATCATACTATGAGTGTATATGAGAAATGACAGAACTTTTGATAAAAAAATTTTAGCGTAAAATTGTATGAAGTGTGAAAAATGATATGATATGATACGAGAAATAATAATGAATAAAAAAAAATTAAAATAGACAAATTAAATATATAAATAATTGTGTGGAAATGATCGAAAAGTAATTTAGCTGTATAGGAAAAGAACGAAGAAATAATTAAAAATAGAATAGTTACGGAGAGTGAGACATTTTTAGAGAGTGTCTATTATTATAAAAATTTTTGAATTAAAACTTTTTAATATAAAATTTTTTGTCCCCCAAATTAATATATTTTTTAATTATTTTTTATTTATTTCTATACAATTTTATACAATTATCCTACTTTTCAATTATTTCTACACAATTTTCCGTATATCTAATATATTTGTTTTAACTTTATTATTTTTATACATTTATCATCACTCTTATTGTATCATATTATTTTCTTTTATTTCAACAACTTTTATACTAAAAAAAATTTAATTAAAAGTTTGACCATTTTTAAAACACCGAGTTCATAAAGTCTCCAATTTTAACAAACACTGCTAGCGTTCTCAACTGGCGTTTATAAAAATGAAACTGTCACGTCAGTGGGAAATATAAATCGTTATTGGTTCTTTGTTGTCGGAGACTTGGGAGTCGCAAGTTCCAAAACGTATATAAATACTTGTAATTTTGTGCTGACCTCAAGGAAGATGGGGTTAATTAAGAAATCTCCAGAGCAGCAGTATATCATCCAGGGCACCAAGGCGGAGTATCAAAAGTTATTTTCACCTAGTTATGAGTCCGAGCTGCCTTCCAGGGAATGGCATTTAACTGCACTTAACCTTAGAAGAAAACTAAAGAGGAGAGAGAATGTTGTAGTGTGTAGGTGTGGGAAAGGGCTAGCAGCAGCAGCAGCGGCAGAGGCAGAGGCAGAGGCAGACAGGCCTGCTGCGCTCTCAGCGGCTCTGATACAAGCCGCTCGAATCTACTTCCCTCTTTCCCTTCCCTCCCTTTTCTAGCGGCTTTTATAAAAGAGGTCCCCAGCGCCACCGCCACCGCCACGCCCCTCTTATCTATCCTCCTCCTCCTCCTCCTGCAGGACCACAAAGCAGCATGCACACGCAACTATTTACAAAAATCCAAATACCACCTTCTCTAACTTCTCTTTCTCATCAGTCATCTCATCACTAGATTTCCCGCCCTGCCAAATGTGCCCCATTTTCTTTTTATGGGCTGTACTTGCAAGGAACCGATTCGTGCGAACCTTGTAGACCATTTTGATAGTAAAATTAAAATTCATCAATCGTTCACATTGTTGATAATGTTTGTTTTAGAGGCATATTCGATGCATTTTTTTAGTTTTTGATATTTTTTCTTTTCATTTATATATGGGCCCAAATGTATAAGTTTCATGTACTACCAATTTCAAAATTATTGTAATATTTTTCGTAAACTTTTTAAAAATCAATAATTTTCACCGTGAAGAAACAAAAAACATCAAATTTTTTTTAAAAAGTTGCCCAGATGCTATCGAGCATCTTTGTTTTAATATAATATCAAAAATTATGTGTCATTATTGCTTTAAGTTGTTTGAAAAGTGATAAAATTTTTAGACGAAAAAATTTTCATATAAAAATTTTCGAATTTAGAGAGAAAAATATGATAAGTTATTGATAAAGAATAAGGAAAATAAAGTTAAAATAAATAGATTAGTTATGTGAGTAGTTGTATATAAATTATTCAAAAATAAGATGTTTGTCTAAGAATATGTGAAACATAATTAAAAAATAAGATAATTATTGAAAATGAAAAGTTTTGGCTTCCCACTCTTTTAATTGTCAAATACACCTTTAATGCATATATGTATATATATTTATACAATTTTTATGAAAAATATTTATAACTAGCTATTTATGAAATCATTCATCCACAGAAGAAGAATGCGTTAAAGAGCTTATACATTGAATTAATAGCTTTGAAATATATATCAAATAATTATATGACGTTTATTTTATATCTTTAAACAAAATTTATGAACATCTTTGAAGAAACAATTTGCAAACCGGCTAGCTGAAGCGAATTTTTCTTTTAACGAAACGCAAAATTTAGTTCTAATCATATAATTTAATTATATATGTGTTTTGGGAGCAAGTATGATATACGGCCGGTAAAATATGATCCCATTTCCGATTGATCTAAATAGCTATTTTAAAGTGATTTTTTTAATTTGTCGTTAAATTGTTAATTTAAATGTACCTATTTATAAATGAATTTTTATTATTTTTGAAGAAATATATAATTTAAAACACTGATATATTGTGGACATTTTCAAATATTCTCATATTTAAAAATTCAAAAAAATATATACATATATCCACAGCCGATAAAATTTGGTTTTTATATTAACAGTTTTATAAAAAATTAAAAATATGTTTTTGCTCCCACTTAATTTCTGAATTTATATCGAACATGATGGGGGTTTGAAGTGGGAGTGGGACCCTTTCATGATCTTGATAGTCTTGAGGAGCATGGTACAGAAATTGTTGCATGATAAAATCATAAAAACGAAGAAGACATTTGTAGGGGAAGGGAGAGAATCCAAGATGAGGAGAGTGTCTTGGATAATTTACGGTTTTTCAGTGGGCGAATGCCATTCGCCAATGCCATCTTTTTCACAGGCCGCTGCTGCTCTGCTGCAGCAGCTGCTGCTGCTTGTGAGGCCATTGGTGGGAACAGGTGTTTTTCAGAAGGCAGCCATGCACCGGCCACTACTACCATCTTTGGTATTATCCCCAACCCTCTCTCTCTCTTTTCCTTTTCCCCACCTCTAAAATGTTAGAAACTTACCCTTTTTATTATCTCACTATTATTTTATTGCATTGCATCAGATGCAGGGATGTGGATGTGTGAAATGCTGTAAATGTCAATCCTTCAGGATAGAGTTGTGATTTGATGAGCTTCCTTATCTACATTGAACTCTTCTATTCATTCTAGATGGGTGGCAGTGGTATGTGCACAGATAGACGTGTTTCATTCTACTATTATTATTATTTAAAAAAATAGTTTAGCTTGTTATCGAATGATATGACTGAATGCCATTTAGAGGTTTGCTCCAATCAGCCTTGGACATGACTTTGTGCTGCAGCGAGGGGAACTTGATCTTGGAATGGGCATCTTACTTCAATTCCTTAAACTATCTACTTGAACAATATCAAGACGTTTAATGAGATTTAACCTAATGTCTTATTTTGGGCTATTTTAATCTTTTAAAACTCTGACGTTTCTTGGTTAGTTACAGGAATGGGCGATGTAATATGAATGCATATTGGATTTATTGGCCATCTACTGTGCAGTGAAAGACTTACTAGTCAACTTCTGTAATATCGAAGCTTTTTGGGCTATGGTCCCATCCCAATGGAACAACCAAATCAAATCCCCCAACAGGCTATTTTCGGTGAAAAGTAAAACCTAATATGACAAATCATCTAATATGGAAGCTTTTGGTGCAAAATCTTCCGTATTTGTTTTACATTAATTAAAATTCTTCCATAGTGGCATGATTAATTGACTTATATGCAATAATTTTGTTAGTTGTTTTTGCTATTTTTACATTATGAGAAAATCAACATTCTGCAGCATAGTTTTAGCAGGGATTAATTCTTTTTATTGCAAAAGATACTCATTAGTCACCACAATAATTATTGTCTCTAACAGACGCTTGGTGCAAAGAGTAACTTTTATCGAAAATCCAAAAAATATTGTCACTAAAGCACCACTTTTGGTAGCAATTAAAAAAAAATTCTTGCCAACCTTTTGTGACATACTTACTATCACAAGCTTAGTGACATCATATGGAAAAATTATACATAAAGCAACAACATATTCAGATTCACTAACTGTCAATTTTTAGTTGTGATTTGAACTCCAAATTTCTTTTGCTTTTTAAGTCTTCACAAGATTTTCTTAGCTGTTGCCCTGTGGGTTCCGGTAGCTTTTAATACCAGTTAATCCTACTTTCAGGAACCTTGTGGGTTATTCCTTATGCATATCACCATGTACAATTCTGGGGGCTATTCAATTTTTTTGTTATTTTGTGCATAACTACGAAGAGAGCAGGGATTAGCAGTCTTTAACATAAAATAAAGGCTGTAAATGGATGGTTCAAATGACGATTTCTGCAGAACAGCAGAATGATCAATGCCATCCCTAGTGTTAGTTCCTTATGGCACAAATCCATGTTTGGCTGTGATTTTGAACTGACTTATATTCCGTACATATGGTGTAAGAGTCACCACCAATTATTTCAGTAGGATTTGATGAACCTAACTTCCAGTCTCTGAATTTTTCTGGTTAGTGATGTTATTGGTGTCTGCCATTGTCAACATGAAAGCTGATACTCTGCATCTGGCAGAGTATGATGATTGGTTAGTTGGCGCTAAAAGACTTTACACATGTTTGCCAATAATTCAGTGTTAATTCCAAGCAGTGAGTACCAACTTAAGACTTTGTCAAGCAAAGGGAAGATGGTTAGAAGAAAAAAGAATAAGCAAAAGGAAAAGAAAAATCACAGTTTGTTAGTTTAAGAACTGGAATGACTATTTTTTTAGATGGGAAATGATTTATGAAGTGCTTTGGAACAATTTAATTCAGCTTAATAATGTTGTATAGAAACAGCTTCACAGCCTCCATCTAACCAAAAAGACATGACAATTTTGCAGCCTGTACATAAACACAGCACTACTAGATTATTAAAAGGCTATGCTTAGTTAAAATTTCTCTGTCCTTCCCTTCTATTCTTTGTACTTGTTGTGGCTATATTCCAAACTGAAGAAATTTGGAGATTGTAACAGCCTGGATTCATAGGAAATGAACTGTTTTAGTAGGTGTTATGTAGCCCTTGGAACACCATGCACCTTTAAATGCTGTTTTATTCACCACTTGTCATGAAACTAGGAAAATGTTAAGAAGGCACTAAATCTGTGTTGATTACAATGTCAGTGTAGTCCACTTATACCATGGACTGGCATAATGACTCTGATGAAGTGGATTAGGTAAACTCGCCTGTAACATGCATTTAACTATATGAACTTGTTAAGTAGACCCATAAATTCGTGAACTTTGCGCATGCATTTTTGCAAGGTTGTGATTGAAAAAAGGTGTTGAAATTAATAAGCACCACTAAGGTGGGTCTTGTTATCGTTATCATCATCCGAACATTTTCCCAACTAATTTCGGTTAGTTACATGAATCTGTTTCTTTCGTTTCCCCTTTTCATGAGTTATATCCTCTTTTGTCAGATTTCTTGCATCGAAACACGTGGATTACAAGGTTTTTGTTCATGTTGGTTGCTACTTGCAATGCACATTTTACTTTGCTGTTCACCTTTTTTTTTGTGGGCATTTGCTAAAATCATTTACTGCTAGTTGATTTCATGAGCTTTATACTGTATTCCTGTGGTTGTTTCTGCCTAATGGACAACTTGGATCTTGCAAGCGTGGCTGGTTTGAATTTGATACATGATGTAAAATAGAGAGTTCATTTCCTCTTGGTTGAACAGTCATTGCAGTTCAGTCTATGTTTAATGGAGCCCGATTATATACATCATCATATATTTTAGGTTAAAATACAACATTCATTTATTTTTATAATTAATTATATTTTTTTGATTTTTTCTTCATAAACATGTTATCTAAGTGCATTCAATTTATGTACAAAATTTTTCCATTTTACAATATTTTTATATATTTATTTTTTATTTTTAAAAATTCAAGTATTTTAAGGGGTGAAAAATGACTTAAATGCCCTTGAAATTGATGAGTTTTTAATAAATAAAAAACAAATATATACAAGTATTGTGAAATGGTAAAACTTTGTATATAGATTAAAGATACTTAAATAAACATGTTTATGAAGAAAAAAATCAAAAAAATGTAACTAATTGTAAATATATTGAATATTGTATTTTTGTCTAAAATACATCATGGTGTATATAATCATACTCCAAGTTGGGGATTTTGTTACATTAAATCTAATTTGGTGTCAAATAAGTGGGGGAAGTGTCATAGGCTATATAATGATTAAAATTTTTTGAGCTTTTTTCAAATATACCTATCATGTTTGACTCTAATCCCAAATATACCTACTATATTTTTATAATCCCAGATATACCCATTATGTTTGCAATTAATTCCCAAAATGTTCATTCCGTTAAAAACCGTTAATTAAATTTTTGTAAATGCCCAAAATACCCTTGCTATAAAATAATAAAAAATGAAATTAGGGCTCTTCGAATTTAGAGCTCATCCACAATTAGGACATCAGTTAGTTATGAAATTTAATTTTTTAATTATATCCAAAATCTAATGGGCATATTAGTAATTTCACATGTTAAATAAGTTAATTCACAAATTGAGTGTTTCTGGGATGAACTGCAAATGTAGTGGGTATATTTGGGATTAAGGTTGAACGTAATGGGAATATTTGAGAAAAGCCAAATTTTTTTATATTAGCAGATCATTTATAATTGCATACAAGGCTATATAATGATAAGATTTTTAATTTTAGTGGATCAGTTATAATTGCTAGTATCAACTAAGAATGAATGTCATGGTCGATTGGATTCTGTTAAGCCATTAGAATCTAAGGCAGATCCTCAAACAAAGTAGAAAACTAACTGTATATTTCTCTAACCCGATGGTGAGCGAGTGCATAAAAATGTTCCCTTAATGAAATGTTAGGCCCATTATCCTGTGCTCACAAATTCGAACCATGCAGACAGATGTAGGCGCAGTCAAGCATGCGACAGAGGTCTGCTGAGGTTCAAATTGGCCCCTACCTGATGTGCATGTTCAGCTGTGGTATGTGCAAGACCAGAGATCTCTCCATTCCACAGAGTAACTAGATGACGTAAACTGATTATCCACTTACCCATTTCATCTTTACATTTCACCCATATGCCCAACTCAGGGAAGTGCAGAAGAATCAAACAAATCCACTGAGTTGAAGATCCCACCTCAGCAGCCAGTGGGCTTAACCCTTTAGCTAGTCTGTTTCTTACTGTAAATTTTTTTTTAAGATTTTGTTTACCCAAAATGCATAGCTGTATGCTTGATGTGCCATGTGCAACAACTGCTAGGAAGCTCCTGATCAGGTGGACCCCACCTAGATGGCCTGGACCACAAATTAGGACAGTCTACATAATAGGTGGTCCACGCTCATGCCTTAATTACAGACCATTATCATATTTGGTTGGTTTTATTATCTTTTCACTATACGGTTCTAACTATTGCCATTCACTAGGTTAAAAAGTACAAATATTCTTATAATTTATTAGAGAAGGGTATGTTCTTTTGCCAAATTCTTTAGTTTGTGGATGTGTTCTTCGGTTCTTCCTTCTCTAGGATACATTGTGCCCCATCTACGACACATTGCAGTACAAGTATGTTGTAGCAACAGTGTCAGATAGAATCTGTGAATAGAGAAACCAGTGTAGTAGTTTATGGTCATAATTTCACATATTTGAAATGTTTTCCATCCTGTAATAGGATATGAAATTTTCACTTACAGCAATCTGTAACTTTCCTATCTCTCGGCTTTATTTTCACTGTTGCTTCTCTGGAGACTCTGCCAAACTCCACACAGCCATGCCTCTGCAACTTTCGTTTAGAGTAAAAGTAGGGGGAGATGGTAAAAAAGGCAATTGGAAATAGGGAGGGGATGAAAATATCATGTGTGTTTGTCACAGTTCTTGATGGCAGTGGCCCATGTTTTGATCAATTTTTGGAATACATTGTTGATGGGAGTGGTCTGAATTATCTTTGTTGTTAGTTATTGTTGTTATGATGATGATGATGATGTTGGTACATTAACACAGAAATTTCCACCCATCTCAAACGAGTGGCCATTATGAATGATTGGGTTTTTTTCATGAATGTTGCTTTTGATCAAATCCCAGAGATCCTCAAAATCCTAACCACCCAACATTTTTCCATATCTCTTCCAAAATTTGTCTAGACAGCTGAGACTGTTGAATTATTTTATACTTGGACAACAACAGAGACGCCAATCATCTGACTCATGGTTAGGATGCTAGGATCGATATTCCAGCAACATGCATGTTTGGCAAGCCACTGCCATTTTGAAGAGCAGTGATAAACGCAAAGAATAGTGGCCCCTAACACTAGGGCCAGAGGGGAAAAAGTGAGGCATGGGGCATGTCTGTCTTTAACATGTTGTGGAATGCCTTTACAAAAGGTCCAAGTTCTCTGTTCTTAGTAACAGGCCCAAATCATGCTGGCAATATTTATATATTTGAAAGGGAGGTAAAAATAAAAGGCAAATAAAGAAGAAAAATGTGACAGCAGTAATGGAGATTCTTCTGTCAGTCCACAGCCCTTTGCTGACGATTGAATGAGTTTGGTTCCATAGTACAACCTTGCAGAACATGAAAATGGGAAAGTGCCATCAATTGTGGAAATTACTGGACTGTCCTCTGTTGATGAAATTACAAAACTAGTCCCTGCATTTGGACCTTGATGACCAGAATACTCCCAAGTAGTCCATCTTTTCACTCTGGTAGGTTTCTATGAAAATAGGAGTTGCAGGCTATCAATTTATTTCAATGGTGGGAACAGACATATAGTTTAAAAAAAAAAAAAAAAAAAGATTAGAGACTGAGTATGGCAGCAACTGACTATTTCCTGGATGGAAGTGTAGTGAATTATTTGAACACTTGAATGGCATTTCGACAAGCATTTATACTGCATTTTACACAACCGAATATGGTGTGTTGATTTTGCTTTTGGATCCTAGTACATTTTGCCAGAAGAGTCGTTTTAAGTCCTAAGGCATTTTAAGAAAATATAGCATCTGTCAAAATGTTTTTGTCACTATTATTGCTTTGAATAATATTCATCACATGTCAGTAAAACTGGTATTCTGCTTATTTGATGTTTTGTTTCATTTGTCAATTTCGAGTTCTGGTTTTCCTGTGAACTCTTGGATACCCTAGCCATTTAGTAATTGGGAAAGGAGGTGGAAAATCTTATTCTTTCTTTTCCTATCCCCTTTTAATGATGTGATTTTTGCTGAACTTTTTTTTTTTCATTATCATCCATATTATCTAAATCATTACCCTGAATAATTTTATCTCCATTATTACTAATATATTAATCAGTATCATTTATCTTTTCATCCAAAAGCCTGCATATTTTATTTCGATTTATTTTATTTTCAATCATTATGTTATTTATTTACAATAACAACTATCACATCATTTCCTTTTTTCCACTTTCGTACCTCTTCTATGTATTCCTATCTTCCATGAGGAATGAGGAAACCTTTTTTCCACTCAATTTCCATCCTTACATACTATAATCCTACTGATTTTTTTTTTAGTCGTTTTATTTATAGCCATGATCGTTTATCATATCACATCATATAACGTCATTTCATTTATTTCTAATGAATTTTCCATTTTCATTTTTTATAACTTTTTTCAAATTTCCAAATGGACCCTGAGATGGTTTGCGTAAACATGTCTTTGATTTCACTGCTAACACTTTTATCTTGCTGCCCAAGACGAGCTTATGGTTTTACTGATACATTTAAAAACGAATTGTACCTTGAGGCTTCTATAAGGTTCAAATTCAGCAAAAATATCATTGTACTTAGTAAATCATGATTTCTGAAAATCCTTGATCACCAGATGCTTTAACAAGTTGAAAATGTTCTACAATTCTGTGAGACTCATGTGATTGCCAACTGGTGTGCTATTTCTCTATAGTTACGAATGCCAGATCCCTGCCATAGCAGAAAATATACTACAATGCCAGATACTGATTTTCAACTTTAGTGGCTATGAACTTCAACAAAGGTTATGAGCATACATCTGTTTAATATATGAATTTGTCTGTTTAATTTCTGCAGCAATCCTTTATTTCTTGATACAAATTGTTGCTTTAAATTTATATGCTTCGTTAGGCTTAAATGTCTATCGAACTTGCACCTGTCCAATTGTCCATATCATTTATAATTACAGGTTATTTGCAACATAAGTGGGTTATCTACATGGATCTCTTTGTTTGATTCCTGTATATCTTTAGCACTATTCTTGGTGAGCTCAGACATTTTCACATCATAGCATCTGCCATGAAATCTATGGAACCCAAAAAACTGAAAACAGGCTTAGGATTGCATTGCATGGTATCAAGTTTGTGCTCAGCTAATCTACAATATCTAGATACATCTAGTAGCTTACAATGGCCATGCACATACATATCTACAGCAGAATGGTAGTAATTGTATGCTATAAATTGCATCCGCTGCATCTTCAACACTTGCATCTTTTATGCTGAGTCCTTAACTGCTTCACATGACCCCTTTAATACTCATGAGACAGAAACGACAGAAGACGCCGCAACAATCATATAAAGTATATGCATGTGTGATTGTAGGGTAATTTTTCTTGTGAGTAAATGCAATATCTTCAGAACCCTTATGGCAGTGCAGCAATTTCCTTAAAAAGAAATAGGCATTCAACTGTCATGCCCTTCCAAGGCCCCATTAAACACAGTTAAAAATCTCTGAAACAAGCTCATCTTCCTTTTCTGCCCCAAGTGGTAAAAACGAGGATACCATCTGGCCTATTTATATCTCTCGTTGTCCTTGTTTTGGTACTTCGCATGAAACCTAAGAAAGAAAAGGCAAGTACCATGATTCCCCCCACCCATCTTTCCATCTACCTCGTTCTCTTCTAGAGAGAGGCAGACAAAGATGAGGAACCGTTCATCAAAACAACCCAAGGAAGTAGAGAAGCTTAAGGTGAAAGAAGAGCCACAACTTTCGGGTGCTTACATTCGTAGCCTTGTGAAACAGCTCACCTCTTCAAGGACCAAAGACCCCATGAACAACTCGAAGCCCCTTAACAATGTCTCTTCAGGTGAAGATGACTTCCCTCAAAACCTTCAAAAATTTAGTGAAGGTTTTGGAAGCAGCCCATGCCAGTCACAACCACAGCTGCAACAACCACCACAGCCCAAGAAGCAGGTTAGGAGGCGGCTCCACACCAGTAGGCCATACCAAGAGAGACTGCTCAATATGGCTGAGGCCAGGAGGGAAATTGTGACCGCACTCAAATTCCATAGGGCTGCAATGAAACAAGCAAATGAACAGCAGCAGCAGCAATCACAGCCACTGCATAGCCTACAGCCAGAGCAAGACGCTTACTGTCCACCACCTTTAGAGCCACATGATGAGATGAAGTGTGGGAAGAGCCCAAGAATCTGCCCACCAGACTACAATAGCAATCCTACTTTCTCAAACTACCTCAACAGCTACTCTTTTGCACCTTTCTCTTCCACTTTTCCCAATCCCGCTCCTTGTGCATGGACCTCTCCAGTGAATGCACCCCTCCCCATTTACGAAAATCTCAATTTTGCTCTCCCTAATCAGCCTTTAGGACTGAATCTCAACTTCCACGATTTCAACAACATTGATGCTTCATTCTACCAGAACAATAACCATCCCTCAATCTATGCATCATCATCATTGTCATCATCATCATTATCATCATCAGCAACATCTCCTTCTCCAACCTTTACAACATGCACTGATGCTCCATCTGTAAGCAGTCTGCCCACTCCAGGGGCCTTCCACCCTACAATGGACGATGAGGAGATGGCAGAGATCCGGTCGATTGGTGAGCAGCATGAGATGGAGTGGAACGACACACTGAACCTTGTTACGTCGGCGTGGTGGTTCAAGTTCCTCAAGACCATGGAGATCGGACAAGAGAGCAATGGAGAGAAAAGGGTGGAGAATGGATCCAACCTGTTTGACGAGGTCATGGACATCCCAGCTTGGTTGAATGATGGTGCTGTGGGGAATGCTGGTGAGGGATGTTTCCTACCGCAGCACCTGGATGATTTCTATTCTGATGATTTGTTGCAGGATACTGCGTTGCCATGGTAAGTACAAAAAGAAACATGCTAATTCAGATGCATTCATAAGTTTCAGAGGCTAATTAAGTAATTAAAAGAGCAATGCTTTTGAGTAACTAAACTCATGGGTGGGGTCCCACACATAACAGCCAAGCCGATTTGGGTCTTTTTGAGAATTTGATGCTGCAGCAGAATTCCTTCTGAGTACTGAGATTCTGAAGGAATTTTGGCAAGTTGGCCAGGTGAGATGGGTCCTCTGCTTTATGAATCGTGTGGGGTACAAGCTCTAAATCATTTTGCTAAGCATTAAAAAAATGGAGCAAAGGGGGAACGTATGCTTTATGGGCCATTCGCCCTTCTTTAGGAACATAGAAGAAAATATTTATGTCAGCTTACCATGTGGTTACACGAGTTTTGAAAATGATGCAGTGTGCATGTCATGGTTTCAATTTGCTTGACTTATTTTAGTGGGAATATTACTAGAGTCTGATTCTTTTGTTTGGGTTTTTCGCAGCATGGATATTGGTGAGATTGACGGGATGGATGCTGAATGGTTAGCTTAGTGATATCTAATCATTTTTGTTACCAGGATCTGTTTTTCTTTTTCTTTTCTTTTTAACTCTTTTTATATCCTTATGCCATTTTGCTATTGCAAATAAAGCGAGCGGTGGAAATAAATGTAATGAGGAAAGGAGTCGAGGCTTCTTACAATTTTTAATGCTCTCTCTCCCCCCCCAAAAAAGGGGCTTGGGGCAGATTAGTATGTAAAATGTATGTGATTCAACAACCCTATCCTACCAATTTGTGATAAACAATTAGAGGAATGGGCCTAAATGTATGAATTCCAAATTTATGGCAGATGCCAAGGAGTGCAACAGCAACATAGGTTGGTTCTGGTCTAATCCAAGTTATAAAGTGTCTCTCAAATCCAAATCATAACCCGTTTTCTAGAACTTCGACCGAATTTATAAAATTGAACAGCAACTAGAACAAATAATAATAGTTTCTATTGAAGTAATATTCTTCCTGGCCGAGATTGACTCACAGATTTAGCTAGCTAGTACTGTAATTACCATGAATGTTGATTATTTCACAAGATCGATTTGTGTGCGTTGTATGAAATATATCAATTCATATAATGTGAAATTTCTTATTTCAAAGAAATCTCCCCATGAGATAACAAGGCTTAGATAGCTTCGCATAGCTTCAAGCTATACGACCATTCGCAGGCTCTAGTGCAATTTTCCTGGGCTGTCAAAAAGCGTTTTTTTTTTTTTAACCCGACTTCGGGCTAAATGCACTTTCGAGCTTCCCTTCCCCTCCCCCCACACCCAGCAGAAAAAGGGGAAAAAAATAAAATAAAAAAAATCACAAGAAGGGCGCGAATCTGGTGAAGTCAACACCACGCTAACCCTATGATTTAGGGTTAAGGAATAATGGTCCAGTTAAGTTAGGGTTGAGTTTAGTTTGAAAATTCCGGTAAAGATTGAAACTTTTTGATGTCTTGCCTCTATTTAATTAGGAGTGTTCAGCTGTATACAAAGGACTTGAATGGAATGTCAAAGAGATAGAGATAACTTTTCTAATTTTTAATATAATTTACCAATTTTCAGTTCTTAACAAAATTGATTTTTATATTTTGAATACTACTTTTTTCAATCTCAAAATAATTTTTATTTCCTAATGCACACACTTACACTTCATTCAATCATGTCAAAGAGATAGAGATAACTTTTCTAATTTTTAATATAATTTACCAATTTTCAGTTCTTAACAAAATTGATTTTTATATTTTGAATACTACTTTTTTCAATCTCAAAATAATTTTTATTTCCTAATGCACACACTTACACTTCATTCAATCCCTTCATCTCATTTATACCATATTCCATCCTTTCATATACACCCCTTTTAAGTTTCATCGTGGTGCACATTTGAAAGTGATAAATGTTGTAATCAGGTTATATAGAAGTGGAGTTCGCAACTTTCTTAATTTTTAAGAATTTGATTTTTTATGAAAAATTTAATTCATTCATTATATTTAACATCATTTATTTATTTATGAGATCAAAGTTTTATCTAGATCAAGTATATTTATAGGCCAAATTTGTTGGAAAAATATATATTCATGTATAAATTATGAAAAATGCTTAATTTTGTTCAAACATATATTAAAATATAGTAATACTTTATAGAATCATTTATCCACATAGTTGTAATATATTAAATTATTTAAATGTTGAAAAAAACTACTTAAAATTGATATTTTATCACGAAACTATTTTATTGTATTGATTTTATACATTCATATATGAGCCGCATATACAATGAGACTAAATAAATAAAAAAGTTTCTAAGATACTACAAACGATACTAAATATGATAGATGAAGTGTATTTTCCATCACATATTAAGATTTTAAATATGGATGAAGTTACATAAAAAAAGGTTTCATAGAAGCAGGATTGAGATATATATACACACACACGCATAGGAAATTGATCTAATGCATACAATTACACCATACAATCTATGTGAAATGAGACTCATTTCATCATGAATAGGAAATTTACTTTAGCTATTGTATTTAAAATTATTTACTTTATTAGTATATTAATTTTTATCCAAATCAAACATGTGAATAAGCTCCCTCTTAAAATAATGCAAAACTAATATAATAAAATAGTTTAACATAATTTTCAATTTTAAAGTGGTATTTTCAATTTTAAACAGTTTAAAATATGATTTTTATATAGATAAATGATTATATAATATATTATTGCATTTTAATACATGTGAAACTTATTTTTAAAGTGGACTACGCTATAATTATGATGTAGTCTAATTGCACATGAACACACACATATATATATATATGGAATTGATCCAATGCATATGATTGCACCATTGTAAATGGGCTCTATTTAATCATAAAATCATTATCTATATCATACATTATATTTTAAATTATTTATTTTAATAGCATATCAATTTTCATTCAATTTAAATATATGTGCCCAATCTAAAAAGGACACAAAATCAATGTAATGGAATTATTTAATTTAAATAAGAATTTTAAAATGATATTTTCAACATTTAAACCATTTAAAACATAATTCCTACATGAATAATTGATCATATAAAATATTAATACATTTAAATATATGTTGGCCCTACTTTATAGCAGATTACACCATATCTACAATGCAATTATACTGCAGTGGAACATGTATATACACACACTTTGATCATTAATGATATTCAAACCATTGAATATTTCGAAGTTTAAATAACTAGGAGATTATGTTTCATACAAATCAAACATGCTTAAAATTAACATAATAAAATATTGACTTTCACCGTGATGATGTGTAAAATTAACATAATAAAATATTTGATTTACATATTAATTATAAATTATATATTTAGAATGTTTAAAACATCAATTTTATGTGCTTAATTAAATTATTTTACAAAGTATTGTTATATTCTAATGTATCGATAATAGATATAAGTATTTTTATTCATTGCTTTTATATTTTTAAGCAAATATGGTCACATCAAGAATCTAATTAAAAGGTTGTTTATTACTATGGTAAAACAAACGATCTAAATAATATGACCGATTGAAATTTGATGCCATCATCAAGTTAGCCCTAAAATGGGGGCAGCACTGTGAAATCTTCAAATGTGAAGCCATCATTTTCCATTATAAAAAAAAAAAAAAAAAAAAAGCCACCATTGAAGTAAGTTTGGGTACAAAAACTCTTCTGCACTAATTGAAATTATCAGAAAACATGAAGAGCAATATCAGTAGTTTCTGTCACATGAACTTCTCCGGAATTTCTCCCCGTCGAACAACCCAGCTTCCCCAAGTAGAATGTAGAGAGAGAAATGCATATGTTTATGGTTTTTGTAAATGTTCTGAACAAGCGCATCTGCCATGGTCGAGTTGTTGGATTACTAATATCTTTTCGATCTGTTGGAGACCATAACAGTATTCCCGTGACTGTGTCGCCATTGAAGAATAATATTTCAGCTAATTTGTTAAGATGTTTGATCGGCTTGTTCTTATCTCCCACCGGTTTACGTCATTCCAAGAGCACATCCCATCGATTTCCCACAACCGCCTGTCGGTACCTCAAACCGGCCGGGTCCTACTGCCATGTCCATGACTTAGATGGGACGAGAATGTTCGGGGGAAAAAGTGTTGTCTTGTATTCAGAATGGGTAAAACTATAAAGGAACTGATAAAAGTTATATAAGATTGAAAGGAGTAAGTTATCATTTTTCGAAAATGAGAAAAATATTTTTAAATAACTAACAAGAGATGGAGGATTAACTCCGATTATGGGTCATCTCATATTAGGGCTTTAAATCTTAATTATTTTGTGATGCTCCAGTTTGAATTCTTGTGGTCTGATCGATCGATCGATCATGCAATGGTAGGGTGACCACAAAAGAGTTTTGGCAGCAGATACAGATAAGCTCAAGCACGCACGCATGCAGCGCAGGAATCCGGCGTCCACGGATACATGTCATGCGCGCATCACGGCGGTTTTGAAACAGAAAAAGGCCTGCAATCCACACGCTTCTTTCGGTGGTTTGAACCCCATCCGCAGGTGCTTGACTTAGCCACACTTTAATTACGCTTGTTTGCCTGCCTCCGTCTCGCTACGTATATATGAACCCGGCACGCAAGTGATCAAAAACAGCCGCTTGTTGTCGCATTCATCCATGGATATAGGTACATATGTGTTACATCCTAGACTTCTCTTTTAGATGCGTGGGGAGATCCTTCCTACACCGTATATATACTTTCTTTTCTGACGTGTGACACTACAGGAATACAAATTTTTACTCAGGAGATGCTTTTGTAAAATTCTCTTTTCCATGGAACCTTTTTTTTTTTCTTGATTCCATGGAACCCTTTGTTTTCAATATTTAAATAGTTGATAAAAAATTCACTTCATTTGTTATGATTAGCATCACTTATATTATTATGAAAATTCTTTTATTTGTTTAATATTACTTTACATGAGCTTCATCTGCAAACATGTAAAATCAACACAATAAAATGATTTAATACTAAATTTTAATTTTTAAATAATATTTCCAATATCTAAACCATCTAAAATATTATTAATATATGGATAAATGATTTTATAATGTATTACTACATTCCAATACATGTATAAATGAATCTAAATATTTTTCTAATTTATAGATGATTATATCTATTTTTGAGCAAAATGCGGCCATGCACATATTGTATTTGAATGAAACTTGTCTCATAAACAAATGAATAAATTAAATTTTCCATCAAGCATTAAAATCTTAAAATTTAAGAGGTTAAATGGAACCATAGTGGGCCCGTGCATAAATCATCACTACGTGTATTAATTTACCTTATGATATTACTATAATCATAAGTTCATTGTCAAAAGCTTTCATGATGCTTTTTTTTTTAAATTTATCTCTAAAAGTCATACTTTGAGCTTAATTTTTGTCATTAAAAGATTTTTTTTTGCAACATCCACTATATTATTTGTCACTAAAAGCTAGTTTTTAGTAATAATAGTTATTTGGGTCTGTTTCTATATAACTAGGTTATATAAAAATGATTCCATGTAAACCCTTCAAGTTTTAAGATCTCGATATTTGATTAAAAATTCAATTCGTGAATTATATTTAATATTATTTGTTTAGTTAGGAGACCAAGTTTCATTCAAATTTAATATACACATAAGCTATATTTGCTAAAAAATAAGTATATTTATTTGTAAATTAGGAAAAATGCTTAAACTCATTCATATATGTATTAGAATATACTAATACTTTATAGAATTATTTATTTCATATTACTGATATTTTGGTTAAAAATATTACTTACAAATTGATTTTTAGCTTTAAATTATTTTATTATATTAATTTTATGCATTTATAAATGGAGTCATATACAATGATATTAGACAAATGAAAGGGTTTCCATGATAATATAAATAATACTAAACATAATAAATGAAGTGAATTTTTTATTAACCATCTATATATTAAAAATGAAGGGGGGTTACATAGAAGCATTTTTGATAATTATTTATGTCACTAAATTAATTTTTTTATAGGGATAATTCATCTTATATCTATAACAATTATACATAATTCCTAATATACCCACAATATTTCATAAATTCCTTTTATATTCATAATATTTCACCATAAATTCCTCCCCCACTTACGCAGTTAAAACCACCATTATCTATCTAATTGAAAAGATAATTTTGCCATTTTAAATTTTTTTCTAATTAAAATAATCAACCTTAATATGACTTCCAAGTTATTTAATATCTTGTGTTAATAATTTATTACCATTAATTGAGTCATGTTAAGGTTAAATTATCTCAATTAAAAAATTTTAAATAGGCAAAATAGTCTTTTCAATGGGGTAGATGATGGTGGTTTTAACGGCATGCATATGAAAAGAATTTATATTAAAATGTTATGGGTATAAAAGGCATTTACAAAATATTGTAGATACATTAGGAATTATGTGCAATTGTTATAGGTACGAGAAGAATTATTCCTTTTTATAACAAAAATTACTAAGCAACGTCAAAAGTTTGTCGCAAAATATTCGTTCTCTCAAGGACTTCCCTAGCTCACATCTTAAGCTAATCTGCTACTCGGATATTGTTTCTTCACTCAATATTTGGTCTTCTTGTGCAGTTGCACTCAATCATATTGTAACTTGCAATCAGAGTATTTGTTGATATTCAGACCACACCTTTCATTCATTGAGCTTGTTTGAAAAATAATATCAAAATTTTAGCCATAAGTAATTTTTTTAGGGTAGCCATATATTTAAGTGCAATTGAATATAGTTAAAAAAAAACGAAGCTTAACATCAAGCTAAAGAATAATACTTGAATAATATGTTAGCCTAAGGGGTTGACTAGAGAAGCCATCAAAGAAAAAATTCCAAGATATGCAATGAATAAGTCCCACATTCCCCAAAGAGAAGTCCAGCGTAACAACATAGGTCTAAAAGATCATATATTTTAAAAAGTTTTATATGTTATACCTATTTTTCTAAAGGAGAGAATTGCTGTCACCTTCTCTATGCCGCTGAATTTTTCCCCTGCAATGAATCGAAACTTGGTGCCCAGCTTAGAAGCAAATAAAGTTACCACTGCCGTCGTGGGTAAGTCGGATTCTTTTTCAAAAACAGTAAAAGTGAGGCTAGAGAAAGCTAGCTAGCCAGTCTAAAATCTTTTCGACAAATCACCTTGCAAGAAAAGGCCTCGTGGGTGAGGCTATTTCAAATCGACTGTAAGACAGCGGAGTCCTAATTTTGGGCGAAAACGAAAACACATTACATACAACTAATATTTCCCTTATAATTAACATAAATTTATGTAGAAAGGTAATGATTTTAGGGTGCCGATTGCATGCAACAGGTTGCAAGAAGTCACTGCATTCAACCGTTTCTTTCTTTTTTTTTTTTTTTAAAAAAAAAGTTAAATCTAAAATAATGATATTTAGCAATACGTATCCATGCTTCTATGGTAGCATTTTTATAGAAATCTCTATGCAAAATTGTTTATTGCGGGCCCACGATAACACACGGCCTAAATTCAATCCGTATACAATGCTTAAGAAATCTCAATTGTTTGTGATAATTTATAAAAATTATATCAATTGGAGATTCGAGTGAATTAAAAAACTAGCTCTTTTGATAGTTCGTATGCACTTTGAATTCTTTAAATTCGCTAGTCTTCTTGACAATGGAAGAGACTGCTATCCTTTTGGCATAAGAACATGGAATTGCACATTGCCTAGCGGATTGCACATCCAAAAATGAATTGTATATGGTGGTACTTGCTAATGCTTTGCTTTTGCGCTGCCAAGGTTTGATGCTTGTTGAGTGTCCGTCATGTATTTGCAATTTTTTCCATGAAACGTGAGAGTTTTATAAGATGTCCCGGGAGTATTTACAATGTTTATTTATAGTATAAGAGTTATGAATATAATTGATTGTAATATCAGATTGTCACAATGCATAATTACTTATAAAAATTATTTATGGCGGAAAACACAGCGAGATTGTATCTTTAAGCGTCTATATAATCGTCGACCTTTGAATGAAGATAAGTTTACTTTTTCCCATTCTTCTCATTTCGATAGAAACCATTAGAACAGTTTTTAATGAGGCACTGGGGGTCTTATTTTTCTTTGAAAAAAACTTTCATTAAATAATATCAAACAATCCGCACCAATCATCATGGTCCCAACACTATTTGTACTGGCTTACAGCTCAACCCATTTACATTCCATGTGTAATGGATCCTAACCGCCCAACTGGCAAACGTCGCAACAACCCACTGTTTGATGACATTAATAAACATAAAATGATCATCTACGGCACGTAACACCCATTTTATTTTATTTTTTCAAAATTTTTTGAATAAGATGGTTGATCTGGGTATATATTAACTATAAATCAAATTTTATTAATTTTGATAAATGTATATATTTATTTTATATTTTTAAACATAGAGGTATTTATTTCATCTTCTGTCCCATTCTCTCACCGGGCTTCATTTACGTCTAGGCCAGATTGAGCTCTTCGGCCTTGGCTCATGCTATTTGGGCAACACCAATACCCGTCCTATATATGATTCCTATCTCTGAAACTATTACAGTCTTTCAAGTCAAGATTAGTAAAAGAATGTCATAGTTGCTGTAAATCCTCCCATAATTATTGGAGGAAAGGAGATATGCCTCTAGGTAGACACATTGCTCAAGTAGTGATACATGGAACACTAGGTGCATTTTGAATTTTAGGTGTAATTGAAATCGATAGGGCACAAGTTGGGGAATTTGCAGGGGTTTTATTAAATTCACTTAGGTGTACTTAGTTTTAGTACACTCAGGTGTATTTAACCTCTTTTTTATATTTTTTTTGAAACTTTTTGCATAAAACTATTAGTCTAAGTCTATCTAACATGTGTGTCTATTTTTATTAATTTTGGAGATTTTTTAGATATTTATTTTGGATTTTAAAAATTAGTGGCATTTTTGATAATTTAAAATTATTAAAATACCACTAATTTTTAAAAATCAAATATCTAAAATTTTTTTAATATAGTAAACATTGATACACGTGTTAAATACGCATAGGTTAATAGTTACGTAAAAAAATTCATGAAAATTAAAAATGGATATTTGCACTCGGCCACCTGATTAAGATCCGAATTTGTATTTTAAACTTTCTAACTTTGCGATTTATATTGAAAACCTCAATGTTTACATATTAGCATTTTAAACTTTGTAAAATTTTATTCTTTGCATTTTACACCCTTGGCCCTAACAACGTTAAAAATCAAAGTTAAAATCTTATAAAATGTCTAAAATGTCCTTTATATTTTAAACCAAACTTCATAAAATTTAAAATACTAGAGGAGGCAAGTAAAGGAGAGGAGTAAAAGGAGAGAGAGCGAGAAAAAAGATGAAAATAATGAGAAAGATGGAGAGAGAGATGATTAAAGATAGAGAGAGTGGCAGAGAGAAAAGAGGAATGTTAAAAGTAACACTCACAGGTGGTGGTAATGACGACAAACATAATGCCACAACATGATAGCAAAGAAGACACTATTGAGCCATTGACGAAAGGAGAAAAATAGGAAATTAGAATGAAAAATAGATTTAAAGTTTATGAAATATGTACATCTTCTTAGTGGGTTGTAAATGAGTTAATGAATTAAATTAGTTAAATCGGTTAAATGAGTTGACAAGTAAAAGTTTAACTCTAATATGTTTATTTATTTAAATGGTTAAATAGGTCGACATCTGATAAACCACTTATTCAAAAATTTCGACACGAACTTATTTACAAAATAGGGTGAGCAGGTAGATTGACCATAACTGTTAACACCATTTAATGTATTTAATTAGAAGAGCAATCTTGGAAAGAAAAATAGACTTAACAGCTCATTTTGACATTGGCGGTGATTGTGAGTGTGCCTATTTTTAATGTTAAATTATATAAAAATTATTTATAATTTTTGAAACTATATAAAATATATACAATTATAGTCAAACTATATAGGTATAGTTGCAAATTATTCAACTCTTTAATTATTTATTTTATGTTGTAACTTATAAAATGTTTTGTAATAGCTCATAAGCGAATTACACATCAAAAATGAGAGAAAGTTCCTGATAGTTATAAGGAACCCCGATCATATGCTCCCGGGCGTATGCACCTATTTTTTATTTTTTTTGAATTTTTTTTACAATATTGTTAATCTATATATATTTAATATGTGTATAAATTTTTACCATTTTTGTAGTATTTTAGATATTTATTTTTTATTTTTAAAAATCAGTGACATTTTAGGTAATTTTATAAAAAAAATTCAAAATAAAAAAATGGATATATGCGTCCAGGAGCATGCAGCGCTACATGCTCCTGGGAGCATACAATTGTCCTTCGTTTATAAGTGGATCTCAAGTTCAATAGTGTAACACACGTTTTAAAGCACTTCAACTAAGCTGTCAGGTTAGAGAGGACAATATCACACTGTGAGACCCATAACCCACAGACTCAATGAATGTTTTGTGGGTCTGTGTGCTCTGCGCGTCAGGCCTAATGGTCACTTTTTTGGATATGCGCGTGACATGTTTTAATATAATTTTAATTATATAAATTCAATTTATAATTTTGTAACTTAAAATTTTTTATTTAAAAGTATATCGCTAATCTAGCTTGGTTGGGATGAGGATTGAATTATGATGGAACGAAATTTCCCATTTCCAAAAATTATTTTTCCCATTTGTAAAAAAATAACAGCCTATTTTTCATTTTCGATACAAATTTTCTCAATCACAATATATTTTTTTACATAACTAATGCACAATAATAATTTTCTATCTTATTTCTCAGTTGATCTTTATCTCATCTAAGCTGTTAACAAATTATTACTAATTGTATGCTTCCAAAGTATGGATTAATAATTTTAAAAGTTCTTCAAAATTAGTATAAATATTTAATTATTTATTTTTATTTTGAGATATTTTAAAATAATTTCACTCATATAAATTCAATTTATGATTTTAATAACTTAAAATATTTTTCGTTTAGAAGCATTTTGTAAATCTATTATCAAAAATATTTTTCATCTCATTTTTATCACATGCAAGCTTTTAACATATCACTACTCTTTGTATACTTCCAAAGCATGGATTAATAACGTCGAAAGTTCATCCACATTAATATAAATATTTGTTTATTGTAAAATATTTTAAAACAATATCAATCATGTAAATTCGATTTATAATTTTAATAACTTAAAATGTTTTCATTTAAAAAGTATATCACTAATACGTTACCAGCTTAGATAGGATGAGGATCGTATTAAGATGGAATAAAATTTCATATTTTTTAAAAATATTTTTTCCTTCCCAAAAAAATAATGAATTATTTTTATCTTCAATATATTTTTTTAATCACAATACACCTTTTGTAATTCTTATTGTATAACAATACTTTTTCTTTTTTTTGGCAAATTCTCATCTATTCCTCCACCAACTTATGCTGCTGGCGTGCATGATACCTAGAATCCTGTTCCACTCGTACTCGAGGTATCTCCCGCCAGATAACGTTTCTCCCGACGGTTGGCAGATCTCCATGCGCACCTGCCACCATTTTTCAAAATTCACTGCTCATATATGCCTCTCAATTTCATAAGCGGTGGCGACCGGTCTCATGGTAGGTTACGGTGATCTGAACCGTCCATGTGGTTCACGACATTGGCGAGATCTTCTCGGCAATTAAATAAATAAATATTAATTTTAGTTTACGACAAACACTATTATGGTGGAAGGTTCGATCTAACATAATAATCATTTGTCTAAAATAGCAACAAATGACCAGCTGCAGCCATATTGGCGGACTGCGCGAGATTATAACCGCAGCTATCTGTCCCGCACGTGGAAGGATTGTAGCATTAATCAATGGTGGCTTTGCTACGTATATGTCCGTAATAATTTTATTTTTCACTATGTTTTATATTTTTATAATTCATAATTTATAATCACATTATAATAACGTTATTTTTAAAATATGAAAATTTTAATCAGTGTAAAAGATAGCGGATGAACAGCGGAACTTGAGTACGTTTGGTAAATTACTATAATCGAAATAAATGTCCAAAATTTAAAGTTTGGTGAAAGCCTAAAATGTAAAAATCTACTGAAAGATGCAATCAAATTTCATCAAAAATAAAAAATTTATTTTAAATTCTTAAATTGAAAACGCGATCAAATATTTAGAATACTGTTTACATGAAAATTAATATATTCAAGAAATAAATTAAATGTTTATTTATAAAATCACCAATATCGTTGTCATGAATAACGTGCGAATCTGTATCATAAGAAGAATGAAATTTGTAAAAAGACAAGCAATTCAATGACTAATAATATGCGGTGGATAATTTTCGAATGTAATCTGAGTTGTCAATTTAGCATCAGCAGAATCAATTCCGAAGAAAGCTATTCGTGGTAAAATAATGTTCGTAGTTATCCATAGCTGGAATCAATTAATAAGATTACCTATTTTGCGTCCTGCCTTTTAGAATATATCCCTAATTAATAGCTTTAAAAGAAATAATGACAAGAGTAGCAACAACAATAATAATGGTACAGTTGCATATAATTAGCATAATATGGACAAAATACTCCATTTTATTAATGTCATTTGAGTGAAAATTCCGAAATTCTGCAATGAAAAAATCCAACCAATTGGGAACAAAGAACAGTTTGAGAATTTAGGGGTGTTGTGTAACAACTTCTTACACTAAGATGGACAACACATTTGAAGCTCTTTGTATTAAATATGAATTAATATCTTTTAATTTCAAAATTATTTATATATCTAATAAAAATTAAATTAAAGCAACGGTGGGGATCATAATCAGAGGCCTCTTCACTCATATTTTTAACTTTCACGCACACCGTTGGATCGTACACATCAGGAGCCTCGAATGTTCTACCTCCTCCCTTAAGCGCCTCGAGGAGTTCTGGCATTGCATAACTCCAGAAAATCTCTGGCATTGGATCTCAGCAATGGCGTCCGCCGAATCTACAGCCGAAAAGCTTTCCAATCTGAACATCCGCGCCGGTTCTTCGGATGGGAGCTGGGTCGCTGCCGCTCCGAACCTCCAGAAGAATCTCGGCATACTGTCGTCGCAACAGGTCGGATCTTCCTATAATTTCTCAGCTTTGGTGATTCCATTTCTCTCGATTTCTGTGTACGGAGTTTTAGCCTGTAGCGTTTTTGAAAAATCCGACTTTGATACCACTGCGTTAACCACCTTCGTCTTCTATACCAGATTGAACTTGCGAAACTGCTGCTGGCGGAGGGACAGAGCCATCTATTCGCGAATTGGCCCGAGGCTGGCGTTGACGATGAAGAAAAGAGAGGCTTCTTTGATCAGGTTGATTTTTCACGAAATTCGTTGTGGTTTTTTTAGTGTCGACTTATTAAGAATGCTCCATTGCATGATTCGTCCGTATGGGAAAGATCACACGGTCTCCGGTTGTCTACTGAATTCTAAGTAGAGAGATTTCACTTCCATTTTGAACCAATCTTGATGGAGAAGGCTATGCTAATGGCTACGGGTGTTGGAAAATCTAAACGGCTTTCGGGCTAGGAACCTTGATATTAGTATTATACCTTCTTTTTTTGATGTAGACTAGTTGTTTTCTGCAGGTGGCGCGGTTAAATTCGAGCTATCCAGGTGGTCTAGGAGCATATATACGAAATGCCAGGACGCTCCTGGCTGCTGCAAAAGCTGCGAAAAATCCATATGATGGCTTCATTCCTTCCGTAAATAAATGCATTACTTCAATTAGTTATAGCCTTTGCATCATCTAATGCCGCCTTCTTTTCTTTAGATTTTATTCCTTTAATTATGTTAATTTCAACATGGTTACGTCATTTTTTAGGATACAATGATTGGAGTGTTTTTTTGCCTGTTTGAAGCATGGTTCATGTCATAAACTGGTTGTTGTGGTTTCTAGTCGAGACTGTATTTGTTTGCGGAGATTGAATTCCATTTTGTTTATATCGAAATAGACTAACTAAATATTAAGTTTCGAAACAATAACATCTTGTGTAGTCTAAAACAGAGTCTGTAGCCTGATGCGGGTCTATCATTATCAGGGTCTGAGATCTGGATAGGATAAGGTTGGATTTAGAATGGAAGTTAAACGTTGTTACATCACTGATAAAAATATAAAAAGACATCAATTTATTTTAATGTTTTAGACGTAGAGAAAATTGCAGCGTTAGCTATACATCTGTGCCCTTACCTACGGGTTGCGGTGGATAGCCCTGGCACACGCTTCTTAGCTGATATTGTAGACAGCATGAAAATTATAGTTTCCTGATTGGCTATGTAGCTTACTGCCATGTAACCTAAGACAGATGTGGGACTGGGCTCTGGTGCTGTGCATTACCTATTTGCAGCATCTATGCTCTAGCATGGTGCATTTACCTATGTGCAACACACCAACATGGCAAAGCTATTAAAAGCATTGGACAATTACCAGTGTTTGTTTATGTTTTTCTCTCCATAAAAGGCTTTCATCAGAACGGTAAATGACTTCCCCGGAAATTTCAACAGTTCTTTGGTAGTTCAACAAAGGACTGGTACTCGAGTCATGCACTTATTGAAATGGCATGCAAAAAAATCTAAAAATGACAGAAAATAATGATAGATAGTGCTTCCAACTTTGGAACATGCATGCCCATATTGCCAAATAGAGACAGAAGCACATATCGTATGACTTTGTCAATGTTTTTCTTCTTTGGCTTCACCAAACAGAATCCAACCGAAAGTAATGGCTGTGAATCATGTGCTAGAGACTTGTGCTGGAAATTATGGGGAATGCTCAAGTCCGTATCCTAGAAGACTATGACAATGAATTTTGGATGTTTCATTGTCCGTTAAAAAGAAAGAGGGAATAAAAGAAACAAAAGACAGGAAAAAACAAAGCTAAAAGAGAATAAAAAGGCTAGGATGTTTATGTGCCTAGTAAGGGCTGAATGAAATATAATGGACAATCTGTTGGTTGCTTGATTGAGAGGTGTAGAATTCACTGCTAAAAACAAGAAAGAAAGAAATAAGGAAAAAGGAAAATACCTCAATGCTCTCTTCACATTTTAGTATCATGTTGCATTTGTTGGATGCAGTTTGCTGCTTCTATGATCTCTGATATTCATACTGATAAGAGAACATGCTTACAATATTTATGCTTATTCTGGAAGGCAAATGGTACATGAAATTGAAGTTTTTGATGCAGAGAAATGTTTCTTCTAGGTTCCATCAGGGGAGATGTTGAGCTTTGGGGATGATAATTTTGTCAAATTTGAAGAGGCTGGCGTTAGAGAAGCACGAAATGCTGCATTTGTTCTTGTTGCTGGTGGACTAGGGGAGCGTCTTGGGTACAGGGGAATTAAGGTAGAGATTAACTGCTCAGCTTGGCTCTTATGTAGTAGATTTGCTATTGGCACTAAGCATATTTTCCTGGCTTCAACGTTCTTTCCTTCTAGAAAGTTTCTTTCTTGTATTTATTTAATGAGTAAGATTACAAAAAGCAAATAATATTTTTCCATATAAAATGTCAGCATGCTCCAGGATGATCAATTATAGCTATTCAAATGTTGTTATTTTGTTCTGTATTTGCAGGTAGCTCTTCCACAAGAAACAACTACTTGGACATGCTTCTTACAGCACTATATAGAAAGTGTTTTAGCTCTACAAGATGGTAGCCGTAAATTAGCTGAAGGTTGTGTCATAGCTTTTTATCTATCATTTTTGGACTTTGTTTTCCTTTGGAAATGTCAATCTATCTCATTCCTTGGTGTCTTTATAAAGGATTCTGGTTGTCAGAATTCACTTTGAAAGGAATCTCAATGTAAAATAAATGCTCAGGCATGTCTTTGCTTTGTTATTATTGCCAGTTAATGATTCTTCTTTTCAATTCATAGGCCCATGCGATCTACAAATTCCTTTTGTTATAATGACATCTGATGATACACATGCCCGTACTTTGGAGCTTCTAGAATCAAATTCATATTTTGGAATGAAGCCAACACAAGTGAAACTTCTTAAACAGGTATCCATGAGAAACATAATAAAACCTTGTGGAATTTCATCTTTGTATTTTATGCAACATTGTTTATAATCTCACATTTCAGGAAAAGGTGGCATGTTTAGATGATAATGATGCGAGGCTTGCCATTGATCCACAAAACAAATATAAGATTCAGGTCTAGCTCTTCTTTTAAGCCTGTCATTTTTGGTCATATCCTCCCTTCATGGTTCTGTACTGTTTGGTTCTTATGTAGTGCCCTTACATGTAAGCCATTTTTATTTTTTTATATTTTGATTTTCTTCTGTGTTTGTGCATTGAATAGACTAAACCTCATGGCCATGGAGATGTGCATGCACTTCTTTATTCTAGTGGCCTCCTAATTTCTTGGTAAGAATCCGTGCTTTGCTTTATTAAGTTTCACAGATTGTTGTTATGGTCAGCACTTGCTTTAATGACCAAGAATGGGTGTAGTCATTTTTTTCTCCCTTACATGTGAATGTGGCTTTCAGATGTATTTTCTTTTCTTTTATTTATTTATTTATTTATTTTATATTATTGTTACTTTGGCATTGCTCCTCACAGGCATAATGCAGGTGTCAAATGGGTTTTGTTTTTTCAAGATACCAATGGATTGCTATTTAAGGTCTTTTAATGCCACATTCTGCCACTTTTTCATTTGTCTTTACCTTAATATGCTTTGGACATCAAATTCTGATTGATGAATTCTCTTTTTCCACTTAAGGGAATTCCAGCTTCATTGGGTGTTAGCTCTGCGAAAGGCTATGATGTAAATTCTCTTGCTGTTCCTCGCAAGGCAAAAGAAGCAATTGGAGGAATAACCAAGCTTACACATAAAGATGGTCAGCTTCTCTCTCTCTCTCTCTCATGTCGTATATAAGATTTTATTTATGCACGCATTGACGGAAACAATAGCACAATGAGAGTTAGGCTCAATATTGATATGAGATTCATTGGACTGTATAGGGAAGAAACTTATATCACGAACCAGTTCCTCTCTTTCCCTAGTGGAATGTGTAGGGAAGAAACATATGCCGCAGACCAGTTCATCTCTCTCTCTCTCTCTCTGAGTTTTTTTTTTTGGATTGGTATATATCTACATACATCTCAAAATATCTTACAATAAAGCCTTGAGACACTCTTACAAATTGAAGCAAACACGGCTTCACATAAAAATCTAGAGACAGCTCTACTTAGAAATTTTGGAGCCGCACGACTCCACCTAAAGATTCAGGGAGACAAAAGCTCCCAAACAACCCACTGCACTCAGGAAGAGTCAAACCTGCAACCTCCCCCAACTGGGGCAGTAAGATGCACCCACTGGGATAAACCCCACTGACTCTCTTAGAGTATTGTTGAAAGATGGCTGCTTGTTAAGAAGGAGCCAAAGCTAATTTCTGCCACTCAGACTTGATCCTGCACATTCAAGCAGGCAGCCTTAACAACATTTGGCATGGACAAACATTTTATCACGAATGGACCAACTGCTGAGAGAGACTATTATTATATGCCCGACATTTGGCAAAAAATCAACAACCATGCATTTCTTTCTCAATGTGCATGCCAACCATGGTTATTAATATTGATATCAGGGGATATATCAGGCCCCCACCAAACCTATATAACACAGGAGTATTGTATCAATATGGGACCATATCCAGCCTGCATTGCACCTGTTTAAGCCAAACAATTTCAACAAAGTATCCAAAAAATTGTGGAATGCGATCTGATTTTGTTTTTTTTTAATCTTTAATATATACAAAAATAATGTTCTATAAGTCCATTCTTTATCTAAAGTAGCTGATGTAAACGTGAAACCCTAAATAATAATAATCATAGTAGTAGTAGTAGTAGTAATAAAGTATGTTCAGACTCCATATGAAATACCTCCTTGTTGTGTATTGGACTCAGCCAATACCTATACGACGCATTAGCAATTACTTGATACTGTAATGAGTTAGCACTAGCATACTAAACTTGTAAAATGCAAGGAGCCAATCATTCTGCTTTCAATTGAGGATTGTTTACTATCCTCAGAATTTTGGTATTTGGTGCCTTGTATCATTTTGCTGGATATCTTTCTTTTGCTTAAACCCTAATCACTTTACAACCCAAGTTATTATCTAGGAATTGTACCACTTTCTCCTTGTAGGGTTTGGAGCTTTTGATTGTGAGATACTTATAAACCGTTAATGACTGTCTTGTTCATTTGCCGTTGAAGAAATTTGATCTATAACTTTTCCTGTCGCGCATTGCATAAAAACTTTACAGGAAGGACAATGGTGATTAATGTTGAGTACAACCAACTTGACCCCTTGCTTAGATCAACTGGACATCCTGATGGAGATGTGAATTGTGAAACTGGCTACTCTCCTTATCCCGGAAATATAAACCAGGTATGCTTCTGATCTCTTGTTGCCTAATTTTCCACAAGTGTATGGGTTGCACAAGTAATATATATATGAATGAGTTGAGTATCATTCCCACAGACACTTAAACGCTAAATATTCACTAATTACTAAATTCTAAAAATTAGAATGTAATTAGATGAATAAAAATTAAGTTGTGTAAAGTAAAAGAGAAAATATGAAAGAGAAGAGTGAGAAAAGATAGGTTGGTGTGAATGGGAGTAAATTAAACGGAAACTCTTACCGATTGATGAATCTAGTCTACAACTTTACTTGCTTATTCCCATGATTTTATTATGTTTCCTTGATTTAATTTATTAATATGGATTATTAATCTAGGGCAATATTATTAATACTCTTTCGATGGCTGCATAAATTGAACCCATTAATTTAATTTCTAATGTAAACTATAAGAATTTTAAAATAACCAGCAGCATTAATTACATCCCTAATAATATTTATTACACAAGACTAAGAAGTATTTCTATCCATATTAGCAAATCTCACACATACTACGGGCTAATCTCATCTCAAGATTATGCATAGATCATGTGTTATTTAACCTTTAGTCCAATTTTATGTTTTTTCTTTCAAGCATCACATAAAATTCCCAAATCAATTTATAAGGTAGCCAATCTCATAAAAGCATTAAGAGCGGGTTAAATAAATAATCCAATATTAATAATATAACATCAAAGGAAAACTATAATTTAATGAAGGTTCAAAAGCAAGATCCATTGCAACCCTAGAATGAGGTTTTTAGCCACACATAATTACATTAGACACAAGGCTAAAATAAAAATAGAAATTAATATCTATATCAAATAAACAGAAAATCAAAAATAAAAGAGAAGAAAAATCTACTCCTTTAAGCTTCAATCTCTGCATCCACTCCACGCTTGAAGCTTCCACCCCGCTGCACATCTCCACCCCCCCCCCCCCCCCCCTCATTTGGAATTCTGTTCTGAATTGTGTTGTGAATTAGTTGCCTGCATCCCCTTTTATACTTCGAAATTGCTTTAAACCAATGTTGTTTGCGCTATTTGCCCACTTCACACCTAATATGCAGCTTGTTCCAATTGGCGGTTCATGGCCAATTTGCGCAGTCCAAACACCATCCTGCCACAACAGTGTCTTTAATTTTTAGCATAAATGTTGGAATCAAATTCTGCAGTTCCTGTTTCTGTCTTGCTTGCTATTTCCCATTACTTAATTTTAATCTCAGCCGTTGATTTTTTTTTTTCAGAAAATAGTAATTGCTAGCTTGGCCTTTGTAGCTGGAATTTTTCGAGCCGTTGATAAATTTCTGAAGTTGGATGCTTTAGCTTGCTACACATGTAATTAAATGCTTTGGACGGCTGAATTTTTCCAATGGCTTCTCCCGGCTGAAATTGGCATTTGATTGAATGGCTGAATTTGGCATTTGGATGGGCGGCTTTGAAATTAAATGGACGACTCAGATTTAAATGGCAGACAACCTTCTTGCATGGACGGTCCACTTGGAATGAACGCCAGATTTTTACATGTGCAATCTGCAAAATATATAATTATAATAGTTAAATCTTGATAAAAATTCTGCCCAAGTAACTTTAATAAATTAGGGAATGAATCTCAAGCTCATTTATTTTTATCACAACAAATAACTTTAATTCCAAGCCAACAAATCACAAAATTATTCAAAAATCTTTAGAATTAATATTTAAAATCCGAATGTAGCCAAAACATATTTTAAAGTGAATTTCACATTAAAGTCAAACAATTTACCACCAAATTAGTCCAAAAAAATACCCACAAATAATTTATTATTTATTATATATCGTCTCACTCCTAAGGAATTGTTAGCGGGTTTTGGTGAATGCTCTACTTAAATCCCCATTTGGAGACAGCTCTTTTGCTTATGAGTTTTTACCAAGAAAAATAAATTTAAATTGAAATATTAAAACACAATGTTTTTTCATTTTTCTATGCTCCTAAAACGCATTAGTTATTTCAAGGTTGCTCTGGCCTCTGGAACTTAATTGATCTAATGCTTAGCTGGGTTGAGTATGATTAAAGGCTTGAGGTTGGTTTGACTAGACCCTAGTTGGCGATTGATAATTAGATTTTATATAGGGGATTTGTTTTAGTCCCAAAGATTACCATTACCTGGAGAATCATCGTGACCATCCGAAAGTCTTATTCTGACTAACTGGGACATCCTTGATGAAAGTATTGCATATTCATCTATATCTTGATATGTTTATCCAAAATCCTATGACAGGTGAAATGAACTGGTACCAGTTAATTTTCTGTGCAGTTGATCTTGAAACTTGACTCGTACCTACAAGAAGTTTCAAAGACACAAGGTGCAATTGCAGAGTTTGTAAATCCTAAGTACTGCCTTTCTCTATATGCTCCAGTCATTCAGGTTATGTTAATGCTTTTGATGGTATGATATGGCCATGTTGCTTCTGGAGTGGTGCTCTCATTTTATAGTTATACAAAAATAAATTGCATCCTATGTTTACAATGTTGTAAACTAGTGAATATTTTATATTTAGTTGTCAGTGTCTTTTGCCAGTAACCACTCCTAGTTTGAGCATGTGATCCTCCATGAGTTCATTATTATCCTTTTTACTTGATGAAATTTTAATACTTTCTGCCCTCTCTTGAAATTGATGGCCAGTTTGTACCCTCTGTGCATTTAAATTCCATTTTAGATGGTACTGTGTTTGACTTCTAAGTCAGCAGGTATAACTATGCTTTTCATTTTGATATTGTGAGCACCAAGTTTTTGTCATATATACATTCATCTTCCAATTTACACACCATGGATATGTTTGGATAAGATGTAGATTATGTAAACCATTTCCTTTCACAGTCTTTGATGTGACATTTACGTGTAACTTATAAATGATTCTTTAGTCTCTTTCCTGATTATTTACTTCTTTTTACCTTTTTTCTTTACATAGTAGCTCTTTTAAATTAATCCAAACACACTCTGTGGGACTTGTTGAAATCAGTTCAACCGCAATTTTTGTCAAAGCCTTTTAGTTATGAACTTACTGCAATGTTTGCTTAAAATTCAAACTTAATACTATCTATTTGGTGAAGACATCTAAAATCATCTTGACTGGAGATCCACGAGGCCCTCACCATGCAAAAAGATGTTATGTCATGTATAAAAGATCTTAAAAGTGATCTTCAATAGACCATAAAACATTGAAATTTTCTAAAATTTTGTTGTCACTCATTTATGTTGGGTGATTACTTTGACTGGATGGATGTTGAGCTACACTCTTTATTGGATGCACAACCAATTAGGAAAGTTCTGATTGGTTTGCATTCGCTTTTGAGCTGAGTTTCCACTGGACAATATTTCATGTCGTAGTATGGAGAGATATATGATGGGGACTTGAATTTAATCAAAATATAACCTAGCTTTAAATGAAAATTTTACTCTAAAAATTCAGTCGACTGTTGCCATTGAATTTTTCCCTTGTGTCTCTGTGCATGCCTTCTTAACCCTAGCCAATGATGACACTCTTGGGAACGGGAAATTTCAACATGAATCATCACTAAATACAAAGAAATCTCTCTGATGAATAGTACTGTCTCCTTGTCCTTCTTTTGCAGTGCTTGCGTTGTCATTTTCTAATCTTCACATGCTACAGGTATAAAGATTCTAGCAAAACATTATTTAAGTCCTCAACCAGGTTGGAGTGTATGATGCAAGATTATCCTAAGACACTGCCTCCTACAGCTAGAGTTGGATTTACAGTAAGAACAATATGCAGAATTATTTCCTCCATTTTCATGTTGGTACTTCTCTTATTAGCTGAAAATCGACTATGATGTTATATCGTGCCAACTGGTTAGGGAGAAGTGTTGGGAAAAAATCAGAATGCCCTTTGGCCTGTGCTCTCCTTACCAAATTGCAAAACATGTATCTGCAGGATGCTTCTAGAAATATCTCACATAAAATTTTGAATCACTACATAATGTTCTTGAAGTGTTGGAACTTCTAAACATAACCTAAATTGTAAATGCTGATTTCTTTCTTTTAGGTAATGGATACTTGGCTTGCATATGCACCTGTGAAGAATCACCCTGATGAAGCTACTAAGGTATATATTTTCCCTCAAAACAAGCATTTATATTTTATTGTCATCAACAAGTGCAGTAAGATTCATTTGCTAAATTTCAATCTCTGTCAATGTTGGATTTGGTTGCTGTGTTTTATAATTTTATGATGCTTGTTGAGAAGTTAGCTGCATGTCTGTAGATTTGTGAAAATAAGTGTTGGATCTGAACATCTGCTATCAGTTTTATCAGGTTTGTTGAGATGTTAACTTTACTATCCGCAGAATCATGAAAGTCAACTCTGATTTTGGATCCGAACATATTGCTATCTTCATGACCTGTCAGTTTCTTATCATTCTTTATATAAAAAAATGTTGGAGGAGTCATCTTCTGGAGTTATTTGTTTGAAGATTTGGTTTCCTACTTTATTATTTCACCAAACGGTTTTTCTTGGAACTCAAGATCGCAAATCAATAATTCTCATCAATTTCAGGTGCCAAAGGGGAATCCATATCATAGTGCTACTTCTGGAGAAATGGCTATTTACAGGGCAAACAGCCTCATTCTACGAAAGGTATTTCTTTTAGCCTTTATTAGGATGTGCATGGGAGGTCTGTAACTTTGCCGCTACCTTCCTCTATGTAGAAGGGCCACATGTTTAAATATGTATCATACCAAAGAATATCATTACACATTTCATAGGAAGTCACTTTTTGATGAAGTAATAACTTGTGCATATTTACATTGTATTGTGACTGGGAATGTTTGTTTTAATTATGAGATATAATAGAAATCCTGACTTTTCAAGTTCAATCCAATAAAAGTAAAGGAAGAAAAAACAAGAACAACTGAAGAATACTGAAACTTTTGTCATGTTGGTTGAAGCTAGATCTTCTGCTGTTGTAGTTCAAATGCATTTTCTCACAACTCAGCAGGCATAATCTGGGGGCTACATCTTGCTTAATTCAAAATAATTGTCTTTCAGGCTACCGACTCTCCTTTTCTTGTTTCCAGCCTAAAATGAATCTGAGTAGTACTCACATAAGAATATTTTTCCCACCCAAATTGGAATTTTGCTTCTTCACATTGAAGAGAATATACAACTCAGTGTCCATGTATTTCTACCAGGTTGGGGTGCAAATAGGTGATCCAGTACTTCAGGAGTTCAATGGGCAAGAGGTGGAGGTTTGGCCTCGTATCACATGGAAGCCAAAATGGGCAGTGACATTCTCAGATGTGAAAAAGAAAATCAGCAGTAGCTGTTCCATCTCTCAGAAGTCCACCATGGCCATCAAGGGCCCTAATGTGTTTCTTGAGGATCTCTCTTTAGATGGAGCACTTGTGATTAATGCAGTGGAAGAAGCAGAGGTATTTGACGCAACTAGCCTTGTAAACTGTTTTTCGAATTGAATTTACCGAAGACTCTGTTTTTACCTTTAAATGGATGAGGCAATCATTTTAAAGGAAAAGGACAATAGAGGAGAACAAGATTTGCCCACAAGAGAAGGCTTCTCTGGCAGGCATCATATTTTAGACGCTGTGGCTTCTCTGCCACATGTACTGAGAATCTGATAGGTCCAGCATTGAATTGTCTGCTCCAATGTTCCCAAGATAATTCCTCTTCACAAATTAATTTCTGTATGCTGATTTGAAATCAAGGCTGCTTGTTTCTCAGCTGCGCAATTGCAGCAATTGAATTGCATCTTTACCTTCAAGTATCAAATCCTGGTTAGTCTCTGTGATTAATGTTGGTTTTACAGGACCTGAGCCAGGCAAGAAAGTTGGATTTTCAATCTAATTTTTTCCTGAATCATATTATACCGACAACGATTGAATTCTCACATCTGTGCCCAATACAGGTTAAAGTTGGTGGTTCCGTCCAAAACAAAGGATGGACCATTGAGCCTGTTGATTACAAAGACAAGTCTTTGCCAGAGGAGATTCGCACGCGAGGTTTCAAGATTGCGAAGTTGGAGCAGGTGGAAGTGAACTATGCGGAACCAGGGAAGTTCCATTTCAAGGTTTGAAATTGGAGTTTTGTTGAGAGTTTGTCATCACACCTTTCCTTTATACGGCTATTGATTTAATTGAGTAAGGTTTTTGCTTTTTATGAGTTTGTACATTCATGATCACTGGAAGGGGAAAACAAAGTGTTTATTTCCGCTATAAAAAGTTCCTTGAATTTTACTTAGTTTTATAACCCTACAAGTATGCTAGTGGAGTCTCAGCAGCTGCAGATGGTCATCTATCATGTATGGATGAATTGAACTTTTTTTAAAAATTCTTTTGGGGCGTTTCTCTAATCAAAAGGACCTTCTTCCAAGGTTTTGGGGTTTTTATGATATTGACGTAGATCTTAAACCACATTAATGAGGTTCCTTATTGCGACGTTGGAGCTTTAAAGTCGTCTTCTATATTCGAGTTGAGCGGCTTGAGCCTACTCTTCTCAGTTAAAGGACTAAAATAACCTAATAAGTGGTTTTATTTATCATTCATATAATGTAATATAAACCATTATAACTAACCGCTATTTCTATGTAATTTCTTTTATTTTTAATATTTTAATACTTAATGTATTTAATATCATTTGTTTAATTTTGAAACAAATATGTCATGGAAGTACTAGCAACCATTCATGCATACAACATCGACACCCATCAAAACAAAGCAAAACAAAACAAAAAAAATGGACAAATGACAATGTTCGCATGTTATACATATTGTCGTGAAGTGAAATATAGTATAACGTATACAGCATGACTTATGGATGGTAGACGCCAACATAACCAAGCATCTTGCCAGCATTTCTGATCTCCTTAGTCGTTCGTCAATTCGGTTCCAACACCTTGCATTGACAAATCCTTGTAAACCCAAGTGCTGTGATCTTGTTGCCATTCGTGGTAACCATGTTGTCCCATTTGGGATTGGCGTGCATCCAAATGCCGCTGGTGGCTGGGGGATGACAAGTGGAATTTTATACCATTTAAGTCTCTTCTGTTGTGGGGGTTTACAGTATTGTCCCTCTATTGTGAGGATTTACAATTTCTCCCATCGTGGGAATTTAGGACAGATTCTCTCGATGTGAAAGTGTCTTATTGTAATATCTAAATGTCATAATATATATAAAATATCAAAAAAAGGGTGCTATTATCTTGTTAGTCTAGACTACTGTTGTAAGAACCGGACCGACCGGTCCGATCGAGAATCGGTCCAGTTTCCGATTCGATTGCATCCAGTTCGGTCTATACGTATAAAACCGACCAAATTGGTGAACCAGCGGTCAAACCATAACATACGGTCTAACTAGATTTACCCGGTTGGGCCTAACATATATTAAAAAAAAAACCCAATGCCCGCTCATCTTCTAGTTTTCGCCCGCGAAACCTACTGTCGCTCGCCGACGCCCAACGACCGCTCGCCCGCCTTCGTTTGACTCCTGCTCTCCTCGTCTCCCACTCGCTGCCTGATGCCTGCTCACTGTCCGCGGTGTTGCCTGCTCCGTTCGGTAGTTGGAATCGATGGCTGAAAAATGGAAGCTCTAGGTTTGGGCGGAATTGATGGCAGTAATTTTGGTGGGTTTAGGAGGTACAAAAATTGCTGCCGATCATGTTGCTGGTTGAGTTCTCTAGATTTGGAGCGCTGAGGAGATCGATGGGGATTAACGATGGCCAACGACTAGAGGCGAGAATCGATTTCGTCTCCCGATGAGTTCTCCCGATTTCATCTCGACGTGATTGCAGATGCAGTGTCGACGGCTACATTTGGGGCTGATGGAGTACTAGAACTGGTGCTCCGGTGGTGCAGCGTTGTCCAGTGTTCCTGCGGTGCATTTAAAATTTTAAATACGAATTTAAATATTAATTCTTTGATAAATAATTTCAATAATATCATATATCATCTT
>JAXCLR010000050.1:11731666-11747302 GCA_035584095.1 Annona squamosa
ATATTTTAGTAATTTTAAATTACTAAAATATTACTGATTTTCAAAAATAAAAAATAAATATTTAAAAATCTCTACAAATGGTAAAAATTTATATATATGTTAAATACACTTTGGCTAATATGTTTATAAAAATATTTTCAAAAAAAATAAAAAAAATTATATGTATGCACGCTCCCGGGAGCACTGAATCGGAGTCCTGGACTGGCGTCGTTTTCGGCACTCGGATGGACGACTAAGATTCAAACGCGCAGAAAACACCGCGTCAGAAACTGCGATCATGCTTTTTTTATTGCAACTGGCCTTTTGACTGGTGACTTGAAGCTTGCTACTAACGATTTATGTTAGCTCACCGACTCGCCAGCGCAAAGTGGAAATGACGGCACCCCGTATCAGTACACAAGCCTTAAATGTTCGAAATTATTTATCTAATAATTATTTAAAATATCAGCAATATTTTTATTCGAGATCTATGTAGATCCTGTTCAGGAAATAGGGGAAACCCATAATTCACTATTTTTCAAAATATCTGTATGCTAGTGCATCTGTTTCTTTTTGGTCTGTTTATAGGATGTGACAACTTAATATTACAATTTAACCAATCAAAAAAAATATTACAATTTAACATCTTCACAGCCTCACTACAAGAAGAATTTTTCTATAAGTACATCCACACTCTAGAGGACATCTATAATTACCTTCATATTGAGAGTATAAATAAACTGGACAACCACTGCAAGAGAGCAAGATCAAAACAGAAACCTACCCTGCATGAGGCATGGTCATGGACCATGCGTGTATGGCTGTATCTTGTATGAAGTAAGAGTTGATAAAAGTGGGAAAAAAATTTCTCTCATTCTTTTTCCTCTTTTGACATAATTTTATCCTTACCTCTTTATTTTAATTATTTTTAATATTTTTTATAAGCAGAATTTCTAAATATATCTACAAATTTTAACCTAACTTCCTTATATACTCTCATATTTTTGAAAATTAATCTTATACTCATAAACTTCTCCCAAAATGCCTTTTATACTCATCACGTCAATGATCGTTAGTCACATTTATCAATATGAGTTTTTAACATTTAATATTTTGTAAATTACTAAATTACCCATAATTTGAGAGGACATCTACAATTACTTTCACATTGAGAGGACGAATAAACTAGACAATAACTGCAGGAAAGCAACGCCAAAGCAGCAACTTGGGCCACATGAGGCATGGTCATTGACCATGACGCCAATAGCGTTGTGGTGTATGCGGTTGTATCTTTTATGAAGTAATAGTTGACAAAAGGGGAGAAAAAATTCCTCTAATTCCTCTTTTGATATAATTCTATCTTTACCTCTTTGTTTTAATTAGTTTTCATATTTTTTATAAGCAAAATTTCCAAATATATCTACAAATTTTAACCTAAATTCCTTATATGCCAGTGTATTTTGTAAAATTCATCTTATAATCATAAACTTTTCCCAAAATATCTTTTATAGTCATCATGTCAATGACCATCAGTCACATTTATCAATATGATTTTTTTATAGGGCAAACCTTACTGATTAAAACATTAATCACTTCAGGATCCTCTGTGTTAAATCATTAAGAAAAATAAATCGTAAGCGGAAGTGTACTTGAATTTATAAAAGCATTTGTTCTTGAATCTTGTGGCTTTTGGATTTTCCAAGTTAATGTCCTTAGAGTTTTTTAGAGAAGATGATTCCTCTTTTTCAATGATGGGATGTTAGAAAAGAAACTTTAATTAGTGCATAACCTGAGAATTACAACTGTTCACGTAGGAAACTTATCTTTAGTATTTCTAATTTAGCTCATCATAAAAATAAAAATTAGAAATTAGGCCGTAGGATTTTTACGCATAAGAGACTTATACTTTATTAGATGATTTAGGCCTATAAAACCTTATAAGATCACTTTAAAAATTGAGGCGCTATTTATGATAGCATATATATAATTAATATATGTGTGTCCAAAATTTCAACATGTTTAATATTTAATATTTTGTAAATTACTAAATTACTCATAGTTAAAATAAACACATTCAACTCCACTTTCGATTTCATCCATTATCGGTGACAAGACATCAAACTTCTTCAGCATCTCTTTTCTGCAAATCAGAGGTGAATGACTCCTTTAAATCCAACAAGTGTTGTTAACAAAACACTTGATCTATTCTCTGCCATTCCTAATTAGAGAATCCAATCAACACATGTCCCTCTTCTCCGTTGATGTAGAAGACTAAGGATGGTAGAGAACAGGGGAGAGAGGAACAAGGAATAACGAACAGAGGTAGAACATAAACTATTTATTGATGCGATTAGCTCAAGGCCGGAGAAGTTGTATAAGATGAAACTTGGTCACGTCATAAAGTCACAGAGATTTGGTGTGGAGAAACCCAAAGCAATTGATTTGGGAATAGATGTGAGATCTTCAATCGATGCATCTCCATCTCCTTCCTAACCGTTCAGAGAGACCGTCGCTATCAAGCACTGCTGGATGACATTAGCGCCCATTTTCCCCGTTCGAAGAGCTACTCATATGTCCAACCTTGTTTACAGAGACAGTCACGCAAATCCAACTGGAAACTTTTCTTCTCTGAATTCGACATTGAGTCCTCTCAAATCCTGCATCTTAGCATGCAGTTGATGCAGCTCATAACGGATGGGCAAAATGGCAATTTTATTTAGCGGTTAATGGCAGTTGATGGAGATGTTAACGACACAGGTATAGAATGAATTTCAAGTAAACTTCGTGGACATATGGGAAATAATTGAACATTCGTTAGCATAATAAGAAATAGCGTCAAAATCCAAGAGTATATGTGAAATTTCCCCTTTTATAATTATCATATATTTTATCTTTATTCTTTTGCTCCCGTTATTACTGCTGTTGTATGCGATCACACACTAACTTTTAAAGTTTTCCCTGTAAATATTTTTTTAAGTTTTGCTCTGTGCTAAACACCCTACAGGTAAGAATATGGGTTCCGCTCGATGAAAACTTTTTCGAATGGGCTCATTTGGGAAAAAAATGTTGCATGTGGGGCTCACATGTACATCTCCAGACTAAAGCGTTTTCTTGTGAACCGACTTCAAATGAACAGTTCATTTTGGAAGCTTTCGACTGAACAGGGGGAAGCGCTGAAGTGGAAAAGTTATATCCTTAGAAATTGTGAGAATGATGTAAAAATAATATAATTATTTAAAAAAAAATTAGAATAAAAATTAGAGAGAGTGGAGAACGGAAAACCCTGCAGTGTGGTATGAAAATTATCCTCTGCGATGGGAGACCGGAATACGAACCGTTAAGTTACTGAGGTATGCTCTAGCGTCCCTCTTTCTGGGGGCGAAAAAAAGTTACTGAGGTATGGACTTTGCTCCTTCCTCGGTAACTTTTCACCCGTGGCGCCGTACATGCTTACAATCGCGACCGTTCAATACATTTGCTGAAAGATGGATTTTATTTTGCTTTCCGTCTTAATTCTTAACAGGCGATCAACCAAAGAAAGATGCCCTGTCCTCGACGTGAATTTTCCCGCTGTAGATTCCGTGGCCCACTTTATGTTATAAAACGACAAAAAGCAGCGAACTGCATATACCTCGCCCGACGGCCCGAGTATCCAAAAAGATAATCCGAGATGAGGAACAAGCAACCGTCCGTTATCCTTTTGCGAATGATGATCTCGGCCGTCCAATACCTTCCACAATCGAATATCTTTTTATTTAAGGTTTTTCTCAAATATAGGCACTACGATTGAACTTCATCTGAAATGTTTTAAAAATTTCAAATATACTCACTATATTTGTATATAATTTTAAAAATATTTACTCTGTTATAAACGTTAATAAACACTATTAATCCATTTATGAAATTATCAATATATTTGTGAAATTTAAAATTAAATTCAAAATTTTGAATAACTCACCACCGCCCTATTTTCAGAAGCATTTTAAGTATGAAGAACTCCAATTTTATTTTCATTTTATTTTATTTTATCTTTTATTATTTTACATTAAGTGTATTTTTGATATTTAGGAAATTATAACCCACACTTAAATGAATAATCATTAGCTTACTTAACAATCTTTAACGAAATGAGCATTTTTGAAAACATATGCAACCGTAACACGTATATTTGAAATTTCTAAAATATAACGGATACATATGAAAAAAATAAAATAAAAGCCGAAACTCTCCTAATCATTCACGGCCGCGTGGTTTACTCAGATGATTCCAGACTCGCCACGTGTGCGAGTCCCGGCGATCCGGCATATGAACTCTCCTCGAGTCGTCCTCCTCTCTTCCGCTGCATAAAAGTAAAACTCAAGGCTCCTCGCTCTTCACACATCCATCAGCTCTTTCAGCTCTTTCAGCTCTTTCCGCTCTCTGTCTTTCCCATCCCTTGTCCTACCTCAGCCGTCGATCGAGATGTCGGAGAAGTCGTCCTGCGACAAGCATAAGAAACAGAGGAAGAGGTTCTACCAGGGCCTCTGCGCCTTCCTCCTGCTGGTCATCATCGTCATCCTCTTTGTCATTTTCGTTATCTGGCTAGTCCTGCGCCCTACCAAACCCCGCTTCATCCTCCAAGACGCGACGATCTTCAATTTCACTGTGACCGCGCCGAACATCCTCAATACGGTGATGCAAGTCACGATCTACTCCCGCAATCGCATGGATCGGGTGGGAATCTACTATGACCATCTCAACGTCTACGCTTCCTACCGGAGCCAGCAGATTACACTCAACACCATCATCCCGCCCAACTACCAGGGCCACGACGACGTCACCGTCTGGTCCCCCTTCCTCTACGGCGCCAACGTCCCCGTCTCCACCTACCTCACCTCCGCCCTCGTCGGCGACCAGAACGTCGGCTTCATCCCGCTCAGCATCCGGATCGATGGACGGCTGAGGTGGAAGGTCGGGAGTTGGACTTCCGGCCGCTACCACCTCCACGTCAATTGCCCGGCGTTCCTCTCGTACAACCCCGCCGGGCCGAGCCGCGTGCAGCAGCCGGTGTCGTGCAGCGTCGACGTCTGAGGGCGCCGCCTCCGTCTTAACGGCGTTTAGGTCTATTTTTCCCCCTTCTTCTCTCTTACTTCTCGTTTTTTTTTTTTTTTTTGGGTGTTCTTCTTCTATGAAATAGCAATTGGAGTGGATGAATTGCGTGATCCTCGGTTGGTGGATGATCTGGAGCGTTGGTTTGGCGGCAGCCGACATGGATCGATCCATCAACGGTCGGGATCGAAAAGCGAAGGCGGAGGATGCCCTCGGGCTGGGGATCACGTAATTCCTCGATAGGAAGAGTAGAGGTGTATATTTTTCTTTTTTACTTTTTATAAATAAAAGACAAAAGAAAGGAGAAAAGAATGTCCATGTATTGTCCTCAATTGTAATATTCACCCGATGCAATAAATGATAAAATAATGTTTGAAATGGACAGTTTTCAGTATTCTCTCTCCAGTTGTACAAGTTCTTGTTTGCTCTTTTTTTTTAAATGAAAAATAAAAAAAAAATCGATTATGCTGTTGCTCATAATCGCGAACGCGGGTGTGAATGCACGAATTAGGGATGCATACAAATTTAGCTGCGTCATGACGATGGGACAGGTTCATAAAAGACCGATGTCTGTATTTTTATTATTTGAGATATTTTACACTTTTTTCGTTGAAAATAATCGGAATAATTAATAGTGTATATTTCTTCCTCCTCCCCACCTTTTGCTTTCTGAAAATTCCAGACGTTATTATCGTATTTCCTTTTTGTGATCGTTGGTACGGTATTAATGGTAGTCCTCGTTACCACAGTATGCTTGACCATTCCATTGGATGATGGGCTTTGCAGCGTCTTCTCCGTTATCCCATTGGATGTCTGGCGTGGGATGGATTATATATTCTTTATATATTTTTTTTCTTTTTGAATATTATCTTTGTAACCTTTGCTTTTCCCATTCGTACAAAATTTAATATAATCTCTTACTTTTTTTGTTTTTTTAAGACAATGAACTCGAATCTCTTTCCCACGCGCGCAATCGCACTCACTAATGTCAACCGCTTGGACATTCAACCATCCGGTCATGCATTTGTTGACTACTCTACCATCCTTCAATAATACTTAATCCTTTTTATTTAAATATACTTTTGGCACGCGGCATAAGGGAAATAAATTCCCCCGCAAAAATGATTGTTGATAAGATTTGACATGATGGCTTAATAACTTACCTTAATATTTTATTATCTCGATTTCCTAATTATTTTTACATTTTTAATAATTATATTATCTATTTTATTTTATTTTTTCTTCTAATCATTAGCTCTGTGATAGCGTGTTACATTCTATTTTTTTTTTTGTATTTTTATATTCTCTTTAGTTCTAATTATTATTTCTACGTGTTATATCATATCACACACCATTTTTCAAAATTCTTCGAACAAATTGTTCCCGACATTTAATTCATACACCACAAAACGGCAGCTAGATTTAATTTATCGGATGATTCGGAGCTGGCACTTAGGAAAAGGCATCGGGGCTGATGCCAGGGATTGCGTGGTTTTCAGATGCCGCTGTAGACAGCTGGTCAGTAGGCGATGAGTCCACCGATGGCTTTAGAGCGGTTTCGCTCCCATTTCCACTTTCTTTTTTGGGGCCGACGAATCGGCTCATGGACTAAATAGCAAACGGCAGGTGCAAATTAAAAAGGGTCCACGTTCAAAGAAATAATCCTGAGGGAAAAAAAAGTTTTCCATTTTTTTTCACTCATTTTTTCTGCTCAATGCTTGGACAAATCTGATTTGAATCGTTGCCTCTTTTATATTACATATTATTTTCTCTTTTATTGTACTGGATTTTGTTTTTTCCATGCTTTTCTCATTCCTCTTCCATACAGACACGCCACAGCACATTATCAAAGTCAGATTTCCCACTGTTTCGCATTCGATTTGGTCCAAGATTCTGTGTGATGAATGCTTATTTTATGCACAATGGAGTGATTTTAACAAAGAGGCCTTCCGCAAAGGTAGGTTGGGTGGATTTTTTTACGCGTAATTTAGCTTCGTCTGGGCAACCTTTCGAGTTGTTTTGGAGGCCAACCTTCAAAGAAAGCGGCTTCTACACCCACCTACTCTTGAATTATATTGTGGTTGGGTATTTAGGTCATATCTAGGTGAATGCAGTCCTTCCCTCCTCTCTCTCTCTGGTGGCTGTCCTTTTCACATCCACTCTGCCCACAAAGTGGGCAAGGTGGTGAATGGTACATAATCAATGGTGATTAACGAGTGCACCTTACTCTATCCTTCACCTCAACGGATCACATTTTAATTGATTGTCTATGATTATTTCATGACCACTCAATGTAAGTTAATTGATGGGCTTCTACATATTAACTGGTTTCGAGTGAAGCTAGCTTGGTGTATCTGATTGGCCTAATACCTTGTGTCATACTGAGATTAGGGGTGTTAACGGATCGGGTTGAACGGGTTGGAACCTAATCCTAATCCTAACCCATTTAATATATCTCAACCCTAATCCATTTATTAATCCATTTAAAAAACTTCAATCCTAACCCATTTACAACTCATTTAATAAACAGGTTAACGGGTTGTGTTTGTTACTAATTTTCATACTAAAAATTTTCAATAAAGTCTGTAAATTTAAATAAATTAAATAATTTGAAACTAACATATCTGAATTTAATTTATTTTGGTTTGAAAACATCAGCGTCAATCTCAAGTCATCTCTTTAATGTCAATTCCTGTTATAAATATTATATATATATATATATTATAATATATTATATTAAATGAGTTATACGGGTTGAATGAGTTAAATAAACGGGTTGACAAGTTGCAAAACATCAACCCTAATCCGTTTATTTAATTAAATGGTTGAACAGGTTGGCGGATTATAACCTATTTATTCATAAATTCCAACCCAAACCCATTTATTAACGAGTTGAACGAGCGGATTATCGGATTGACTATGACTATTAACACCCCTGACCTGAATATTATGATTGGAAGGCCGTTATAGGGTTAAAATGCAAATCCTAGCCGTTAGTTTACTCGATTTGATGTGAGCCTTACACCTTTGACACCCGAGGGTCAAGCGATTGCCCCCCGCCTCAAATTGTAAAACGCACAATTAGAGTTTTAATATTTTTAGAGAAGATTTCAATAAAATGAATTAACAAATAATGAAATTCTAATATAATTGTAATCATTCCTTTTTTTTTTTATTGTTAATTGTAATCATTCCTGACGCGCATATGATGTGCGCATAGATATGGTCACTTGAATTCAACAGTATATTCTCTTTCATAATTGTTTTTACGCTGATCCTGTGTAACCTTTGAAATTGAATGCCTCGGGCAAAAAATCATCTGAAACACTTTTACTTACGTACTGACGTCCGAAAAAAATATATTCGACGATTTACACAATATATATGTACGTAAAAAATATTAAAAATCACTTGCTCGAAAACTGTTGAAAAGGTTTGCAGTATTTAAAGAAAAAAAATGAACCAATTTAATGTGTGTCGAAAACTTATCTATTTAATTGATAAAAAATTATGTAATAATTTATTTGACATATTTTAGACAAAAATTAGTTAGTTGTGTTCCGGAGAAAGATAACAATGACAAGAAAAATATAATGCTTCTCAAAATAAAAAGAGAAAATAACAATTCAAAATATAGATAATCATAACAATATCTAACCCCAGAGATTTTTTTCGAAAGAAAAAATTATTTCATGAGCTCATTCTTATCCCCAATTTTCTTCGGTGCTGCGAGGCGAACACGGAAGCATGTATCACTCATGAGGTTGGCCAGGCGGATCCGTTTCTAAATTACAAAGCACCAGCGCCGCATACTCCGACTTTTATCCACCATGCGTCATCTGTGGGCCCTAGTCTCAGACTTTATTGAATTTGAAACCGATGTCACCAGTTTCAATTTTCCCATCTGCGGTGATGACGAAATCATCTCCCAACGGCAATCTTGGACGTTTAAAACATATCAAAAGTGCGGTGATTTTTCTGCAACTATATTCTCAATACGTTTCATCCATTATCATTATGTTCTATTTAATAACATTCATAAGTATTTTTCGAAAATTTAACCGTATGGATTGAATTAAATCCATCTGAAAAGATATGAAATGCGTGCGCGAGCATATTGCAAGTACACACTCATTGCCATAGCCATTGCCGTTGGCGCCTCTCCCACACGCATCTGAAAATCCGATTCCGCATCTTCCGTTTTCGATTCCCGGCATCTTCCTCGCGAGATTCCATCGCGCGAAAATACCCGACGGCCCAGATCGCTCCACTCCGCCATATAAAGTTATAAACGCTTTCCGTCTCACGCCAGCTCCCACAGAAAATGCCCGAGTCCTCCTCTCATTCTCTAATGGATGTGCTTGGCCTCCCTTTCGAAGCGCTCTTCCTCGGCGGCTACTGCCTAACCACGGCCGGCAGCCTCTGGGCCTGTATTGCCGTCCTAACCGCCGCCGTCAGCTTCTGGCGAATCTCGGCCGCGGGTTCTCGGCCTCACCAGAAACCCACAGACGCAAATCCTTCTTTCCATGATCAGCTCCGGTCAAACGCAGAATCGGCTGAAACTGAAGCGCTCCGAGAGCCGCCGCATACGGTCTTAACGCCGGACAAGAGCGAGGCGGCTGAATCGGGTGATTTTGTCGGTGACGACGGCGGGCGCAAGGGTGCTAAGTTCGCTGCATACTACTGCGAGGCTGACGACGGCTACAACCCGAGGGAAGAGGAAGAAAAGGACGGGAGAAACGGGAAAGATGAAGCCGTCGGGAGAGCTTGCGACGGCATTTTTGGCGGCGTTTGGGGGTTTGATGCTGGGGCTGGGATGACGAATCAGCTGCCGCTGCTGCCCGTCGTGAGAACGGGGGATTTGGGCTGGTACCGATGCCAGGATTTGACGGTGCTTAACGGCAGCGTGGTCAGATTATGGGAAGGAGGGAGACGGAGATGTCACCGTTAAGACGCTGCATAGATGGGGCAAAATGGGAATTTAGCAAAATTAGCAATTGTACATAAAATCGTTCCATCTACAATCGGGATCGCATTTTTTGCTGTGTTTGGCTGAAGAATGTAATAATATTCGCAGAAAATCCTCGTTGCTACTTACTTTTTCTTTTTCTTTTTTCTGCTAACATTTCAAATATTTAAAGCATCCAATCCGTTTAAAACGTGGTAATGATAATCGCTTGGAAATTTGGGAAACTACTCAATAGCGACAGAAGCACCAAAAGTGTACATCTCTAATGTGTGGACAAAATCTTTGTAATAATACGAAATTCAATTCGTTAATTTGTATTCAATATTATATCTATTCAACCACGATACAAAATTCATTTTGATTGGAAGCTCATGTGTGTCATAATGTTGTAAAATATGTATATTTTAAATTTTATTTGAATCCATTGAATATAGTAACTTTAGCGGGTTCTTTCAAAAATAACCTTGTGCATTTGCTAATAGATGATTTCAACCACGTAATTTTAGATTTGCAAATATAACCTTTTCCTTCTGATATTTGCAATAATAACTTTGTAAACATGCATTCTCCATATGAAACGCGCTTATATCATACTATTTTTCATATATGTAGAAAATATATAACTTGATTGACATTCTTAAATTCTAATTAAGCTCATAAAGTTATTTTTTATAACATCAAAAATTATAAAGTTATATTCAAACTAATAAAATCGCAAAGTTAAATTTATAAATAGACAAAATTACATTGTTATTTATATGAATAACCTAAAATGAAATGTTATAAAATAATATATGAATATTTTTTTATTTAGTCATCCATCTTGAATGATCAGGTGCCTAAACAAGTACCCGAAGAAATTGTACTCCAAGTGAGGGATAATGATGCCACTACCTTTCGCAAATTTAATCCTTGAACCTCTTTATCTTGACACTTTATTTATACTTATGTCAATCACTTAATCATATAAGTAATAATTACATTTTTTACAAATATTTTAGGTGGGATTAACATAGGGTGCAACTTGGGCCGGGTTGAGCTTGAACCCGGCCCGCCAAACTCGATTTCTAATTATGTTAAAACTCGCTTTTTTACAACCTGAACCCGGTGAACCCGATTTGTAAATGTCATAGGGTTAGGGTTCAAGTGAACCCAAATTCGAAGAACCCAAGCTCGATTTCTATTTTAAATATATTTTATATATAATATCTAAACAATATTTCTTTATATTTTTGTATTTTATGTTATTTATATTTATATTTAAATATATGTTTGACATATTGTAATTATATTATAAATAAAGTATATTATTTTTCTTTATATTTATTTTTTATTTCTATAATCTTCTTCATTTATCTTATTTTTTATGTTAATTTTTTTCTAAAAATATTCTTTATAGATGAATGATCCTATTAGCTCAAGCTAAGCAAATGTCCAACTTAGCCCACTTCAAAAAACTCATTTGCAATAACTGTTTTTTATTTTTTTCTTCATATATTTGTTTATCTATATACATTTAGCATATAAAATAAGTTTTACAATTTTTGGATATGTATATATATTTTTTTAGATTTTTAAAAGGTATTTTAAATACATATATACACAGATGTATAAAAATCTCAAAAAATATATACACATATCCAAAAATAGTAAAACTTAGTTTATATTTTAAATACACTTAGATAAATAAGTTTATGAAGAGAAAAACAAAAAAAAAGTTGTTGCAAATAAGTTTTTTGAGATAGGTTGATTGAACATTTGTTTAACCCGAGCTAACAGAATCACTCCTCTTTTTTATATTGTTATATTTTTAAAAAGTATGTAGTTTGATTATATATTATTATATTTACTTATATGATTTGTTATTATTATACATTCATATAAAATTTTAAATCAATCACTCTTAAATAAAATGTAAATTTATCAACCTAAATTTCAACCTGAAACCCAACCTGAACCCGATTTTCAAAAATAGGGTTAGGGTTAGGGTTTAAGTTTTACACATAAGGTTAAGGTTAAGGTTATGTTTTATAAATAAAGTTAGGGTTAGTGTTGAGATAAACCCGAGTTTCACCTAGGTTAACACTTTAGTTTAGATATTTAATTTATCATTTATGAGGTATTTTTATAAATAAACGATTAATTGGATTAAATTTCTTATAGTCACATGCGTCCCTTTTTGTATTTTCTGCCGTGTACGTGTGGCAATATACAGAGCAATAGGTTTCAAACGCTGACAGTTTATTAATAACCTAATGGAGCCCACAAGATTAACTACCTCAACCTTGTTTGAGATGGGTCCACATGCACCGGCCACAGTTTTGGGGTCTTTTGTCTGGTATATATTCATTCATCTTCTTCCTGAAATCCGTATCTGCCTTCGTGTGGTGGAGAAAATTTGAAATTCATCCTGATATTTTGGGGCATTAAAAAATTGCTCCTAGATGCTTCTTTGATGTATGTGGCATCACAGTAGCCATAGATTCATATGCTACCTACTTACTGTCAGGATTTTGTCCGAGGAAGGAGGAAAAATATTTGATATATTTTCGCTGCTTATTCACTTTTTTTTATATCTTTTAATATAATTTGTATAATATACCTCTGTCACTTTTCCATATAGATATACCTCATGCTATATCTACAGTTATGAATCCTTCTAGCTTATGCCAAATTTTCAATAGGGTCAAAAACTCCAATCCCCAGCAGTCATTTACGTTCTACTTTTGTTTATGCAAGAGACTATGGTTTTGCCGCAACAAATTCTATCTAGAAGAGATCAATCCACATTTTCAAGATGCACCTGATTGAACAGCCGGATTCCTACACCAGATCAGGTCCGCCGGGTGGTTAAAAACTGCTAAACAACGAACCCTTGCTGGTCCAGCTAGATGGTGTAAACCACCTCTAGGATTCATCGAGCTTAATGTTGATGTTGGATTCAATTTATGGCTGAGAAAAGTAGGCTTGTGGGTTGTTGGTAGGAACTCTATGGGTGAATTTATTGCAGAAAAAGTGTGGCCTGTGAACGGAATTATTGAGCCATTGCTGATGGAAGCCATGACACTATTCTCAGGTCTAAATTGGATGACTTCGCTCCCATACCAACAAATTCTGGTTGAGAGTGATTCTCTTCTCTCGATCAACCTTATACTGAGTAATGGTAGCTATTCATTCACCTGTTGGACAATGGATAGAAAAGATAAGGTAGCGAGCCGCTGTGTTTCATACTTGCTCTTTCTCTCATGTTTTTCGAGGAGGAAATTCTGTTGCTCATTGTCTAACTGAATTTGTTGTCACTTGTACTGAATTTCTTTCATATGGTGGGCAGAACCACCCACATGTATTGTTCCCCTTTTATACAAGGGCCTTCATTCTAATGAATTCCCCGAGTGTTCCAACCCCTCTCCTCATATGGAGGAACTGGATTGGTCCTGATGGTCAGCCACCAAAGGCCTTTCCATAAAAATTATTTTTTCTCTTATGATTTATATTTTTAATTAATCTTTCCTCTTTCTACATACAAAAACTTACATACATTCCTACCTCCTAATCAGCAACATGGATAAACACTTAATTTCACAACAATCTTTTTTCATCACATTTCTTCATTTCATTGACTCATTCTCATTTTCGTTTTTTCTGAATTCATGAATTAATAAGCATGTTTGGTAAGCACTAAAATTTTTTATTCTAAAACTTTTCATTTTCCATAACCACTATATTTTTAAATTATTTCTTTATATCTTCTTATACAACTACCATATTTTTCAATTGTTTTTATACTATTACTTATATAACTAACATATCTATTTTAACTTTTTTTTTTATTTCTTATCATTATCCTTGTCATACTATTTTCTATCAATTTAAAATTTTATTACTTTCCAAACACACCCTTAATAAGACCTCTCTGACATTTTTTGTTGCCTCATAATTACGGTCCACTTGGTTGCATTAACTTGAACCCTCGTAAATCAAACCCAAAAAACTTGAGTTCGAACTCAAACAAGAAATAAAATAGAGTTGATTGGGGAACTCAAATTTATATGAACCCGACTACAGAACGTTGGAACCTATATTAGTTTAACTCAATATTATTTCACATATGTTTCTAATATATAATCGCATATATGCACTATTGCAGATTTAATTTACATTTTTAATATGTATTTTCAATTGATAGATGCATTCAAGAACGAAAATATTTATTCTATAATGATCGTTTTTAATAATATTGAGTAATTAATGGAAAGTCATTAACTTGCTGTTGTCTTTTCCATTATTTTAAAGGCTATTCATTAAAGACAAACTCGAAATTATATCAAAGATTACTTGTATTTTAAAGAACATTGGTATATGTTAGTTCATTATTTCATAAAACTTCTAAATTAAAGATTTTTTTTAGTTGTGTCTATTGAAATTTAATATAATGCGTATTTGTTTACTTATAAAATTTTTTACTCTTCACAACTACTCTACTACTTAATAATTTCATCACATTTTTCTACTTCTCAATCATTTTCTTCATAAGATTTTATCAAACTATTCTATTTTTCAATTATCACTCATATTGTATTATATCGTTTTCTTTGATTTCAAAAACTTTTATACTAAAATTTTTTTCAAAAGTTTATCACTTTCTAAACACAAACATAATAAAAAACTATTTCCTACCTTTTACAAATGATTATTAATTTCATAAATCGAAGTTATACATACTATTTTTTATTGGTGTACATTTTATATCACATCTCAACTTATATTACAATCAAACACCAAAATAATTCTTACAATTTTTTAAAAGGAAACTACTACAAGTTTCCAAATATCAATAAAGAAGAACACAAGCTCCTGAATACAACAAGGGAGGCAACACAGCCCCATAATTAAATGAAGTGGATATAACCTTGCTCAATTTCTTAGATTTATAAATCAAAATTTTAATAAAGTATTTTGATTTATTAGTTTTAATAATATGATATATTGTTTAAAAATGTAAAGTACTATTTGAAATATATATAATATGTGTATTTTTTAACCAAAATAATATAAAATTCAATGTTCGACCTAACCAAGAAATCCAAACTCAACCGAATTTTCAATCTAAAAACATTAAAACACACACGAATCAAAATTGAACCCAATCCAAAAAGGTGCATAGCTAGATTTAAGGGTTGTTTACAACTAGGACGAAATAAAGGATGGAATGAAATTTTCCGTTTTTAAAACACTTTTCTATTACCAAAAACTACGGCCTCCTTTTTTCATTTCAAAACAAAATTTTCCAATCCTAATACTTCTTTTTTCCTTCCAAATACACTTATATCTCAAATTATCATCTCCTCCTTATCTTATCTTTATCTCATCAAGTTCTAAAACCTAACCCAAATTTACGCCCTGCATTGCATGTACCCGTACGTTGAAGACCATGTGCATTCTGAGCACAGGCATATGTGATGCTCTGATATATTCGCCTGTCAATCGTACGTAAGCCCGATCACATGGAGCCCAATTCAGTGCACCCGGGTGCACTCAGTCTCAACGCACCCGGGTGCACTGCACCTATTTTTTCATTTTTTTTTGAAAATTTTTATATA